>CM031235.1:34831977-35431977 GCA_018340775.1 Taxus wallichiana var. yunnanensis | reverse complement strand
GCTTGGTCGGTTTGATATCAATGTCATACTCCTGGACTTTAGCCACCCAGTTTCCTCTCTTGGACCCAAATTCTTGCTGTGTAAGAATTGACTTAACAGTTGTATCTGGAACCAGCACCATAGAGTGAGAGTTGAGGATATAGAAACGGAACTCGCTGATGATAAATTTTTGACTACTGCAAAAGCATGCTTCTCCATCATGGTGTATTTTAGCTCATGATTCTTCAGGATATAGCTCATGAAGGCAATTGGTAGCTCATGTTTATCAGAGTCTTCTTGGGTTAAGACAGCAGCCAGGGTATTATCTGTAGCATAGCAATAGATGATGAAATCTTTGCTGAAATCAGGACAGGCCAAAACTGGAGTTTTAGCAATAGCTTTCTTGATACCCTCAAAGGATTCCTTTCCTTCAGAAGACCAACCAAATGTTTGCTTCCCTTTCATCATTTGAGAAATATTCAAAGTTAATTCAGCAAAATCAGGGATGAATCTTCTTAAAAAATTGATCTTACCAAGAAGGAATGCACGCTTTTTTACTCGGGTTGGGAGAGGAATTTGTGGATGGCTTGAACTCATTCAGATCAATCTTAATACCATCCTCGAGACGATGTGCCCTAATAGTTTTTCCTCTCAGTAAATACGTAAGATGATTTTTTAGGATTTAAAGAAATCCCATGCTCTCAAGATCTCAAAGCAGAACTGCTTCTAGGTGGTCGAAGTGATCCGCTCTTGTCTTTGAAAACACTGTCAGGTCATCAAGGTATATGACAATACATTTCCCTTTCAAGCTTCCAAAAGCCAGATCCATAGCTCTCTGGAAAGTGGCACCAGCATTAATCAGCCCAAAAGGCATTCTCAGAGGCAAAGGTACCCCAAGGAGTGGTGAAGGCTGTCTTGTGTTGATCTGCAGTATCAACCTCTACCTGATTGTATCCCGAGAATCCATCAAGCATAGATAACATTTCAGATCCTGTTACTGCTTGCAATATTTGATCCATCATAGGCAAAGGGTAGTTATCTTTCAGAGAAGCCTGATTCAGGTTCCTGAAATCAACACAGATGCGGATCTCACCATTTTTCTTCCTAACAGGCACTATATTTGCGATCCATGTCGAATGGTGAATGGGAAAAATAATTTTAGCCTTCAACAACTTCTGGATCTCCTGAAAGATGGTGTCAGCTATTTTTGGATTGTACTACCGCTCGCTTCCGCTCAAAGGCTTAATTCCTGGTTTGAGGGGAATAGAATGCTGCATATCTTTTGGCTTGAAGGCTTTTAGATCTTCATAAGAATAAGCAAGAACATCCTTATACCTCCTTAGAAGATCAATTGCTTTTCTCCTCTCGTCGGTTGTGCAACATTTTCCAATATTTACTAGCTTGGGGTCAGTAGAACTCCCTATATCAATCTTATCATACTCAGCTGATTGCTGAGGTCCAGTAGAAGCTTTAGATTTCACATATCTGTCATGTTTATCAAACAACTCCTCCAAACTCACCAAACCTTTGGGAATCTTGTTTCCTTTGAGTTTAATGCACCCTTCCCGATATTTTTTCTCCTGGGTGACAGGATGGTCAGAGGACACACTCTCACGAGGCAGGTTGTCACTTCCCTCAAAATACAGTTGTTCGAAATTACCCTTGAGTTCCAGGAAGGAAAGCAAATGCTGGTCATCGTTGAAAACTTGCCAGTTATTGGTATTGTCAGGTACACTAGGCCGGTGGACCATTTCAATAGTGAACTTATCCTGAGAGAATTCAGGATGGGGAATCGTGAGTGATCCCGAGACAACCAAAGTGAATCAGCCCCGCGTTTTTTTCTAGGTATTGCTTCAATGGAGAAAGCATCAAGGAATTCAATCAATCCCAAACCCGATTCCGTAATGCTTCACCTCCCATTTTTACCCGAAAAGGCTTCGACTTGCTTCACAATCAGCCTCTCGCATCACCACGAGCCGTAAGATTTTTACACCTCGCTCTTTGGCCACTTGGTACCCAAGAATGAGAGCCTCATACTGTCTGTATTATTAGTGTTTTCGAACCGCAACTTAAATGAAAAAGGGTGTAGGCATCCTTCAGTGACACTAGCAGACACCAGCTCCGTAACCACCGAGGAACAACTTCCATCAAATTCTAAAATCCAAACACCATTGGGATCTTTAGGTGATACTTTGGAGGGTTGGATTTCATCAGGGGACATAATCATGTAATTACCATGACCCATGTCCTCATAGAGTATTTGTGCCTTAGGATCATCCGTTTTCTGCACAATATACTCAGATTGTTTCTCAGGCAGCAGCTTCTTCATGTGTCCATTGACAGGTATGAGTGCATGTGACCAATCCATTTGAATCTCTCCACCCACATCTTTACAGAAGTTCCTACTTAGCAACATTCCATAAGAAGGAGGAATGTCTGCTACTAGGATGGTAGCCAAGACTTTCTTTTCAGGTAAAGCAGCAAAAGCCACTTGTGCATCTTTAATCCTTCCAACCAAAGGCACTTCCTTACTTTCCATGGAGTAGCAAGATCCATAAGTACGAGTGAGGGTCAAGCCTAAAGCATGAGCTACTTTAGCAGGCATCACATTATCTGAGGCTCCGGAATCTATGACAGCTTATCGAGCCTATGGCCAGCCTATAAGAAGTGTTACATAAAAGGCTTGATTTTGTCACCAAAGCGAGGTGACAAAGAGCTACTGACTAGGTCTGTGGTGCAGAAGGAGGAGTGGGCAAAAGGCCTTTAGAGGTGGTCTTGGAATGGGAATTAACAAATTGGATCATCTTGGCAAAAGCTTTGGGATGGGTTTGATAGTATTCAGCTTCTGAAATTTGAACCTTGGTCCTTTTTAGGTGATCAACAATATCAAAGGATCCAGAGGTGGATGGACCATCATCATTTGGAATTCTAGGCTTATCAACTTTAGGAGAAAAAGAAGGAACTTTGCTAGTAGGATTGACAGGACTTACCTTTGGTGCAGATGAGGTAGGGATGAGATCCTCTTTGGCAATTACAGAATAGTTGCCGGCGCTCCTTAGATTTCTTCATGGGGGGTGTTACTTTCTCCTTCTGCCTTGTCTGTTCTCGAGTCATGACAGCAAATGATTCACTGTTCATATCTGCTACCACTTCATCATAGTCATCTCCATCATCAGTGCCTTCGGTGGTAAAGAAATTAACCCGAGATCCTCAAGTTCTTCCGCCTCATCATCAAATTCCTCCAGAACTCCTCACGAGCTTCATTGTCCACATCATCATCCGGCTCTTCAACTTCACAAAGATGCATTCACAGAACTTTAACAGAGGTCCTTCAAGTGCTAGTCTTGTGTGAGGAGCAGCAAACGATTTTCGGGCTGAAAATTTCTTTGGAACATCCGCATACGGGGCATGCTGAGCCAATTGTTTCTTTATAGCTACTAGATCATTTGCAAGTTTGGACTAATGGATCAGTATTGGGTCCAGAGGTGGAAGAGGAAGAAGCAGCAGATTTAGATTTGGGAGGATCTCTTCTCAACTTCCCTGACATGATCAAGTCATCCTCGACACTAACAGCCAGTTCTTGATCCAGAACTAACGTTCCGAGATTAGCCCTTCTTAGAGCATAACTGACTTTGGGCGTTTGAGCATTTAGAAAGAAACATTTTTGAATTTGATCAACCGGTCGAGTATTTACAGGAATTTTGTTGATCAGTCTGTTGAATCGAGCCACAAATTCTCTCATGGGTTCTGATGGATCTTTCTTTATCTGAGAAATTTGGGCAAGCAGGGCATGCACATCTTCTGCCGGCTTGAAACGGCTTTCGAACTGAGTTCTCATTGTATTCCAGTCGGTGATGGCACCAGCCGGAAGGTGATAGAACCAATCAGCAGCATTATCTTGTAACGTCTCAACGAACAGCCTTACTGAGACGTCTTCATGTTCAACTCCCAAGACTCCACATGCAACTATGAAGGCTGCAATGTGTTCATCAGGGTGTACTTTGCCATCTCCTTTAAATTTGGGGAAGTTCTTCCGGTTACCTCTAGGTAACTCATGCAAAGGCTGAGTAAGGGCCAGGGGCCCGACACGTTGACCCCATGGCAATTGTGCCGCCATTCTTGGAAATACGGCTTGGAGGGGAACTGTAACACCAGCTAGGATCAAAGCTCGTAGATTGGGACTAGCAGGTTCTGAAGGAATACCACCCGTAGGACTTCTATCTTGAACAGGTGGAGTGCTCGTCGAACGAGTTCTTCTATTTGAAGGGAAAGGAAAACCCTGTTGCTCCAAAAGCTGAAACTGAGAATCTTCGATACCAAGGGCCCTTCTCCCTCGAGTGAAACGCGGAGTCACCAGATCAAAGGATGATCGAAAAATTGCAAGATCGAATGCGATTTTCCTAATGGAGTCGCCAAAAACTCGTTGGTCGTCAAATAGACTTTTAGAAGAGCAACAGTCAGGGGACAAGAAGTCCCTCCTCTTTAATGGGAGAGGTTCCCTTATTCAGAAACGAACTTATTTACAAATGTACAGAACATTGTTTTATGGTCAAACTTGGATATTACGAAAGTGTTTTCCACAAGGATCATCAATTACACAAGGACTGAGGAAAGGGAATAAGAAGATGAGCAGAATAGCAACATTCAGAATTATAGATAGCAGAATAATTCTTTATGTATGCGAAGTTTCAAAGAATTTAAGACAAGATCATTTGCATTGGCTGAATGAGATTAAATTTAAAGACACAAAGTTCCATAAATAACCTTCTTCAGATTCATTCATCAAGGACACAAAGTTCCTTCTTGGTTATACAAGATCACTGTATTTGCAAAACTGAACAGTATGCAATCAGAGAGACTAACGAATCAGGAACAAAATGATCTTCACAATATTAAAGGAAAACACAGAGATAACAAGAATTAGATAGACAAAGAATGGAAAGCCCTTTTGTATTGATTTCTTTAAGATCTATTTACACTTTCAGCAAATATCCAAGTTCTTCCTCCCGCAAAATGGCGTGGAAAGGCCATTATATAGCTTACAAGTCAGCTTACTCTTCAGAATTGCTTTTAATTAAAGAATAGTTAAGGATCGCCAATTGCAATACCTTAACTAATTACAAAGAATACGAAAAGAATGGGAAGAAGAGAAAAGAAAGGAGAAGGAGACAGGTGGCCAGCTATTGGGAGGGACCCACTGTCTTCAGAATCCGCTGCCTGAATTTCTTCAATGCCTCGCCTATGTCTCGCCACGTGGAACCGACGTGTTGGCGCAGATCGAGTCCAAAATCCTGCACACTTCTCCATCTCTTTATCAAACTCGACGTGAGTATGATAATCTTTATTTGCTTCTTCAATGGCAGATTGAAGAGAACAAATTTCCTTCATCTTTTCCTTAGAGATGGAGCTTTCCTTGAATAGATTATCTTTGACAAAAGCTCTGAACTGAGCTTTGATTTCTTGCAAGGACAGGAAACACTGAGTTTTCATCCCAAGATGACAATGTATATCCTTGAAAGCAGCAACAAAGTGTCTTGAAAGCTTCTCCCTTCTGCCAGCTGTTCTTCATTTCTCCCAAAGCTTCCTCCAAAACTCTGATCTTCCACTCCACGCTGTAGACCCAGGATTTTGATAGATTGTCTTAGCATCATCGAAAATCTTATTCGCTAGTAAGATGTTCTCATCTGTCTGTCCCATAAGGCGAAGGTCTACTATACAACTGCTCCAGATTTTTAGTTCTTTATCCATGGTATTGATAGTGGAGGAGAGCTTCAGTTACACATTACTCACCTTTTCGTGGAGTTTGAAAGCTTCATCGATGAAGTTTAATCCAAAGAACAAGCATGTCATCCACCATGGCTTCAATAGCTCGCCATAGACATGTAATACTTGTGCATATCTTTGATACTTTGCACTTCATCTTGGCTTAGAATTACAGGAGGTGGAAGAGTAGTCAATGGGGTAGGGTCCAAGACTTTATCCTTAGATAAAAGAGACTTGATGAAACCTGTGAGAATCTGGGCTTGTTCTTCCAACTGTTCAATAGTTTGCTGCCCTTTCTCTACCCTTCCAATGACTCTTGTGGATCAAGCTTTCTCGGAGGTTGTGAATTTCACCTTCAGGAGTAGACTCTCCCATAGGGATTCTTGAAAGCTCCAAGTCAGATGCCAGCAAGTCTGATTCTGATTTGTCTACTGTAGGCTTAGCAATCTCCAAGAATTGCTGACCTTGGGCATCAGACACTATTCTGGAAGTGGTTCGCTTTCTGGCACGAGAAGGAGTGGTGCCCAACAAGGTCGCAGCAACAAAGATCGAAATTTGGTCCCAAGCTTTGAGAGGAGGATTTTCTCTTCCATTTTTTCAACCAAAGGTTGCACCCAAGCAAAAGAGGAAGAAGAATCTGCAGGAGAAGCAAGGGGACCAAGAGACAGGAGCTCATGACACTCTGTGGTCTGCAGGCACTGCTGACTCAAGCCGAGATGTGAGTAGAGCACTCGGGAGGCAATGGCGGTAGAAGAATCAGCAGCACCGGAAGTTCAAAGTGCTGGCTCGACCTCCTTGTCCTTATCTCGCTGGATCTTCAGAACATTTGCAGGAGTTGGCATCTCACTTTCTTCACTTTCACCGAGAACAATGATGTTCTCTCGGCCCTATAGGCAACTCGCCCGCTTTCTTCGAGGGTCATTCTCTCGCAGCTCCTTCTTTACCTCTTTGAGTTTCTTCTTATATACCCGGGTAGATGAAGAGGGAGTAGATTCAGAGGTCCCTTGTGTTGATGAGGCAGAGGGGCTTGCATTGGTGTTTCTGCACTGAACCGATGCCTCTCTTATCGGGTGTCGAATCATCCTCGAGGAGGATTCTCCCGAGTGCCTCTTGAATTCTGGATCTTCTTATCGAACTGCACCTTAGTCCCGACTAAGACCGGAGCAAGAATCTCAATGATCATCCCTCTCTTTCCCTGCTCCAATCCAGTCCTCCGAGGGGTGTGCTTAATCACATTTTCATACTCATACGAGTATAGGTCAGGAATTGTCATCCCGAGACCTTCAGAACTGGCACACTCGAGTTCTTGAATCAATTGCAGGAGAACCCGCCACAATGCCTTCTTCTCCCGGCTTCAAAATCATCTCGCATGGGCCAGCCCAAAGAGTCTTCTCAGATTCGCCTATGATGGTAGATTATCTTGATGTTCTGTTTCAATAAACTTCTTCAAGTCAAAGCAGTTCTTGGCTTGAAGAAATGAACAAAGTGATAGGGACCGTGGCTCTTTCTATGTTCTCGAGCATCCAGAGTTGTTTTGCATGTGTAGTTTCCCGCAGAGATGGGAAAGTGCAAGCCGTAAATCTTCTTGTCTCTCGCAAGTTCTCAGGCAACTTGTCTAGTTGCCTCGCATATTTCTATCAAGGCCATTTTATCATCGGGCAGTAACATGGGAAGCCGTAGAGGAGTGCTTTCATAGCCAAGAAGCTCCGATATAGGAAAATTTCCCGAATTGGATGAAATAGGCTCCATATCGCGATATCGTGTTCATGGCTTCATCTCAAAACCTTCTAAGCAAAGATCACCTTCGAGCAATCCGACCACGTACATGGTGAAAGCATCATTGACCCTTCAAATTTCGATTCTGGTCTCCGTGGTGAATCAAGGGCAATAGGCATACACTCGGATCATCTTTGTGTGCATCTATATAGGAGAAACCAAACCACTGCCTTGATGCTGCTAGGGTATACATCAGGTATGAAGTCATATAGAACTTCTTTGTTTGTTGAACGTTGGATAGCTGCTCCGCCAAATTCATACTGATGATCTCTCGCCAGCTTGATGTTTTGTGTTCCTCGCACACCATGCCGATGAGCGGGCACATCCGTAAATGAAACTCATTGGTGGAGGGCAAACCCATAACCCGAGCCAAACAGGATTATGAAGTCTCGACAATTCCTCATTGAAATCTGCTCTAAGAGGGTTTTGGTTAGGCGAGAAGCACCTTTCTTAGGGTTCTTCAACCAAGACTTCGCCACTCGCGCCTTATATTTGTCACTGTCTTGATCGAATAGGGTCTGTGCTTGATCCCGGGAGACGACTATAGCATTGTCCAACTCCGGAATCCTCGAGCAAAGGCTAATGGCGGCAGCTGGATTCCACTTGGCAATGAGTTCCCATGTACATTTGTCAATTCACTCAAGCGGGTCAAGTGAGCTCCGCATGAAAGCACAAGACAAAGACACCGCACCGAGATTGGGAAACCACCGGCAAAAGCCAAACCGCTATCATGAATCATTTGTGCTATTGGTGTAGGGTTTGCATCTGCCATTCTTGCCCAAAAATCACCGAAGTCGAGATGACGAGCTTCACTGTCCCCAATATTGCTAACAGCAGACTCAAGCGGAGAAATTTGCTCCTGTCCCTGAAACTTGATCTTCATATTGATAGTCTCGGAGCTGCAACCTAGACTCGGGAAGGAATTTGCAAAGGGAGGGGATATTTGCGCAGGTTTTCAAATTGCAAGGGTTCGAGCAAAGATAGCATGGAAGCAATGCGAAAAATGCAAAGGGGAAATGCTCATTATATAGCCATTGAGAGAGGAATGAATTTAATGCGCATCAATACACAACCACCAATTTGAATAGCATCATACTCGGAGTGAGCGGGAAAACTAAGTGTGAATGACACTTGGTACGCTGGGACATGTGAGACGCGAATGCGCGAAACACGCGGCTCGCCGATTCGGGTGAAACAGGGAGAGGATGCACAAATGCTTTTGGAACGATTGGGATGAGAATGCGCGGAGTACGTGGTTCGGGTGATTCGGATGAAAATGGAACAGTGGGCCCGTTTGGACTTGGGACATTCGGGACAAAAAGTTCCTGAGTACGTGGTTTGGCCGGTTCAAATAAATTGAAACAGCTTTTGCATTTTTCGATTTGGGACAAGGAGCTCAAGTACGTGACACGGAGTTTCGCCAAAATTGGAAAGCTCGCACTTTTTAACTTTGGGACATTTGAGACATGAAAGTGCGTAGTACGCGGTTCGGGAGTTTCAGCCGAAATTGGAACAACTCGCACAATAAGTTTTGGGACACTTGGGACAAAACTTTTCCGACGGGCCCGAAAATGGGACAACTTCGGGGATTTCGGCCGATCGGGAACAGAGTGCACTTTCGCATTTGGGACAGCTTGGGACAAAAAGTTTCGACAGGCCCGAAAATCACACAAAATGACCCAAAACATAGATTTTTTCAATTTCACGACTTAGGCACTTCAGAGAAAACACTTAAACTCAAAATTTTGAAATTTTTACTCTTATCAGAGCGGGGAATTTTGAGTGGACAACACATTCAAGGTTGATTTTAAATGATAAGGGCATGGGTTTACCCGTAAGAGGAATGAGGATAATGCCTGCACCACCCCCACACTGACATTTGGAACCATCAAATAATAAGGTCATTTGGTAAGGGTCGTCATCCAAAGAGAGGTTAGCAATGGATTCGTTAGGGAAATCAAAGTTCGAGGGTTGGTCCCTAGTAATAGGTGCATCAACCAGTTGGTCAGCGATAGCTTGGCCCTTAATGGACTTTTGGTGGATGAATTTGAGGTCAAGATCAGCTAAAAGCATAAGCCATCACGTGGTGTGCTGATTTTGATAAGGTTTAGTGTACATGATGTGTAAAGGGTCGGTGTTGGTCACAACATAGGTTTTGTGGTTGAGTAGGTAATGGAAAAGTTTGGTGGCAACAAAAACTAAGGCTAAGAACATTTTTTTAGGGTAAGTGTATCAGGTTTCATAGTCCAAAAGGGATGGCTTATATATTAAACTACTCCGCACCCTATGTCGTTTCATCATGATGAGCGAGCATGGCTCCCAAAGAGTGATCGGTAGCTGATATGTATAGGTAAAAAGGTTGGTCATCTTTAGGTGGGATAAGTATGGGTGGTTGGAGAAGGTATTGTTTTAAGGCCTCAAAAGCTTTGTGGTAGTTGTCATCCCATTTGAAAGAGACGTCCTTCCTAAGTAGATGATGAAATGGTTGACAACGGTCGAGAGTTGGGAAATAAATTGGCAAATGGAATACAATTTACTTTGTAGGCTACGAAGTTGTTTGAGGTTCATGGGCAGAGGCATTTCTAGAATGGCCTTGAATTTTTCTAGATCAACTTCTATACCACGTAAGGAAACGATAAATTCTAGGAGCTTTCCTGAGAGAACCATGAAGACACACTTTTTAGGTTGAACGTGGATGCAATATTTAATGAGGTGGTTAAAGATGGTTTTAAGGAAAGTGAGGTGCTCGGCATGGCATTTAGATTTAGCCAAAAGATTATCCACATAATCTTCCAATATGCAATGCATGATATCATGGAAGATGTAAGTCATAAAGACGTTGATATGTAGCACCAAGTTGTTTTTGAGGCCAAAAGGCATGAATCGATAGCAGAAGGTTCCCCAAGGGGTAATGAATGTGGTCTTGTACCGATCCTCCGTGAAAGGAATATTTGGTTATAACTTGAGAAACCATCCATGAGAAAGAGCATTTTGTGACCCATGGTAAGGTCTACACAGATCAATACCGAAAGGGGAAAGTCATTTTTCAGCAGTGAGGTTGATGTCACGAAAGTTTGTGCAAATGCGGAGTCCCCCTATTGCTTTAGTGATAGGGACAATTTTAGAAATCAAACGAGGATAATCAATGGGTAAGATGAAGGAAATGGAAATAAGGTTTTGAAGTTCTTATTTGATGAGAAGGGCAATGCGAGGGTGCATTTTCCTCAACTTTTGTTTGATAGGTTTAGCATCGGGAATGGTTACAATATTGTGGACCACTATGGTGGGGTAAATACTAGGCATGTCCGTGTAAGACAAAGTGACAGCATGGTTATGTTCTCGGAGAAAAGAAGTGATGGCTTCCTATTCAGCAGAATCTAAAGATTGTTCGATCTTTAGGATGTGTGGGTCATCCTGAGTATGAATGTTGATCTCAATAGTCGATTCATTCAACATGGTTTACATCTCACAGGATAACAACCAATGAATATATGAGTCTTCTATACCAAGGTAGGTGAGTATGGAGTCATCATCCTGACATTGAACAACATTAATGGTTGGAGTGTCATCGTTGATCATGTCAGGATAAAGGAATGGAAGAGTGGAAGGGGCCTCACCTTCGCGTTGATAAGTTAAAGGCCCCAAGGAAATGGTGTTTAAGATTTTTTTTTAGGAGGGATATATTTAGGATCCATCGACTTTGTCGGTGAGGGTGGTGATGAAGGTGGAGAAGGGATAGGGTCCTCAATGAATTCAATGCGGGCCTATTTGGTAGGAGGTTCAGGGAATCCAATACCACTACGGTCATTATGTTTGTGGGTGGTACATGGAATAATGGTATGGTGACCTTGCTCGTAGAAGCCAAAACCAAAACCCTTCCATGCACAGTGGTGTAGGAAGGTGTGGGTGAAACGATGATTGGTAAGTGATTGGAAGTCAATGGAAAATGGGTAGGGTTGTGATGGTGGTTCAGGTGTGTAGGTGGTAGTATCAAGTCCCCCATAGGTGAGACTAGTACGAAGATGAGGAGGGCTATAAATGATATGTTCTCCAATACGGTGATCATAGTGAGGGTGTTGGTGAAGGCTTCCATACTCGTGTGGAGTAAGGAATGTGTTGACACTATATAGGCAGTACTCCCCCAGAGTGAGGTGTTGAAAAACACCTTCCAAGGGATTAGTGGTTGGTATGTGGGTAGCTAGTATGGATGATGTGTCAAAGGTCGATGCGGAGGTGGTGTTAACAGATTCGAAGCTAATGGGTCAGCCATGGAGGTTATAGCAGCGGTAGGCATGGAGGAGTTTTTTATGGTGAAGGCAAAGTGGCTATACTTGGTAGGTGTAGGTATAGGTGTAGGTGAAATGGTATTGGTTGCGGAAGTAGATGGCTTGACCGGTATGAGTACATCGTTGGGCCGGTAAAGCATGTTGCATGTTTTGAAAGGTGATGGGTCATTTGGAATGGTATAAGTGTGTCCTTCGTGTTCAAATTTTACACAATGATGCAAAGTGGAAGGAACGAAACCATGACACGGATCCATGGTCTACTTGAGCAATAAGTTATATTGGAATTCCCCCTCCAAAACATAAAACAGTGCTCGAACAAGACGGGGCCCACACGAATGTGAAGGATGACAAGACCTAGTGTGGAGGTGATAGCATCGTTGAACAAACGCAACATGATTAGATGCTTGTGTATGCAATTGTCTGTGTATGTGCATTTGAGAAAATGCATGGGATGAAATGATGTTAATGCTAGCACCTCCATCAATCATCACATGTCATACCCGTATGTCATCAATGTATATAAAGATGAAGAGGGTCGGGTCCAGTCATCATTTTGGTATGGCATGATCTCTCGCCTCCGAGAAGCTAAGGGAGGCCACTTGGTGAACAAGGGGAGGTGAGGATGAAGGTGGCAATTTGGTGAGAGAGGCTACATGATAGGATGTGATAATGGATGGTATGGGTGTAGGGTCATGGGTAAAACCTTGATATATGAAGAACCTCCGTGAGGGCTTGGCGATGGGATTCTGAGGTTTGGATGAGGTCATATAAGGACATTTTAAGGGGAGATTGGTGTAATTTTCTGAGCATGGCGTGATGTGTGACACCATTAGAAATGGGGTATGTGGGGCCATGGATAGCTATCTTAGGTATGGGTGTAGATGGTATGTTGGGTATAGGATTGGTTGGTGGGTCAGGTGGCTTTTCTTTACCCTTATGTGCACATGTAGTGACATGTACCATGTTGATTTGAGGGAATTTTTCAAATGGAGAGGGTGTAGGGTAAGTGGTATAATGACATGAAGGGAAAAAACCTACGGGAGGAGAAAATCCCTGTGAGGTTAGTTGGGCGCAATGACATTTGGGTGGTGGTGTGGCAAGTTCTTTGATGCGAACCATGTTAATTTAAAATTTTGTGTGTGGTTCTGGGAACTGTGAGGGTGGAGGTTGTGGTTGTTGAGTACGTAGTGTGGGAATGGGTGTAGGTGAAGTAGGATCCTCATTAAGAAGGTCATCATCATTAATGTTGGTTTCAGTGTGGACATAATTAGATAAGGACAGCTTTTAAGGCCTTACAGTTCTCCACATCATGCCTTGGCACACGATGATACGCACAAATTTTGGTATCATCAAACCCTTTTGGCTTGGGTTTGAGGGGGTCGTAAGGTCGGAGTGGTAGTAATGTGATAACAAAAGTCTCGAGGAGGTTTGTTAAAATTTTGTAATAAGACCCTACTAGTGGATCACAATGGGAAGTAAATGTGGGTTTGGGTGTAGGTGTGGTTATTTGTCGGGAAATTGTTTTGGAATTGTAGGAAGGGGTCGAGCCATGGGTTTAGGTGCCGGTATGGTTTGAGGTATCTATCGGGTTCATTTGGGTAAGGGTATAGTAGATGGATGGGTAGGCGGGTGTGGTTTTGTTTTACCTACTTTGTTATGGGGTGGTGGGGTTTTATTTTTGGGGTGCACCTTCTTGGGTAAAGGTGATGTGGGTGTAATTTTATGAGGGAAAATAGATGGAGGAAGAGGGCGAGTTACCCATGGGGATAACGGGGGTGCTATGAAGGTAGATGAAGCGGGTCATGCTTGGGGTGTGAGGGAAAATGACTGAAGTGTAGTAGGTAGTGAAGCAACGAATGAAGGTATCAGAGGTATTGGTGGTAAAGAGGCTATAGGTGCAGGTATGAGTCATGTTGTGTGACGGGGTAGGTTAGAGATTGGTGGGGAAGGAATGGGTGGTCATGTTATTAGTTTATGAATGGGTGAGGGGTGCTTGACCTTGTTAGGCAACCGAGGTTTTAAGGTAGTTAGGACAAGTGTGGGTGTGATTGGTGTGGTAAGGGTATGAGGTTGATGAGTTTATTTTTTTAGCTTGGGTGTCGGAGTAGGTGTGGTTTTGGATGATGTAGCTAAATCCAGTTTAATAGGTGGAGGAGTAAGGCTAGTGGTCGGGTAACCCCTAAAGTGGTAATAGGTTTAGTGAAGGTAAATGTTGTGGGTATGGGTTTGGGTTTAGGCATAGGTCAGGTTATGGGTAAGGGTGTGGTGCTAATGGGTATCATAGAAGGGGTCATAACATCGGTGGTTGTATGTGGTTTGATGGGTGGAAATGTGCTTGGGTAGATAGTGGAGGTGTTGTCGAGGGATCTCGCATTTGTGTTGAGACAGGAGTATGAGGTGCCCCCATAACAAGGCTCTATCCACATACTCTAAGTGATCAACCAAATGCGAGAATGGCATGTTTTTGGTGGAGCTGGTGAAGACCTAATGGGAATTCCCATAAAATGCATCTTAGAGATGGGGAATCGATCAACCTCCACGTGGGTAAAAGAGCTGAAAGTAGGTTTGTTGGATGTCGGGTAGTGGATGGAGAATGTTCACCACAAGGTAAAGGTATCTCCACTGGGTCTATGATGGGTGGAGGAGATGATGGGAACTCCTTTATGAGTGGAGGAACCGATACATGGTCTTCTCGTGGGTGGTGGAGATAATGGGTGCTCCTCTACTGGTGGAGGAGGTGTGGTAGGTAAAAGTTCACTGAGTGGAGAAGCCAAGGGTGAGATGGTCTCAATGTCAGCAGAAGACTCCTCTGTAGGAGATGAAGGGTGTTCCTCTATTGGTGAAGGAATAGTGACGGTTGGTCCAGACGTGGAAGGTGGATTTTGGGCTAGGATTTCCTCTATGGAAGGGATGTGAGGTAATGGAGATTACCGTGTTAAAGATCACATGAACCTCACGAGTATGGGTATCGTGAGTGGATGTATGTTATCCCGTAAAATTGACAAGGGAAATTTTACCAATAACCATACGGAAAATTTTGTTTCGATCCCTCGTTAGGGATCCTCGCGTTCCAAACGTTGTAAAATCCCTTCTCGGAAATCTAGTTTTCGAACTTAGTCTTTTTGAGCCTTTTTGGCTGGGCGCATGAAATATCCTTGTAACACTAGCCTTTGATGCGCCCCCTTAAAAGCCTTTGGCGCATGGTTTTCCATGTTAACACATCTTTCGGTGCGCCAAAGGATGTTGAGTCTCTTTTGCGTGCGCCAAGGCGCATGCGCCTTATTGTTGACACAACTTTTGTTGCTCCGCTTTTTGGTGCGCCAAAGGGCGCACATAATCTTATTGCAACACCATATTTGGTGCGCCAAAGGGCGCACATAACTTCATGTCGACAATGCTTTTGGCGCGCAAAGGCGCACTTCGTCTCCTGTTGTCAAATACTCTCGTGCGCCAAAGGGCGCACGCTTTCTCCTGTCGACAACAAATCTCATGCACCTTTGAAAAAGTGGTTGGCGCATTTATGACCAGTTTTTCTATATATATATGTGAGTGCGCTCCCAAATGTCATTTTCACTTTTGTTGAGCACGTGATCGTTCTGAACTTGTCAGCCCCTGCCCATCGTTTTCTTCGCCTTGTGGACCCATTGCACACTTTTGCTATATATCCAGTAAGAGGTGTTATTTCTCTCTTGTGCATTTTGTGCTTTCAGTTCCTGGTGTGTTCCTGGTTTGGTTCTTGCTTGTTGGGTGGTTGTTTATATATAAATGTGTTGGCCTAGCCTCCTCCGTTTGTTGTCTGGCCCCCATGCTATCCTTCCTCTTTCCAGATCTACTGGAGAAGGTCATTTTCTTGAAACCGTGGTTGTAATCCTCTTGGTTTTAACCGTTTCGTTTGCCCACTGAGCATGTTAAAAACGAAGAGGAGAAGAAATCTAAGAATCATGTATAACCCCCTTTAAGAGTTTGGTTTTCTGTTTTTCTCCTTGGCGCGTCTGTCACCCCTGCAACACTAAGAACAGTTGCGCCCCCATGGCGCATCTACCCGCCCTGTTACAAAAGCAAAATCCACGCCAATGGCGCACCCTTTCGGCCTGCTACATCATGAGCTCATGTGCCCTCAAGGCGCACCTTTTCCGCGTGCTACAAGTGTTGAAACTGCGCCCCAATGGCGCACCATCCATCCATGTTGCATCCTTTTTCCATGCGCCCATGGCGCACCCAGCTTCCATGCAACAAAAGTTTTTTCCGCTAAGTATGAAGCTATAAAGGCGCAGGCGCATCCCCGATTGCAATAACACCATGTTGTGTGAGTTTTTCGTGTGCCGCGCCATATTCCCTTGGGCGCATCCTGTCCCAATGTAACACGCACTTCTCATGCGCCCTATATCAAATGCAATATGCAAGTATCCATGCACCATGCGCCTTTGGCACTAATTTAACCTCTGCAGCACCTCTTTTTTGTGCGCCTTGTCTATTTAGCCTGCAAGTTGCATTTTTCATGCGCCCTGCGCCCTGAGCCTTAAAATCTCTAACTCTTTCTTCTGATAACATTCCAATGGAAGATCAAATGGCTAATTCAACCTTTTTGGATTGGGTCTCGCTTCTTCTTCATGCAGATCAAAGAATCGAGTTCAAAAGAACATATGTCTACATCCAAAGCAAGAGACCCACCAAACCAAGAGGAAAGGCTAAGCTTACGAGAGGAGAGATGAAGTACAAATATCAAAGGGTCAGGATGCCCAAATCACAAGCTAAATGCAGAATGGATGTCAGGGACTCAGAGTTGGGTCACATTGACATGGAAGAATTCTGGGTTAGGACTCAGAAGGTTACAAGAAGTCCGTGGATGGACAAATTAATAGGCAGTGCCCTGCATTTCACCGGAGGAATCCCCGTCAGTGCCGTCAACAATGAATTCATGATGGTGATTGCACAGTCTTACAACAAGGACACAAGATGTGTCGAAAACAGCAAGGGCGAGGTAATCATAAACCTCACTGCCCGTCATTTTGAGATAATGCTCGGCATCCCTCACCACCGGCACTTTGTGGCCGTCAGCCAAGAAGAGTGCATCAAGGCCTGGGAAGACAACGAAGACCAATGCATGCAACTAATGAACGAAGTCTACTTGAAAAACAAGAAGGTGGTAACCCGGTGGCCCCAAATCATCCACCGCAGTGACTTCTCAGAAGAGCTCAGCGATACTATTACTTTCCTGAGCAGGGTCTTCGGGCTTTCTGACGCCCACTACTTCCATAAATGGATGCTGAGGTACTTGGAAACAATGAATAAGAATGTGCCTGAGCAGCGCTTTTGCTGGGGAGAAATAATAAGCAGCACCATCTCCTGAGCAGCATCAGAAGCAGGCAACCCCCTTTCGGCCGCAGGATGACGATGACGAGTAGCTTCTTCTTCTTCTTCTTCTTCTTCTTCTTCTTCTCTCTATTCTCCGACTTTCTTGTTGAAATATCTAAAGTGTGTTGGCACAAATGATGACATCATCCATGTTGCATCATGGGATGATGTCATCCATCAAGTTGTCAAAAGTCAACATGACTTTTAGATATTTTGTAAATATCTTTGTAAATATTTGTTGGCTCCTTTTTTGCTTTCCTTCTCCTCTCTTCTATAAATACTGGAATACTTGTTGTATTCGTGGTGAACATTTTTTAGATGAAAATAGAAGTGAGGAGAGAAAGACTTTGAGCTTTCTTGTAACAGAAGAAAACAGTAATACAAATATTAAGACTTTGTGCTCAATAGCTGTGTTATGCATTAGATCTTCCTTACGTTAGATCTGTATGTGTTTAATCTGTTGGATTCATATCTACTTTTCTGTCATTTGCTCATCAGTATTGCTTTGTTTATTTATGCAAGTAGGTTTGGCTCTGTTTACTACCAACCCAAAAACATAAATCTTCTGACCTTTCTGCTTTGGAATTCATTTCTTTTCTTCCTTCGGATCTGTTCTTTCTCTTTTCCCTCTTTCATTCCTTTCTTTTCGCAGCCTGAAACACTCTACTGGGATGAGATCCCAAACCCCCGAAGGTAGAATCTGTGAGACTTGCATAGATTCCTGCTGGTAGAATAGCAATAAACCAGTTTCGCTTTGCTGACTCAAAGAGGGGCTAAGCCCTGCACACTGTTGGCTCATCTATCCATAGATCTGTCCAGGCGACAGATTTTCGGACCAACAGTTTTTGGTGACTCACTGGGGAACGAATAGATCTGTCAGATCTATGAGGGTAGTAAGATATAAAAATCAGAAAAATCAAAAGATTGCTGCCTGTTTGCAAATCTGAACTTTTTGTTAAAAATCCAAAAATTTGCAAAAGTGCTCAAATTGAAAAATTTTCTTCTGAGAGTCATAGATCTGGTCCAGTTAAAGATCTTTAGTTCGCTGAGTTTTTGAAAAAATCAGTATTTTGCCATAGATCTGAGTTTTTGACTGTTTGCAAAAAGTTTGAAACCCTCTAAAAAAAGTCAAAATCAGATCAGAAAATCAGCCTACTAATCTTCCCTGCCATCTTATCCTCGTTGTAATTTGTCATTTAACCGCAATCGGTTTTCTGAAGAGGATAGTTTTTAAATATCTAGAAAAGTGCCTGCTGCTGGTTTTTGACAGAAAAACCAGAAAATCAGCAAGTACAACCAAAAAGAAAGTTTAAATCTGCGCCATAACATTGCAGATCTGGAAGGAACACTGGCGAGTGAACCTTTTACGCGCAGCAGGAGAGCCCGTGGAGAAGCTGATCCTACTTTCGATCTGCTTCAAAGGCACAATTTCAGCGTAACACCGGCGCGTTTTTCAGCACTAAGCTCGGCTAGCCGGTCATCCAGGAGTGTCTCACCTTCACGAAGAAAAAGTCTTTTGCAGGGGGCATCCACATCCCTTTGTAGTGCCTTGCTACTCAGCGGAACTACAATTCCAGCTCGTGTTCTCTTTCCGGCTTTTCAGATGGCGGTACCATGGGGAAACGCGATGGGTCCTTTGGCTTTACCACATCCAGTTCACGCTCTCCCTCACGGAAATCGAAAGAATTTTCCCAAATTCGACGGGAGCGGAAATCAAAGCACGGATTCCCACATATCTGCATTCATCATGTCATGCAGTATTTTGGATGTGACCCACGAAGATGTGTCGGTTCACCTTTTTCTGGAAACCCTACAAGGACCTGCAGCTGAATGGTTTCAGCATTTGCCGGCCGGATCTATCACCAGTTGGGCCACCTTGCGGGATGCTTTTGAAGATAGGTACAAGCCTTCAGAGGATGCATTTGCATTATTATCATGAATCACTCACCTGAAGAAGGAGGTGAATGAGACCATGCGTGATTTTGTCACCCGGTTCAATGCACTAATCAACCGTGTCCCTGTTGCCATGCTTCCAACGCCGGAAAATCAAAAGTGTTTCTTCGTAAATGCTATGAGCTCAAAAGTTAGTTTCTTGCTCCTTCAGGAACGAGTTGCCACCTTGGTTCTAGCCCAAGCCGCTGCCATTCGCATAGAGGATAATCTGATAATATCCGGTGAATTAAAAAAGGAATCAGCCAAGCCTAAATCTTTGGGCCCTTCGCCCACCACTTCGTCTGATCCAGCATTCCAAAAGATGGCAAACGATTTGCTTGCATTAAAGAAGCAGTTGGCCCAGGCCTCTCCCAGTTCCTCATACCGGGATATTCCGCGGAGGAATTTTGTTCCTAACAATGTTTCACAAAGACCGCGCTTACCTACAGCTGCTCCGCGGTTGGCACTTGAGGCCCCTCCGGTCAATGCTCTGGCCGAGATTGAAGAAGAAGAGCAGTATTATGAAGAACCTTCGTCTCAAGGCGAAGATGATCAAGATGTCGGTGAACCGACTGGCGACTCTACTATCGGGTATATGGAATTTGATGAGGAAGAATCTGATGAAGAAGAGGGTACCCAGGGGTACGCAAGCGGGCAGTCATATGCTGTTTTTACTCGTTCGCAAGGAAAAGAAGCGGAAGTTGCTGCCCATGTCCAGCAGGAGAAGGCCGTGTCAAACGCGCCTCCGATCATTGCTAAAAGAGGTAATCCTCTTCCTACTCAACTCCCTGGCAAATCTTTTACAAAGAAATCTTTTCCCCCTATCTCTCCTCCAAATCAGTCCTCTCACATTCCTACTAAGACCACCAATCCTATTCCATCATCGCGAGGTGAGGGACTCATTCCTTTACCAACGCAACCCTTGGCCGCATTTGATATTATAGATCATGCAAAAAAGACCAAGATCCAAATGTCTGAAGCTGAGTATCTTCTTGATCAAACCCGAATGACTTGTAAGATTAACTAAGTATATCAAAAGTCAAGTTTGTTATATCTAATCGAGTTTCCCCAAAGGAATCCTTTCCACTCCCCCTGAATCCCATATAAATGTTGCTTCAACATCTGCGTCAGGCAAGATAGAGCCTTTCTATCTCTCTCTGCTGATCAATGGTCACAAGCTGAGTAACTGCATAATTGATTCCGGGGCTTCTGATAATGTCATGCCGGCAAAAGTCGCCCATGCTTTGGGCCTCACTCTTACCAAGCCTTTCGGCAGATGTTATTCTTTGGAAACTAAGCAAGTTCCGTTGGTTGGCCAAATCAAAGACGCGCAATTTGCATTTGCGGCTTTCCCGGATAAAAGAGTAAAAATGACAGTCCTCGTTGCTGACATTCCGGCAGCATATGGAATATTGCTGGGAAGAAGTTTTTGCAGCGAAGTTGGTGGAGAAATTCATATGGACTGGTCCAAAGCTAGAATTCCAGTCAAAGGCGTAATGCAGACTTTGGAGCCAGAATCACAAAAGAAATACTTGGTTACCAACTCTGAAGACCCCAAAGCTCAAATCCTTTTTGAATCATCAGGGATGGGGAATTACTTCTTATCTACTGAGATGGATAAAACAGGGGCTGTTCTCATTCAGGAAGGAGATCTTAATAAGATCTGGACATTGCAATTCGATGGGAGCTGTGCAACTAGTGGATGTGGCGCTGGGGTCGTGTTGATATCTCCTGAGGAAGAAGTCATTCCTCTCTCTTTCAAATTGCAGTTTTTCAACACCAACAATACTGCTGAGTATGAATCTCTCTTACTCGGTATGCAAGCCACAAAAGAAAGAGGAATTAAAAATCTAAAAGTGCAAGGTGATGCTGAGCTGGTTGTAAATCAAGTCAAAAGGATTTATCAAGTAAAGAATGAAAGACTCAGGCACTACCGTAATGCGGTATGGGACAGCATTGAGGAGTTTGATGCCTTTTCAATTGAATCAATTCCAAGAGCTCAAAATGACATGGCTGATTCATTGGCTGTCTCAGCATCTCTCATGCTCCCACATCCAGGTTTGAAAATGAACAAGTACACCATTGAGGTGGTTTTCCACCCGAGCGTGCCAGATAATTCTCAGCATTGGCAGGTGTTCAATGATGATAATCAACTCATTGCCTTTCTGGAGAAGGTAGAAAATTTTAAAGAATTGCACTTTGAAGGGTCTACTTCACTTGCCGTGAAGTTCCAGTCAAAACCACGCAATGAAAGAAGTATCGATGGCATATGTCACTCAAAGGAAATAAAATTCCGAAGGGCCTGGTTTCTCTGGAACGCCTGTTTGACAGGCATGACCGTTTTGTAAGAAAGAAGAGGCGAGATGATCCTGGCTCGTCCCCAGAAACCGAACCGGTCAATATAGGTTCGATAGAACACCCGCAATTCGTGAACATTGGCAAATGTTGCACGCCTGAAGAGAAGCGAAAATTTGTCAAGTTGCTGAAAAAATATATGGATGTATTGGCATGGTCTTATGCCGATTTAAAGTCCTTCAAGCCGAAGGACGTTCAGCACGATATTCCATTGAAAGACGATGCCAAAGCCTTCCGCCAGAAGCAGAGGCACTATAATCCCAAGATTTCGGGTACCATCCAGGCCGAAATTCAGAAGATGCTAGACGCAAGAATCATCTTCCCTATCCATCACAGTACTTGGGTAGCAAATATTGTGCCAGTGCGCAAGAAAAACGGTGAAATACGCATCTGCGTAGACTTTCGAAATTTGAATCAAGCTTCGCTGAAAGACAACTACCCTCTTCCGATAATGGATCAAGTTCTGCAAGCAGTAACTGGATCAGAGATGCTGTCCATGCTTGATGGTTTTTCAGGTTACAATCAGATTGAGGTTTCACCTGAAGATCAATTCAAAACAGCATTCACTACTCCCTGGGGTACATTTGCCTACAGCAGGATGCCTTTCGGCCTAACTAATGCTGGTGCCACTTTTCAGCGGGCCATGGACTTTGCATTCAAAGGTATGATGGGAAAAGTCATCGTGGTTTACCTAGATGACTTAACCGTGTTCTCTAAACAGTGAAATGATCATTGTGATCATTTGGAGCAAGTGTTGGCCAGGTGCCGAGAACATGGGATTTCCCTAAACCCAAAAAAGTCTGTTTTTGGAGTCACGGAAGGGAAGTTGCTAGGCCATGTGGTCAGCAAAGAAGGAACAAAGATAGATACTGAAAGAGTTAAGGCTATTCAAAGCCTTACTCTGCCTACAAGCAAGACTGGTGTTCATTCTTTCTTTGGAAAGGTGAACTTTCTCAGGCGTTTTGTTCCTGACTTTGCCGAGAAGACCCGTCACATATTGAACATGATGAAGGGGTCACCAACTTTCAGATGGAGTGAAGAGGGGAAAAGGTCATTTGAAGAAATAAAAGCTTCCGTTGCCCATGCACCAGTCCTGGTATGTCCAGATTTCTCCAAGGACTTCATCATGTATAGTTATGCATCTGAGCATACTGTGTCTGCAATCTTAATGCAAAAGAATTCAGAAGACATTGAGTCCCCGATTGCATTCATGAGTTCTCCCCTCAAGCTTCACGAACTAAAGATGACTCAGCTGGAAAAGCATGCCTTTGCCGTTGTCAAAGCAGTGAAGAATTTCAGGTATTACATTCTAAACTCGCATACGGTGGTGCTGGTCCCTGACACGGTGGTGAAATCAATTCTAACTCAGCAGGAGTTAGGAAGTTTGTGGGGAAATTGGATCGCAAAGGTCCAGGAGTATGACCTGGATATTAAACCAACCAAGCTGGTAAGGGGCAAGGGCCTGTGTCAGCTAATGGCTGAAAACAAAGATTCAGAAAACCCTGGTGAAAGGGGTGACTATACCGATGAAACACAGACCGGGCCATTTGGAAGAGCCTGATTCTCTGCCTCTGGTTCTATTTGTTGCAACTAGTGATGAGTGGTACTCCGACATCACTTTCTTCCTTACCTACGGTGAATGCCCGATGCACCTAACTGCAAAGGAGAAGTGCACTATAAAGCTCAGGGCGGCTAAATATGTCATCTGGGATGATGGCTTATATAAGCGCGGGATAGATGGCATCTTCCTGCGATGTGTCGACAAGCCCCAGCAAGTAAAACTACTGGAAAGTTTTCACAATTCAGCTTGTGGAGGGCATTTCTCTTCATCCGTAACTGCACACAAGATCATTCGAGCCAGGTATTATTGGCCGACGCTCTTTCAAGATACAGCCACCTGGGTGGCAAAGTGTGAACCCTGTCAGCAATTCGTCGGCAAGCCCAAGCTGGCTGCCCTTCCCCTAAGGCCGATCATTATCAATGAACCATTCAGACAATGGGGAATTGATTTTATTGGCGCACTCAATCCTCAATCGAGTGCTGGACATAGCTATGTCCTTACAGCAACGGATTACTTCACCAAGTGGGTGGAAGCCATACCTGTCAAGCATGCCACTTCTGAGGTGGTTTGCAATTTCATTAAAGAAAATATCATTGTCAGGTTCGGCGTTCCAAACAAAATCGTTGCTGATAATGCTTCTAACTTCTCCTCTCGAGAAGTTATTAGTTTTTGCTATGAATATGGGATAACTTTGGCTCATGCCTCAGATTATTATCCTCAGGGAAATGGTCAAGCGGAATCCAGCAACAAGAACTTGGTGGCCATCATACGAAAACTGGTGGAATCAAATCAGCGGATGTGGCACAAGTCTTTGTACGACGCTTTGTGGGCGGACCGCATTACTCCCAAGAGATCTCTCGGCATGTCACCTTTTCAAGTGTTATATGGCACTGATGCCGAACTTCCCATTTCGCGGAACTTCCTGCTCTGCGCTTGGCACGAGCGATTGAAGATGAAACTTTCCAGAATTCTCTAGAAAAGAGAATCATGTATCTGGCAGAACTTGAAGAAAAGAGAGTGAAGGTGGTCGATAGGATCACTGAACATCAGAATCAAGTTAAGAGGCTTTTCGATAAGAAAGCCAAGCAAAGGGATTTTCAAGTGGGAGATCTCGTCCTTTTGTGGGACAAGCGAAGAGAGCCAAAGGGCATGCACGGAAAGTTTGATTCCCTATGGAGAGGGCCCTTCAAAATCAAGCAACTCAACGGAGAGAATAGTTTCTATCTCTCGTATCTGGATGGAACTGAGCTCCCGCTTCCCTATAGCGGGCAGCATCTGAAGATCTTCAGGAAGTAGAGCTTGCTCTCTTCTTTGTACAATTTGCTTTAAGTTGTGTGTTTGCTTTCGTCGTGTGTTTGCTTTCGGTTTGTCGTGTGTTTCTTTTGTTCTCCCTCCGGTCCCCCTTGTTTTTGACTCTGTTACCCAATGGATAGGCACAAGTGATCTGGGATTCTCTACCCCTGAGTTCGCTCAGGGATAGTCCCCAGAAAGAGCCAGCTGTTATCCCGTAAAATTGACAAGGGAAATTTTACCGATAACCATACGGAAAATTTTGTTTCGATCCCTCGTTAGGGATCCCTCGCGTTCGAAACGTTGTAAAATCCCTTCCCGGGAAATCTAGTTTTCGAACTTAGTCTTTCTGAGCCTTTTTGGCTGGGCGCATGAAATATCCTTGTAACACTAGCCTTTGATGCGCCCCCTTAAAAGCCTTTGGCGCATGGTTTTCCATGTTAACACATCTTTCGGTGTGCCAAAGGATGTTGAGTCTCTTTTGCGTGCGCCAAGGCGCATGCACCTTATTGTTGACACAACTTTTGTTGCTCCGCTTTTTGGTGCGCCAAAGGGCGCATAATCTTATTGCAACACCATATTTTGGTGCGCCAAAGGGCGCACATAACTTCATGTCGACAATGCTTTTGGCGCGCAAAGGCACACTTCGTCTCCTGTTGTCAAATACTCTCGTGCGCCAAAGGGCGCACGCTTTCTCCTGTCGACAACAAATCTCATGCGCCTTTGAAAAAGTGGTTGGCGCATTTATGACTAGTTTTTCTATATATATATGTGAGTGCGCTCCCAAATGTCATTTTCACTTTTGTTGAGCACGTGATCATTCTGAACTTGTCAGCCTCTGCTCCGTCGTTTTCATCGTCCTGTGGACCCGTTGCAACTTTTGCTATATATCCAGGTAAGAGGTGTTATTTCTCTCTTGTGCGTTTTGTGCTTTCAGTTCCTGGTGTGTTCCTGGTTTGGTTCTTGCTTGTTGGGTGGTTGTTTATATATAAATGTGTTGGCCTAGCCTCCTCCGTTTGCTGTCTGCCCCCCATGCTATCCTTCCTCTTTCCAGATCTGCTGGAGAAGGTCATTTTCTTGAAACCGTGGTTGTAATCCTCTTGGTTTTAACCGTTTCGTTTGCCCACTGAGCATGTTAAAAATGAAGAGGAGAAGAAATCTAAGAATCATGTATAACCCCCTTTAAGAGTTTGGTTTTCTGTTTTTCTCCTTGGTGCGTCTGTCACCCCTGCAACACTAAGAACAGTTGCGCCCCCATGGCGCATCTACCCGCCCTGTTACAAAAGCAAAATCCGCGCCAATGGCGCACCCTTTCGGCCTGCTGCATCATGAGCTCATGCGCCCTCAAGGCGCGCCTTTTCCGCGTGCTACAAGTGCTGAAACTGCGCCCCAATGGCGCACCATCCATCCATGTTGCATCCTTTTTCCATGCGCCCATGGCGCACCCAGCTTCCATGCAACAAAAGTTTTTTCCGCGCTAAGTATGAAGCTATAAAGGCGCAGGCGCATCCCCGATTGCAATAACACCATGTTGTGTGAGTTTTTCGTGCGCCGCGCCATATTCCCTTGGGCGCATCCTGTCCCAATGTAACACGCGCTTCTCATGCACCCTATATCAAATGCAATATGCAGTATCCATGCGCCATGCGCCTTTGGCACCAATTTAACCTCTGCAGCACTCCTTTTCTGTGCGCCTTATCTATTTAGCCCTGTTAGCTGCAGTTTTCATGCGCCCCGCGCCCTGAGCCTTAAAATCTCTAACTCTTTCTTCTGATAACATTCCAATGGAAGATCAAATGGCTAATTCAACCTTTTTGGATTGGGTCTCGCTTCTTCTTCATGCAGATCAGCAACTGAGTTCAAAAGAACATATGTCTACATCCAGCAAGAGACCCACCAAACCAAGAGGAAAGGCTAAGCTTACAGAGGAGGAGATGAAGTACAAATATCAAAGGGTCAGGATGCCCGAATCATAGGCTGAATGTAGTATGGATGTCAGGGACTCAGAGTTGGGTCACATTGACATGGAAGAATTCTGGGTTAGGACTCAGAAGGTTACAAGAAGTCCGTGGATGGACAAATTAATAGGCAGTGCCCTGCATTTCACGGAGGAATCCCGTCGGCTGGTCAACAATGAATTCATGATGGTGATTGCACAGTCTTACAACAAGGACACAAGATGTGTCGAAAACAGCAAGGGCGAGGTAATCATAAACCTCACTGCCCGTCATTTTGAGATAATGCTCGGCATCCCTCACCACCGGCACTTTGTGGCGTCGTCTGCAGCCAAGAAGAGTGCATCAAGGCCTGGGAAGACAACGAAGACCAATGCATGCAACTAATGAACGAAGTCTACTTGAAAAACAAGAAGGTGGTAACCCGGTGGCCCCAAATCATCCACCGCAGTGACTTCTCAGAAGAGCTCAGCGATACTATTACTTTCTGAGCAGGGTCTTTGGGCTTTCTGACGCCCACTACTTCCATAAATGGATGCTGAGGTACTTGGAAACAATGAATTAGAATGTGCTCGAGCAGCGCTTTTTCTTTGGGAGAAATAATAAGCAACACCATCTCTCGAAAGATCGTAAGGTGCAACCCCCTTTCGGCCGCAGGATGACGATGACGAGTAGCTTCTTCTTCTTCTTCTTCTTCTTCTTCTCTCTATTCTCCGACTTTCTTGTTGAAATGTCTAAAGTGTGTTGGCACAAATGATGACATCATCCATGTTGCATCATGGGATGATGTCATCCATCAAGTTGTCAAAAGTCAACATGACTTTTAGATATTTTGTAAATATCTTTGTAAATATTTGTTGGCTCCTTTTTTGCTTTCCTTCTCCTCTCTTCTATAAATACTGGAATACTTGTTGTATTCGTGGTGAACATTTTTTAGATGAAAATAGAAGTGAGGAGAGAAAGACTTTGAGCTTTCTTGAATGTAAGAAAAAATGAGTAATACAAATATTAAGACTTTGTGCTCAATAGTGTGTTATGCATTAGATCTTCCTTACGTTAGATCTCGTATGTGTTTAATCTGTTGGATTCATATCTACTTTTCTGTCATTTGCTCATCAAGATTGCTTTTTTATTTATGCAAGTAGGTTTGGCTCATTTTACTACCAACCCAAAAACATAAATCTTTCGACCTTTCGCTTTGGAATTCATTTCTTTTCTTCCTTCGGATCTGTTCTTTCTCTTTTCCCTCTTTCATTCCTTTCTTTTCGCAGACTGAAACACTCTACTAGGATGAGATCCCAAACCCCCGTAGGTAGAATCTGTGAGACTTGCATAGATTCCCGCTGGTAGAATAGCAATAAACCAGTTTTTCTTTGCTGAGTCAAAGAGGGGCTAAGCCCTGCACACTGTTGGCTTGTCTATCCATAGATCTATCCAGGCGACAGATTTTTGGACCAGCAATGTCTCACCTATTTGATTGGATGAAGGGACATGATTGAGAAATGGTTTTTTAAAGATTTGTAAATTTTGCTTAGGGGCAGCGTTGGGATTGTCCATAGTCAACTCGAATTTCTCAAGCATTTCCTGGACAATATTCTTAAAAGTGATGTAGTTACCATCACTATGACCCTTCACTTGGTGGTAGTTACAGAAATCTTGTTCCTTATACCATGTGGGCATGGGGTGAGTAGGGTCAAAACCAGTGTGTGGTTTTATGGGTGGAAGGGTGATGGCACCAGCTTTGATCAACTTTTCTAAAACAGAAGAGTAAGGTTCCCCAATTGGGGTATATTTTCGCTACTCTTGTTTGAATCAAAAATCCTGTATGCAGGTGATAGATTAGATGAGGGTGTGGCTTGATTGGATGGATGAGCTGGGCTGGCCTTGAGTACCACTACATTAGTGGTACCTTTAGCCTTTGAATAATTGGTTGGTGGTTTAGAAGAAGAAGAGGTTTCATTCGACTTGAATGCCAAATTCTTATTTCGTAATTGGATTTTCTTCTCTTCAATAGCTCGAATTTCTAACTTTCATGCCATAGTGAATGCCTCATCAAATGTTCTGAAAGTTTGGACCTGCAAGGTCAGGGAGATATGTCTGGTGCAAGCTTGAGTGAAGAGCTTGATGAGTTCAGTTTGTGGTAGTTGAAAGGTAAGTTGATTGATCAAAGCCGTGCCTGATGAGTGACAAAATCATGGATAGATTCATCCTTGATCGACGTGTGGAATATAGATTAGTAATGGTAACTTTCTTGGCAATGTTGATGGAAAAAGGATCCAAGAAAGCTTGGGATACCTGATTAAATGAAAATATGGAGTGTTTGGGTAACCCACTATACCAGTCTAATGCAGGTCCAATGAGGGACATGGGAAAAGTTCTCAAAAGTAAGGCATCATCATGAGAAATCAAATAACACCCGTGTTTAAATGAGTGCAAATGCTGTTGTGGGTCTTCCTTACTATTGAAATGATTGAGTTTCAACATTTCCCAATACATAGGGTATGAACATATGGGAATGGATGGGTGTATAGGCTCATTGTAAATCTCATCGTAAGTGAGAGTGTTACAGGAGCCAAAACCGATGCCTCTAGTGTTTTCATCTTGTCCATCATCAATTTAATTAGGTCATTGGTTGGTTGTGATGATTGGATTCCTCTTATAGCATGAGGAGGTTGGTTTTGGGTTTATAATGGGTGGGGCATTCCACCGTATGAGGCTGCCATGTATGGTGGTGAAGAAGAAGGTAAAGAAATAGGGGTACGTGCACTGGAATTAACAATAGATGAAACAGCGGTTGTTTGGTAGTGTGTATATGGGGAGGAAGGGTTTTGGTAACCCTAGTTGGCAATAGGGGTGAGTGATTGTGGAATGGAAAGAACTACATTCTGAAATGGGGTAGGGGTCACCAAAACTGGAGGTGGGAACGTAGCTATAGGTATATATGAGACATTAGGGGAAGATGAGGATGTGTTTGGGGTAATCATCGTGGGTATGGTAGATGTAATGGGTGCTATAGGGGTAATAGATGCGGTAGTCATAGTGGGAATAAGACATAATCGTGAAACCACTTTGGGGATAAGGTGGATGCGGGTAGCATAGAGCCGATGGGGCTGATGCGAAAGTGGGTGCGAGAGTCGAGGGGATGGTTACAGAATGCCGTATATCAACTGACCTAAGGCATCTCGAGTGGATGAATGGGAGAGGTAAAACTGCAAGGTAACAAGGTTCTGGTCAAGGAGTCATGCAAACTCCTCATCTCTAGTAGCGATATTGGTAGGCTGGATGGGATCCATGGCTGGTGATAAAATAATGGGTGGTGAGAACTAGGTTGGAGCGGTTGGCGACTAGCATGGAACATAAGGGCATTCGCTTGTCTTCGGGTTAGTACCATGTGAACCAGTACTGATCAGGTGAGGTTGCTTCTCTATAAATAATACAGAGAATAGTAGGAACAGGTGAATCTGGTGATAAAAAATGGATGAAGTAACAAATGGTGAGTGGAATGTGAAACAGTTAACCGATGCCAATTAGGAAAATCGACGTCGGTCGGGGGTCTACTTATTAGTTCATTATGGAAAATAGACTTTGAGTAAATAGTGAACTAGAAGGGGAAATCTGAAAAGTATGCCAAATATGGGAATATGTAAAATGTCAATGGAAAAAGTGACAATGATAGAGACTATGGGAAGTGGAAGAAAGTGAAGTGAAACGGTCCTTTCAAATAGGTAAGAAAAAGGACCTGAACCGACAATGGTTGGGCGTAAGCGATGATGGTGGTTAGATGTAACCGATGACGGTCACTATGAATTTGAAACAGTTGATGAGAAAAAGTGGTTGTGAATTAGAATTTGGTGTGGAATCAAACCCAGTAAATCTGAGAATGATGAAGATGTGGTCCAGACACACTTAGATGAAGTCGAAATACACTTGACTATGAATGGGACCGTGTGAGGAAAGAAAAATTAACGATGGAAAGCTCTCACCTCAAAACACAAATCAAACAAAACACTAAGAAAGAACATTCCTAGAGTGCCTATTCTATTACGTTTGTTCAGCTTATGCTATTTAGGGACTGACACATGAATTGTGAAGTAGAGTTTTTGGTGAGGATGGCTTCCTACAAAGAAGGAGATCTAAAGGGTGAGGTTTCAGGTTTGTTATGGTGGGGGTGGGCTACGCTCTGAAGTATGACTTCAGAGTAGTGAGCTAGGTACCCACTATGCCGTGATCGTGTGATCACCTACAGCTTCTTCCAGGTAAGATGTTGTTTAAGAATGTATGTATTTGAATTTTTGTGTGGTTTGGTAAGACTCAGAGAAATAGAAAAGGATAGAAGTGCTTTTCATTTATCGATTCATTTGTCAACCATCACCGGTAATGAATTCCAGTGTATAGGTTGCCCTCATTTAATGTGAGCTAATGCAAAAATCAAAATGAAATGCAATGATTTTTAAAACCCAAATCGAAAATGTGAAATTGGATGACACAATAAGATGAATAGGAAGAGCAATGTTCTTTCACTAAAATGCAGAAAACATGAAGAAATGATTCTTTTTAAATACACCAAAAGAAAAGCTTCTTTTAGAGAAAATAGAAAGAAGGAGTGGATTACCAGGGAAGAAAATTAGTGTGTATGCTTTTTAGAAGGGAAACAAATACACAAATTTTTCCTAGGAATGAATGAAATGCAAGGAACCCTAGATGGGTACCACCAGGCATGCCAAAATGTTTCACCTTTTTCTTCTTAGATTGTTTCTTTGAATCGTTGATGAAACAGATAGGGTAACGGGCATAGGAGGAATACCTATTCAAGTGTCAGTTGATGAGTTGATGTGCGTGTTTGACTTCGAATCCACAAACAACCGTGAGAGCATCCTTTTGGCTAGGAGGAACTACTTGTAATGAAAGTAAGACCACTAGAAAGCATTAAACAATATGGGCAGTGAACTACCTAACATAAGCTAGATACAGGAAGTATGGTACTTCCTAGATGGCTGTCAGTCCACTGTTTTAAACAAATTAATGCTGAAAACAAAGTAAATCCTATTCTTATTTTAAAATGATTTAGGTATCTCACTTAAAACACAATAAGAAATAGATCTAATCTAATAGGCTAAGCTAGAATAAGATCCATAGATCAAATGGTTGGTTCTAGGTTCTATAGGTCTAATGAAGGTGTTGAGTAGGTCATAAGCTAGTGAGGGTGAGGTAAAATGGAGTGAATAGGTATCTATTTAAGCCTGTGTGGGCAAACATAGATATCGGCGTTGGTCGTGGGTGACCAACCATGGTTAGGTATACGGCGCCGCCATCGTGAGATCCGGGAATGTCACGAATGAAGTTTTTGGTCCCCTATGTGATTTCACAAAGGATTCTGGTTGGTTGAGAGGAGGTATTAGGTGACAGGGGTAGGTTTTTATGAGGTTTTGATGGGTCTATGGAGGTACAAAACGTTGGAGATGGTCAATAAGGAGTGAGATGGACAATAGGTGGTAAAACAATGATGAAATGAAATAACCAGGAAAGTATGATATTGTACTTACTTGGATTTCATTTCTGGAAGGCTTGTGTGTGATGGATGGAGGTGCCAATGGTGGGTTTGGAGGCTGTAAGTGATCACCTGATTGAAGAAAAGCCTCTGCATAGGCTGCATACACACTTCTCTTTTGCTTGGATAATTCAAAAGGTGGCTAGGATGGCTGTGTAGGAGAAGATGCTCAATCTCCTTCCTTGGATGTGAGTTCTTGCTGGAATTGGCTCTCTAAAGATGCATTATCTTTTTGAGCTCTCATTCTTGCTTGTCAATTTTTTTCTCCCAATGTTTTCTAACCTTGAGAATAAGGTAGTTCAGGAGTTAAAAAGGGGTAACCGACAGTGGTCCGGCTTAACCAGCGGTGGTTAGGGGAAACCGACATTGGTCAAGGCGGGATTTTCTAGGTTTACCAAACTTAGGGGAGATCCTCCTGATTTCCTTAGATCTCGTGTCATTATCCCTGTGAATTAGAATGGGAGCTTCTGTGAGCATGCACGAATGTGGTTAGAGGGAGTGTAGGCATTGATTTTTAGGGTTTGGGTAAGTCTTAGTTAGTTATGGTAACTTGCTAAGAATAGGTCTTAAGGTGAGTTAGCTTGATGAGGTGTCTAAGTGAACTATATGTGTAGATATTATTTAGATAAGATATTTAAATAATAAATACAGTGAGGGTAAAGCATTAATTTAATTAATTTAATTAAATTAATAAAATTAATACTAGTGTGGTGAAGGGGGCCATGGCTAGGTGAAAGTGATGAAGGGGGAGTGTGACCTAATTTTAGTGTCTACACACATAGTGGTCTCGAGTGACACCTGGAGTAACTAATTTCGTCGCCGTAAAACTATCAAAATTCATGTACCATTGCCATGGAGCTTGTTTCAAGCCATACAATCTCTTCTTTAATTTGCACACTAACCTCTCCTTCCCTTTGACCTCATAACCCCGTGGCTGCCGCATGTACAATTCCTCCTCCAACTCACCATGAAGGTGTAGACACCTAAAATTGGTTACCCAATTTAGTATCCCCCGCAAGCGTGCGTTGCCTTCTCGTGTAACCTAGGGCACGCTTATATCACCACTTCTCCCTTAGGGTATTATTTAATATTTGTTTTAAATGTCTATCCCGAGTTTATTTCACCCCATTATGTTTTACTTCCATAGATAATTAAATATTAAATATTTAATTATACTTTTACATATATCTTAACCACTTATCTACCCCATATCAATTCTTAACCTCTCGTATCTATTATATCCATCTATTCCCCCTATTTCTCCTCCTCCCAAACAAAGCAGCAGGATATTTCCCATATTTGAGGTGGAAGGATCACTTTCATCTTTGCAAAAATCAACCCTTTTGGCCATTTCGGGAGTCTGTTTCTTGATCGGTGCCGACCGGTACTCGGTCGACGTCAATTTTTTGGAACGGCACCGATTTCATCTCGGTTGGCACCAATTACAAATATAGGGCTAGAATTTAGTTCTAGTTAGATAGAAAGATAGGTGGAGCCTTGTCGGTATCCCTTGGTGACTCTGTTCCTACATCCAGCATAGGTGGAGCCTTGTCTAGTATCCCTACGGCTCTTGCAGATCCAGTGGAGATCGACGATCTAGCTTCCACTGTCTATTTCTCAATCTTCCTCTAATTTTCCCCGAGTTGACACCGACCATACTCGATCGACACCGATTCTTTCTAGTCAACGCCAATCTATCTTAGTCGACACCAATTTTTCTTAGTCGACGCCGATTTTCTAATCGACACCAATCTACCTGCGGACAGGTAAAATAATTCAGGGAACACAAATCCAACATTGTTTAGACACTTTCCCATTTTTTATTGGTTTCTGTCTACTGTTTACTTTTCTGTCTATCATTTTTAATCAAAATATAGACATTTACTTACATCTTTTATCATGTATGCTTCTTTCCTTAATTGAAAATGTGGACTAACATCCGCCGAGGGAGCTTATCGCTTCCGGACCCACTTTTCGGACAGTCCACCCAAATATCTTTTAACGTGGTCTTTTTCTATTAAGCATCTGTGTCTCGCAGGTTTTCTTGGATCTACTCTACAAGATCACTCATGTGCACCCATCTTGTCTACATCAGATTTCTTTTCCATCTATATCTTCAGATCTTGTCTTATCTATCAGGTATTGATTTCATTTGAGTTTTTCAGGGTTTTTGTGTTTAGTTTGGTACATTAACTTGGACAGGTAACAAGTGTGGAAATTCTTGATCTACATTCTGGCATGCCCAGTGGGACCCAACCAAAGTCCCTTATTGGTAAGTTCATTTCTTTTCCAGTTTTGAGCTTTTATTATGTTTCTTCGCTACTTTTCGTCAGTTCTCCGTAGCATTTCCTTCCTTCATTTTGGTCTTGCTTCTTTCACTTATAATTTACAAAGTTAAAGTTTCTTCTTTCTTGTAAAACTAAATTCCAATTCCTATTTCAAAGATCAATAAATCTTTCATTTGATTTCAAAATTGCATTCTTGATCCATCTCTTTTAGCAAAATTGTTATTTTATTGAAATTTTTCTAGTTCTTTAAATAGAATTTTTTATTCTACTATTATCTGGATATATCTTTTTGGATTTTTTGGGTGTTTTCTTAACCTTTTCTTGTAGAGCACATTTCTTGTTCATGGGATTGTTTGAGGGGAAGAGCTCAAAAACATGCTTTTTGAAGTCCACACACCTTGGAGAGCTAAATCTACAGGTATTCCTCTTTTACGGTGTTTTCTCCTTTTTAAAGAACTTAAAAAGAACTTATTTGTTTGTTTTCTATCACATTCAAACATTTCAATTTTGGCACTTAAAAATAATTTAATCACATTTGGGAAAGAATTTTTTTGACTTGTCTTCATTGAAATATAACACTTCGTTCTTAGTGCTTAAAAAGAACTTTTCCTTTGTCATTTCTGCTATATGCTATTCATCTAGTTTTCTAAATAGGTTGGAAAAATTAATCAAAATCGGTAGTGACACTATTTGATTTTTTATTTTTCACCCTTGCACACAAAGAGAAAATAACTAGGTATTAAGCATTTAAACAAAAATTCCTCCTCGGCCTCACCTACTTGGAAGTGACATCCAAGAGGAAGAGCCTACGCGGTACTCGGCCGCGCTATAAATTCACGAAGTTCGGTATATATTGGCAAAGCAACCGACTCCCTTATCGCAGCGATGTGTGAAGTGCAGGGGCTAGGCCCCTATATCAAGCCACGTCTTGGTCTTTTATCAAGTGCCTTTAGGAATCCTCACCAAAACATTCCCAAACCATCCTTATTTTGGCTATCCGAGTGGTTCTGCTTCTAAAACCCTTCCCTAATATTTTCTTTCTTAAAAGTAGGAAAATTTAAAAGAGATAATCACCTATTGCTTGAATTGTCTGTGCATTAGTTAGGTCAATCTTCTTTTTCTATATTTCTGCTTGTTTATGATGGTCATCACTCGGTTACAATCTAGAAGAATGGCTCAACTGGCCCCTTCTTCCTCTGAGATCACCACTAGTGTGGATGTTTCGGCACCCCTCGGGTCTTCCTCGGGACCGCTATTAGTTGGTTCCCCATCTTGGTCATATAATCCTTTCTATCAGCCTAAAGCAATCCCATCACATCCAGCTTCCCCCAGTCCTTCAAAAATATCATCTACTTTTGACATAGAGTATGTTTCTCATGGGGATCCTGAATTTCAGGCACTCCTTAATCGCAATCCGATAGCCCTTATGGACTACCTAGTACATAATTTCGTTCAAATATCTGATTAGGGACCACCAATTCAGCAAGTTTACGATTATCCTCGTGAACCATCCCAGGATTTTGTAGAATAGTTAGCATCCTTTTTCTCACCTCGAACCATGGAAGAGGGTGGCGCACTTGTGCCTCCTTTTTCTCTTCCACCGACCATGTCGACTAGTTCTCAAATAGTCTTGCCTATTCCTAGCACCACAGTTACCTCAACTATTCCACAACCTACTTCTGAGAAGTCCTCTTCTCTAGCTATAATGGGCACACTGTGCACCCACAAATTGCTGTTAATTCTTCTATGCCATCCATTACATCCCAGGGTCAGTACCTCTTTATGAATCAACCCCCTTCTACGAGTCAGTTGGTTCCTGCTTCTCATCCTCCAGTTGGTCTTTCTTCCAATGCTCCAGTGACAATGACCTTCACCCATCCTCTAGCATTGGCACCCTTAATAGCTAATTCAAAAATCAAAAGCCTCATTCAGACCTTGCTCCCCACCATGTCCAATAAAATTGACACCCTCTTTCCTCAATCCATTCGATTCAGTCAACAAGTGTAGGAGCCCACCAATCACAGGCTCCGTCTTTCATTCAACCACCTTTTTCTCAACCACTTGTCATCTCATAGCCTGTTTATACACAGGATCCTTCACAACAAATACCTCACCAGGTGTCACCCAGAACACTTGGTTATTCCTCTTATCATCCTGTTAATCAATAGATGAATCCCCTATTGATGCCTCAACAAAATCCACCATTCACTTCTTATGTAGGACATACCAGTATGCCTCCTCCTCAATCTGACGTGGTCCAAATTATTTTTAAGAAAATCATAGACCTAGAAGCTTCCACCAAAGGGGCTCATCCTTCATACTCTTTTGAAGAAGTGTGTAATGAACCCATTCATCCATCAATGGCTTTTAAGCCTTATCCTCCCCAATGGGAACTTCCTAAGTTCTCAAAATTTCATAGTCGAGAGGATCCTCAACAACACTGCAAGCATTCAAACATGCTTGCTACCTGATAGTCTAGGATCAAGAGCTTATGCTCCGTACTTTCCCTATGTCTCTAGCAGGGCCTGCTTTAGACTGGTACAATAACATTCCTCAACATTCCTTGTTTTCTTTCTCTCAATTGGCCCAGATGTTTGTTGAAAATTTTTCAATAAACATCACACATAAGATCTCGATTACAGATCTTTATAACATTCATCAATTCGATGATGAGTCTATTGCAGACTTTGTCACTCATTGGAGAGGGATAATAAACCAATTATCTTTCTCCCTTCCTCAATCTCAACAGATCGAGTTGTTTACTCAATCTTGTGCTAATCATATTTCTTCCACTTTAAGGATCCAAACCTTTCACACATTTGAAGAAGCCTTTATGATGGAATGAAAACTTGAGTCTCACACCATTGAACAAGGGAAGTTAAAACTTTGCTCTAAATCTAAACCAGATTTTTCTTGGTTTACAAAATCAAACCCTTCAACTTTTAAATACAAGAATCAGGGATCCACTAACACTATCGTATTAAAAACACCACGTGCCGATAAAAATTCTAATAAAACACCATGGAGAGACTCCTCATCTTCTTGAAAAGGACCCTCGTTATCTCGATATTTTACTTCGTTGGGGGAATATGCTTCTATCTTGGAAAAAATGTTGGAAGTTCACATGATCGAACTTCCCCCTATTAGAAATTTTGATGAAAACCAAGAACGTCCATTCTGGTATAGGGAAAATGACTTCTATCATTATCATAGAACCAAAGGCCATGACATTGAACGATGTCAGACCTTCAAAAATCTTGTCCAGAAATTCATTGATAAAGGCGAGCTCATTCTAGATAACCCAAATGCTCCCCCAAATTAGGCGCTTGATGTTTTTAAACAACCTTTTCCCAATCATTCCCCAAACAATGATGCTTCAGAGTCTCAAAAACCAAACACTCATACTATCAGCTTCATTTCTACTGAAGAATCTTCTTCTAAAACTAAGCCATCTATGAACACATTGGATCGAATCAGAACCTCCTGCTGCTCCACTAATCGTTGGGATTCCACCATCTTGAATGATGCAGACCGTCTTTGAATATTCCCATGTTGTTAGAGACAGATTCATCTCCCTCTACCTGTTTATCTGATCTTCCATGCCCGAGACAGTGTCATCCTCATCTGTCTCATCATTAGATATTCTTTCGATGCTCGAGGTAATTACATCCCTTCGAGTTTCCACCGTGAATACATCTACTTCTGTTTCTCCCATTTTTGTTGCGACTATGCCATTGGTAAACATACCTATAATTGTACCAACTTCAATGGAATCATCTTCGATTTTCACCCTTCATATTTCCTTTCCCACAATAGTTACACCCATAATTACTGTACCAGAATTACCTCCCTCGCAAGGAACTACTTCTTCATCATCCACTTATTCCATCACCGATACTATTTTTCCTGTTAAGGGAAAATCTAAAGAAATAGCATCGGCACCTACACTCTCGGTTCTTGGACTTAAACCAAGAAAACTAAAGTCTAACGTTACATCATAAGCACCTGCTCATCTCCTTCCCTTGAAAAGGCTACAATCACCTTATGCGGTGGAAGTTGTCACCATCTCAAAAAGGAAAACCCATATTTCAGACTATTAAGACTCTTGGTGCTTTCCCTCAAAAATATCTTTCTGTGCCTCATAAAAGATTATATTTATCAACTGGGAAGGCATCTTCTTCTATAATACCATCGAAACCATCATCTTCTTCTTCTACAACACCTTCTTCACTAGTGCCTTGTAAAGTGAATTCACAGACTAGAGAGGCATCACCTCTTTTATCAGGACCATCATCTTTCGTCATCAAAATTCAAGGCACCCTCTATTCCTCCGATCAGACCTATTTTGGGAGCTCCTCCCTCATCTAAATCAACATTATCTAAATCGTCATCTGTTTTGATCAAGCAACCTTCTCTATCTCTGAAGACCACAACACTTGTCACATCTTCATCATCTTCAAAATCTATCTTAGGAGCTCCTCCTCCATAGAAATCAATCATGCCTCACTTGCTTCCATCTCAAGTGTCTAAAGCTGCTCCTCCTGATGTCTGAAAAAGTAAAACAATCCCTAAAAAGACTGTCAAACTAGACATGTAGGTTCTTTTACCTCGGCAGTCCGTGGAGGTAAAAGAGGCACCTCCGTCATCTCTGTCCTCATCTTTTTCTACTGGATTCTATACTAAAATTCTTTGCCAACTTATCCAGTTTTCATCTATATCCCTTCCTCTAATCAAACCCTATAATCCTAAAGGAGTAAAACCTTCCTGGTTAAACTCGATTTGATTTGTGCTTACCATCGCACTCTCAGGACATGACACCGAGGGATGTAAATCCCTTCAATCTCATCATTAACGAGTCTTTTGGAAGAAAGTGATCTTTCTTGGAAGAAGAGGAGGAACAAGTATCTCTGTCATCTCAACCACATTTGAGCCTCAACGATCTACTCAAGCCTCTAGTTCTATTAATTCCACACCGGATGGTCTTCCACCTTCTCAAATCTGCACGATTCATATTGCCACTAGAACACAACAATATGATAATCTCTCATCATCTACATCTCAGCCCACGAGTTGTCATTTCGTAGCCCCTCGAAGGAATTCCTCCTTTCACACCAACCTCGAGACCTAGGTTCTCTATTCATGCTTCACCTCGTGCTCGATTCCCATGTCAAGAGAGGAGAGTGTTATGAAACAACTTACCCATGCTCCGGTCAAAATGTCTCTTTTTGACCTCATTCAATCATCTCCACAGCATCGCCAGGCTTTGATTGATAATCTGCACCATATCGCAGTGAATTCAGATGAGCCCCAACCTTTCAAGATGATTGTTGGATTGAATAAACCGTCAACTGCCATTTCTTTTGAAGATTTAGAAATTCCTTCCCTTTCTTCCAAGGATTTGGAGGCTCCCCTCTTTATCACAGTTCAAATCAACAACACTATGTTAAAATGCACTATGATTGACAAGTGGTGCTGCACTCAATGTCATTTCCTCACACACATTTGAGCAACTTAAGTTACCAAAGAACGTAGTGTCACCCCGCCTTTCGCCCTTCAATCATTTAATGATCAATCGGCGATTACTTTAGGAACTGTGGTCCTACCCATTCAAGTAGGTAAGAAGATACTTCACAAACTCTTTTACATTGTTGAAGGGAAATTCCACTACAATATGATCCTCGGACGCTCCTAGATTCATGCAATGCATTGCGTTCCATCAACCCTCCATCGATGTTTAAAATATCAATATGAGGGAAAAATCTATACTCATCCAGGAGATCCTTTTACCTACTGCCAACATGACCATAGGGTCTACCCCTCTAAAGGAGAATGCTTGTTCTCCTGAAAAGGCTTCATCCTCTTCCATACCTGCAACAAAACTACCAGATTTACAAAATCTAGAAGAGACATTGCAACGTTTCTCACTAGGAGAGCTTCCTCTTCTCTCTTTTGATGCCCATCTCAAACCTAATGAGTATGGTAGACCAGACAAACAACTTGAATATTATCCAGGTCTCGGTCATGTCATCACCATTGGTCTACCCAATCAATAGACTAACTTCATTTACGGTGGTCTTGATACACCTCACTATCACCCGGATTCTCCTCCTAGGGCCAAACCCTATTTAGCAGGGTTTGATTGTCTACAGAATCCCACGTTTGCAAAAACTTATTTATATCGATGTGTGTGGAAGGGTTTTGGCCTAGGAAATTATGAACAGGGTGTGCATGACCTCACATCCATTCCAACTCTCAAACCACATCAAAAATTTGGTTTAGGATTTAAACCTCTTTCAAAATCCACCATCACTATTCTCAATGAGCCTCTTCCCATTGAGGAACCATCTTCTCCCACTAGGTCAGAAGCATCATTTGATGTGGATGATGCCATTTCCATCTCGTCTAACTTTTTTTTAGTCAATACCATTTCCTTAGGGCCGCTGACCTATAAAACTAATAACAAATCCACTTCCATACCATTAGTCTTCCCTGAAATAGTTGGAGATGACTCTCCTACTATCAACACTATCCACTGTGCGGATGATGATTCTGTCCTCACCTATCTGGGGGTAGAGGATTCCTATCTTCCTAAAACCATTCCTTCTGACACATCTATGCTTCTTAACGAAGCCACTGTCGATCTTAATATAGGGACTTCTAAAGACCCTCGCATCATTAAGGTCGGCCAATCTCTTAATCCACAGGAGTTAGGAGACTTTACCACTTTTCTTTCCAACCATCATCAAGCCTTTGCTTGGTCATATGAGGATATGCTAGGACTTGATCCCAATATCATGGTCCACAATATCGTTACTCTTCCCGACATCAAACCGGTTAAGTAAAAATTGTGTAAAATGCACCCTCGAGTAGCCCTTCTTGTTAAAGAAGAGTTGCAATGTTTTCTTTCTGCTAACTTCATCCAACCCATTGATTATCCACAATGGGTTTCAAATGTAGTACCAGTAACCAAAGCTACTAGGAAGATTCAAATTTGTACCAACTTCCGGATCTTAATCTTGCTTGTCCAAAAGATGATTTTCCTCTACCTAATATCGACCAACTCATGGATTTAATGGCGAGGTCACGAGATTTTTCTCTTATGGATGGTTTCTATGGGTATAATCAAATTCTTATCACACTAGAGGACCAACATAATACTTCCTTCATAACTCCTTGGGGGAATTTTTGTTATTGTGTCATGCCTTTCGGTCTTAAGAACGTAGGAGCAACCTATCAACGAGCCATGACCTACATCTTCCATGATCTCTTACACAAAACCATGGAAGATTACGTCGATGATCTCCTTGGTAAATCCAAACACCATCAGGATCATCTTTTCACTCTTGCACCTCTCTTTGAGAGGCTCATTCACTTTTGTCTTCACCTAAATCCATCTAAGTGCGTGTTTGGCATTCTCACTGGTAAACTCTTAGGATTTATCATTTCTATTAGGGGTATTGAAGTGGACCCCACAAAAATAAAAGCTATCCTTGAGATGCCTCCCCCTTCTAACTTAAAGCAACTCCATAGTCTTCAAGGACACCTTCAATCAATACGTCATTTTATCTCGCAACTATCGAATTGTTGTCAACCTTTTCATCATCTCCTCCATAAGAATGTTCATTTTGAATGGGATGAGTGTTGCCAAAAGGCCTTTGATGATCTCAAAGCTTATCTTCTTTCCCCACCTGTGCTTACACCTCCACATGAGGGGAGCCATTCTATCTTTATATTTTTGTGACTGACCATGCTTTGGGAGCCATGATCTCACATCGAGACGCTAACGGTAAAGAACAGGCCATCTATTACATCAGTCGCACTCTCCATGAGTATGAAACACGTTATTCGAAGCTGAAAAGCTATGTTGTGCTCTCTTCTTTGTAACTTCTAAGCTTCATCACTACCTCCTTAATCACAAAACTTACATTGTCACAAGTGTCAATCCACTCAAGATAATGCATGTAAAGCCTTATCACAATGATCGTATCACTCATTGGCTCATGCTCATGACAGAATTTGATCTCGAATTTATTCCGCAAAAATCTATCAAGGGTCAGGTCATTGCAGATCAATTAGTTGATGCTCCTCTTCCAGACACTCAAGTCCCCCTTGCTCAATTCCCCAATGAATATATCCAACAAATTGATTTCGGTCTTTCTCCATTTAAAGTAAAACTCTTCTTTGATGGATCCAAATGCCAGCAAGGGGGAGGTGTAGGTTTTGTTATGATTCCTCCTTGGGGTGTACCTATCGCAATGATCGCACACAAACTTAACTTTGAGTTTACCAATAATATGGCTGAATATGAAGCTCTTGTTTTAGGTCTTCAAAATTCCATTAATCTTGACGCCTACCATATCGACATCTTTGGTGACTCTGAACTCATTTTTAATCAAGTCACGGGTGTCTATCAATGCAAAAAGATATCCTTCAAAAATATTACGATATCGTTCTCTTTCAACTTCAATATTTTGATAAATTCACTATCCAAGCTATTCCTTGCACTGCGAATCGATTCGCCGATACAATGGCTTCTTTAGCCTCGCTTATTATACCCTTTATCAAGACTCATGACTTTATGTGGCAGTGCAACAATTACATCAACCATCTCATCTCATGCAACTGAATTTAATCAATGCCGTCACAACTAATACTCAAGATGAGTGGTATCAACACATCATTGATTATCTATCTCATTCAGTTGCTTCCGCTAGATTTGACTTCCAATGGTAGAAGATATTTTATCCTACACGCTAATCACTATACTATTCTAGGTGGAATCCTCTACAAACGTGGTTTTGATGGTATTTTGCTTCGGTATTTTGCGGTGCCTCAAAACCCCTGAATCATCTAAAGCCAACCAGAAGTCCATGATGGTATTTGTGGTGGAAATTTTAGTGGCTTGGACATAGCTAAACACATCTTACGTTTAGGCTATGGTTGTTGTGAATACACTAAGAAATGTGTCAAGTGTCAACAACATTCCAATCTCACACATATCCCTAGTCGGGATTTGCAACCTGCGCAGCTGGATTTGTGGCATTTTTCGCAATGGGGTCTTGATCTCATCGGTCTCATCAATCCTGCTCTTCACAAGGCGTCATCATTCTATCATTCATTACTACCACATAATACTTTGTTAAGTGGGTGGAATCTATTCCTCTTTCATCGACCAAAGCTAAACCCATAGTTGATTTTGTTTATCAACACATCATTTGTAGCTTTGGTGTTCTACACAAACTCATCATAGACAATGGTAAATATTTCAAAAATGTCAATTTACAGAACCTCTATAATGATTTCAATATCAAACTCATCTTTTCTTCTCCATACTATCCCCAAGCTAACGGCCCATTTGAGGCTTCCAACAAAACTTTGCGTAATATCCTTGCAAATTTAACTAGTCGAGCTGGTAGGGATTGGCATTTACATATCCCTTTTTCTCTCTGGATATTGAGACTAACATTCATACCCCTATGGGTGCTACTCCCTTCTTTCTATTCTATGGGTTAGAGGTTGTTCTTCCTTTGGAAGTCCAGATCCCATCTCTTCGTGTTTCTCTCAGAGAATTTGTTTCTAATGAAGACTATCATCAAAATTGTCTAGCATAGCTTGAGTTGCTAGATGAGCGGCATCTCAATGCTCTTGAGCATTATAAATTCTATCTTGAGCATGTTAAACATGCTTATAACAAGCATTTGCAACACCGTGACTTCAAATTTGGTGATCTTGTTCTTAAAGAAAACCAAAATGTCACTACACTAGAACGGAGTCAGCGTGGTAAGTTTGCTCCTAATCTGGATGGGTCCGTACATAGTCACTCATAAATATGGGTCTGGGGATTATCGTATATCTTCCATGGATGGTGTACCTGAAATAGAACCTCTTAATGCCTTGCATCTAAGGCCCTTCTACTATTAAAATCTATCTTACACGATCTTAGTCGCAAAACAGATCTTTCATCCATCTAACAACCAGTCATATATTTTCATAGTGATTCGGAACTATGTGGTTCTCCACGTTATGTCTTTTCCACCTTAAATATGAGTATCGCGGCTCTACTCATAGCATTTTTCTTATGGATATGTTCCTCCTCCTAGTAGGGACACCTTAATCACTTCTTCATCTGTCCCAAGTATCTATCTTAATCGAATCTACTCGGGGCATGAGTACATGTTTTTATACATTTTCTTCCCCTCTATCTGATCTATCTGGTCTACACTCAGCTTCTTTCAAAAAAGCTCCAAAAGCTCAAAAAAAAAAAAAAAAGAGGTGCTATCCTAAAAATTCCCAAAAGATAGATTGATCCCTCGAAGGACAGCTATCTATGCATTTTCAAATGAATCAAAAGATATAGACCATGCCCTTGAAGGATGGCTACATTCAAAATACAGACCATTCCCTTGAAGGATGGCTATTTGTTTGCTTCTTAGCATCATTGAAAGACTTCTCGTATCGATCAGTCTTTCTATATCTAGCAAACTTCCCGCATTGATCAGTTTGCTCTTCTGTCAAAATAAAAATCAAGAAGCTAAGACATAAGACATTTTGTTGATCATATAAAGGACCCTATTTTCCTAATGTGAGCATGTATTCTATCCTTTGTAAATTTTGACAAGATAAATACTTACTTATCCTTTCATTTACCTTCTAGATCTGGTTTGCGACTAGCTAGTGTCAGGTTTATTTTAACCTCATATATGGCCTTGTATGCACGACCTTTTGGTTTCCTATCAAATTATCTATTTATGGTCGGTTAGGGGCCTAGCTTATCATTCTTTTTCTTATCTAGGTGTATTTCTGTCTTTCTAATTAAGGTCATTTCATTACATCTTTTTTCTCTCACAGAGAGTATTTCCCATTATTTGTTATTCATCCAATTAAATTGACATTTAACATGTTAATTTAGTCAAAATCTATCATCTATCTATATTCATCTTATCTACTTTGTCCAAAAAACATATCAAAGCATGTATTGTCAACACATGTGGATCTACCTATCTATTTTCATCAAAATTAAATTAACATCTTAAACATATCAAATCTATCAATCACATCTATCCATCTATCCATCAAATCATCTAAAAACTTGTACATCCAAGTTACACTACATCTATCTATATCTATTTTTCATCAAAATTAAATCCACATATCAATCACATCAAAATCACATCACATCTATCTATCCTCTATGTCTATGTCCATCAAATCACATCTATTTGTCCTCTATCAGCATATGTCTATATCCATCACACTTACGCTACATCTATCCATATCCATTAAAATTAAATGCATGAGTACAATCATATGACATGTAAAATAATGAATCTATATATATAAATGAGTGTCTCAGACAACAAAGAATGGATGGCTTTTAATCAAGCCATCTATATCATGCATCAAAATGCCTTCAAATTGAGGCTACATCAATATGTCGATACAAAAATATAACACATCTATTTCATGAAATCCGATAAGTGGAAGACACTATCTCATCCACCCTCCTCTCGGTGTAGGCTATCTTTCCTAGCCACCACCTATCGAGCTAGAGGCACCTGCTGCTGGGGGCCTGCTGCCACCTCGGTCTCTCCCAGTGCTCCCTCCCTTTGATGCTCCACTAACTACAACTATCACCGGCATCCTCGTAGTATCTCACCTCGGCAAGGAGAGATTAATAGGTACTTAGGCTCAAAGTACTAGGTGCTTGTAATGGCGCTACTGGTGCTAGTGGTGGTGGCCCTCCTATGGTTGTACCCTGTGACCCGGACTCTAACATAGTTCCTGTCTCACCATATTTGGCCCTGAGGGCCTCTCTATGCTGGTGGTAGTGATCCCTCTCCGCTAGATCATTGTATCTCGCTCCCGACTACCGTGTCTCTCTCTAGTATCAAGGCATCCCTCTCCTCTATCAGAGCTCTGATCTCTTTGAGGGTAACTTGGTGTGTCTCGCACTGTGGTGACTCGCTCCCTCCTCCTCTCTAACACCGTGGTTATATCCTCCTCATCGGTGTTTATGGATCTTTGGCAGTGTCGTGGTAACTCACAAATACCATGCTGCATAGCTATCATCCACTCTGGCATCATCATCACCTCATCGCCAAAGGTGGGGCCTCCCTTAATGGATCTTCCGGGATCAGAATAGGTAGATTAGTCTCTCTACTATCTCACTTATATGGCCTATGAGTGGTCGCACTGCCTCGCACTAGGCCAAACTACCTCAATACCCATATAAATGGGACGCGCTCCCACATATTTGGCCTATGGCCCCTAACCACCCTGCTCCGTCTCAACCTCAACCCCACCAGGTGAGCCTCCTGACCGAACCATGTCAAATAGACCCGATATGGTCTCCAAATGACCTGCTGCTGGTGTCAGCATCCTGAAATGCTTAGCATACCACTCCGTAGATCTCCCTATATCTCCCGGGGCCATGTCGGCCCGCCATCGCCGAAATCCATAATCAATGGCCCCATTGCTACGGCATCCATGGAAGCCCGGATGGCCTGATCATTGCTATGTGCTCATATGCCTAGCAATGGAGCACAAAACTAACATCGATGCATGTCCTCCTCGCTAGTGGTGTACATCCATAACTCATAATAGATCTGAGCTATTAGGGCATCAAAAATGTGAACACCTGTCTAAACTGTAGGATGTCACAAACACAATCTAGTAATAACAACGGAAATCTCCCACCTCCTGAATCTGGTAGAGAAAAATAGGAGATCACCATCTAAATCAGTACTATCCATCTACTCCTGGCATCATCCTGTCTATACTGAGAGGCTATCCTCACTGCCCTAGACACTATCTCTGAATCATCATCCGCCTGTCCCCATATAATCATCCTAGGGCCCTCTGTTGCTGCTCTCGTGGAGTAATCTCAATCGGGTCCCGGTGATCGGCAGCCTTAGGATCCTATATATATCCTCGTGGGTGATGGTCATCTCACCCGTCCTGAACCAAAAAGTGCAAGTCCAGTTGTCCCATCATCGTACTAGTGCTCGCAGCAACTCTACATCTCATGGCACTCGTCGGTAGTACCGGAAGCCCCGAGCCTGGCTAGCTCTAGGTGACACCAATCTGCGTCAGTCACATCAGGGAGAATGGTCTCTAGAAGCTTGGGAATAGCATCCCGCATATGCAAAGCCTCTCGTGCCTACATCACACAACACCATGAATAGTGTTAGCTACTATTCCACATCCAAATATCAAAAAAAAAAAATACATTCTATCAACTTCTTAAATCTAAACATTGCAATCGGTGTCGATTGCGTCAAATTGACGTCGATCCTATTTAGTCGGCATCGATTTTAATAATTGACACCGATCTAAATAAATCAGCATCGATTTTAACAATTGACGCCGATCTAACTATATCAACGTCAATTTTAACAATTGACACCGATTGCAAGGCCAAACGTCCCAAAATGCTCTGGCCCCTCATTTATCTAAGTTTTTCTTAAAAATATTTTTTTGGCATCCTAATATGCTATTTCATGATAAAATTATATAAGGAAGTTCGGGTAGATTCACTTACCCCTGGTCGTGTCCTCTTCCGCTTCTGACTGCTCCCAGAGGCTTCCATGGTGCTCAAATCCAATTTTTGACTCTCTCTAAATCAATCGTCACGGTCTAAATAAATCGTTCACGTTTTCTTTTCACATATTTATATGCGCTCGCATGCAGGCGGTGCTGATTTTTTTGGTTGGCGCTGATTGTTATGGTCAGCACCGATTAATCTGGATCGACGCCGATTTATACCTATTGTGGCCGATTGGTTGCACTTTTGCTTCTTCACTTCACTTTCTTCCATCTCCTAATCTTCTTGCCATAGTGTTGATGCTTGGCTTATTTATCTGGTCATTATTGTGCCCTGAGTGTTGCCTTTTGGCACATACTTTTGATATTATCACCCATTTCAAGCTTGCTCCCTATATAGGGGCACTCACATTTTGGCATCGTAGAGTTAACGGTCAGTGTAGCACTAACGTCATCTTCTTTGTAGACCATCGATTGTTCCTACCAATGTGTCTCTCTTTAGGTGCTAACTATTTTCTGACCCTCCTTACACTCACGGGTCTATAGGTACTAACAATGTGAGTTCCTTAGGTTGCTGCCATTTTTATTATTTTTGCGCGTCATTAATGATTAGATCTACTCCATGCATCTAGTTGGGGCATCCTACGTCTTCAACTACCTTTTTCAAACTTGGGATCGGTTGCTCTTTTGGGGCCCATCCCATCCTTAGTTTGAGGGGGATCACATCATCACTTTTTCTTCCTTTCTTCCAACTCCTTGTTTTTGTCTCGTAACTTTGCTTATTGCAACTTACTTGACAAAAAGGGGCAAAATGTAGACACCTAAAATTGGTTACCCAATTTAGTGTCCCCGTATGCGTTTTCCTTCTCGTGTAACCTGGGGCACGCTTATATCACCACTTCTTGCTTAGGGTATTATTTAATATTTGTTTTAAACGTCTATCCTAAGCTTATTTCACCTAATTATGTTTCACCCATACATAATTAAATATTAACTATGTAATTATACTTTTTACATATATCTTAACCACTTATCTACCCCATATAATTTCCTAACCTCCCGTATCTATTATATCCATGTATTCCCCATATTTCTCCTCCTCCCAAACCAGGCAGTGGGATATTTACTCTGTATTTTAGGTGGAAGGATCACTTTCATCTTTCCAAAAATCACCCCTTTTGGCCATTTCGGGAGTTTGTTCCCTGATCGGCGCCGACCGGTACTCGGTCGATGTCAATTTTTAACGGTGCCAATTTCATCTCATTCAGTGCCGATTACAAATACAGGGCTAGAATTCATTCTGGATAGATAGAAAGAATGACAGAGAGTTTTGAGCATCAAATTTGAGCATTATCTATCAAGTGAGAGCTAATCCTATCCAAATCAATCCCTGAGAGGAGTATCGTTACTCTGCTCCTACCACATCGACATCGTGAGTCTCCATCGATCTCTTGGTGACTCTTTTCCTACATCCAGCACAGGTGGAGCCTTCTCAGTATCCCTACGGCTCTTGCAGATCCAATGGAGATCGACGATCTAGCTTCCACTGTCTATTTCTCAATATTCCTCTAATTTTTGCATGAGTCGATGCCAACCGTACTCGGTTGATGCCAATTCTTTCTAGTCGATGCTAATCTATCTTAGTCGATGCCGATTTTTCTCGTTAACACCAATTTTTCTAATCAATGATGATCTACCTACGACAGGTAAAATAATTTAGGGAACACAAATCCAACATTATTTTCACACTTTCCCATTTTTTATTGGTTTCTGTCTGCTGTTTACTTTTCTATCTGTCATTTTTAATCAAAATATAGACATTTACTTACATATTTTATCATGTATGCTTCTTTCCTTAATTGAAAACGTAGACTGACATCCACCGAGGGAGCTTATCGCTTCCCGGACCCACTTTTCGGGCAGACCACCCAAATATCTTTTAACGTGGTCTTTTTCTGTCAAGCATCTGTGTCTCACATGTTTTCTTGGATCTACTCTGCAAGATCACTCGTCTACACCCATCTTGTCTACATCAACTTTCTTTTCCATCTATATCTTCAGATCTTGTCTTATCTATCGTATCAATTTCATTTGAGTTTTCGGGGTTTTTGTGTTTAGTTTGGTACATTAACTTGGACAGTAACAAGCACGGAAATTCTTGATCTATAGAAGGAATGTAGTCTTCACATCAAACTATTCTAAGTGCAGGTCTTCTGTTATAACTAAACCAAGAACAGTCTAATAGAAGTCATTTTAACAACTAGAGAAAAATTTCATCAAAGTTTATACCTTTCTTCTATGAAAATCCCTTGACCACTAGCCGGGCCTTGTATCGATTCCTTCCTCCATCTTCCTCTTTGATTCTATACACCCACTTGTTCTGCAATTCTCTCTTTCCTCGGGTAGCTCCACCGGATCCCAAGTCGGTTTTCCATAAGAGATCTATGCTCTTCATAAATTTCCTTCTCCCACTTCTTCCTGGCATCCATCTGCACTTTGCTTCCTCAAAGCACTCGGCTCCACCGTCATCCTTTGGGCAATAAATAATTAAAAGATGGAGTAAATTGTTTAGGTTCCCTTCTTACCCTAGAAGACCTTCTCACCTCAAGAGTTTGGGGTTCTTAATGAGTAGGTACTGAACCAGGCCAGGGTGGCTTGGAACATCTCTGTCACTGAACCAACCCCTTGGATACCTTGATGTCCACAATGTCCTCTAACACTGTGTATTCTTTCCTTGATTCCTCTTTCTATTCCTGCAACTGATCTTTATACATGAATTTTTCATTAAAGAAAATATCTCTAGACTGAAATATTTTCTTGTCTTTAAGACTCCAAACACAGAAACCAAAATCATCTTCACCATATCCAACAAAGGTGCATTTCTCATACTTAGCCTCTAACTTGGTCCTATCATATTTATCAATGTGAACAAATACCTCACATCCAAATACTCTAAGAAATGAGTAATTGATTTTCTTACTGACCAAGCCTCCTTAGGTATACCTCCATCCAAAGCCATAGAGGGTCCTCTATTAATCAGATAAACAGTTGTGCTTACCGCTTCCTCCCAAAACATGAGTGGCAACCCCGCATGTAACGTCACGCACCTAGCACGCTCCATGATTGTCCTGTTCATTCTCTCTAACACTCCATTTTCTGTGGTGTATTTGGAACTGTTCTTTACCTACGGATCCCATTTACCAAATAGTAATCAAGAAATTCATTACTGTAATATTCCCCTCCATTATCCGACTTAAGACATTTCAACTTGAGACCTGTTTCATTCTCAACCAAGGCTTTCCATCTTTTGAAAGTTTCAAACACATCAGATTTCTTTCTAATGCAATATACCCAAACTTTTCTAGTTGCATCATCAATGAAAGTGACATAATAACATGAACCACCAATAGAGTTTACCTTAGCTAGCCCCCATACATCTATATGCACTAACTCCAACTTACCCTCCTTCTTGGTAGGTCCAACCTTGAGGAATCTCACCCGCTTCTGTTTCCCATAAACATAATCCTCACAGAAGTCCAAATCTAACTCCTTTAATCTGAGCAACCTATCCTTTATAATCTACATGCCCTTATGACTCATATGACCAAGTCTCTAGTGCCACAAAGTTGCATCTCCATCTGTAGCAACTAAATTGCAATAATCAACACCACTGGTTAAATACAAAGTACCATTTTTCTTACCTCTTGCAACCACAAGAGCTCCCTTGGTAACCTTCTAAGAATCCGCTGTAAAATTGACCATACAACCATCACTACCCAGTTGTCCCACTGATATCAAGTTCCACCTCAACTTAGGCACATCCGACATCCTTAAGTAGCCATGTGTTCCCATTCTACATTTTCACCTGAAGACAACCTTTCCCTACTATGCTACATGGTTCATCATCACCAAGATATATATGTCCAAAATCACCTTGAATAAACTTAGTAAACTAATGTCTATGTGGGGTGGCATGGAAAGAATCCCCTGAATCTAACACCCAAGATTCAACAATATTATCTAATGAAGGAATTAAGGCATATTGACAAACATCTCCTCTGTTGCCAAATTTACCTCTTTAGTTTCCTCCTTCTTGTTCTTCTTATCCGAAGAGCCCAACAATCTTTCTTAGCATGACCAACCTTCCCACAGTGCCAACATTCTAACTTACTCTTGGACTTTGACCTTCCGTGATCATTCGACTTCCCACGATTACCTTTCCCTCTATTCTTTTGTCTCCCTCTACTCTCCACCATCAAAGTGTTTCCAAAAGTAGAAGAATATTCGGTACTCTTCCTTCAAATTTCCTCGCTTAGGATCACACCTATTACATCCTCAAACTTTAGCTTTGAGTTATTAAAGACTGAATTACTTACATCCATAACCAAGCTGTCCCAACTATCTAGCAAGGAGCAAAAATCAATAAAGCCCTGACCTCATCATCAGAGTCAATTTTTATTGAGTTTAACATACTCACAACCATATTAAATTCATTCAAATGATCAACAACAAAACCATTCTCAGACATCTTCATATTAAATAAATTTTTCATCAAAAATATTTTATTAGAGGCAGAGGGTTTTTCATATAACTTCCCAATGCACTCATGAGACCTTTTGTGGTCTTCTCTTGTGATATGTTGAAAGCAACCGAAGATGCAAGGCATAAACGAATTGCCCCGAGTGCCTTTCTATCCAAAAGTAACTCCCAACCATCATCTGACATAGCTATAGGTTTATTTGCTTTTCCAGCCAAAGGAACATGGAGGTCCTTCTAATATAAGTAATCCTCCATTTGCATCTTCCACAAACCAAAGTTATATCCATTGAAATTATCAACCCTCAATCTTCCCTCATCGCATAGCTCCCACTCAAGCTAAACTTTCCTTGTGATTTACAACTTCAGCAAAAAACCACCAAAGCTCGATACTAATTGTTAGGAATTAAAATCCTCTTGAAGTCCTAAAGCTGACCCTAGAAGTTTGAAAGTCATGATCTTTCAACTTCCCACAACTTGAAAAATAGTCTTGACATTAACAACCAATTAACAACATGTTACATACAATGTCACAACAACAAAGACAATGACTCGCACAACAACATCACAACAAATGACCTGTAGAAAGATCCTGAAATCTCCAAACTTAACCATTTGAGCTCTAGCACTTCAACACTGATTCAAGAAGACCAAAAATAGGATCCACACCCCAACACTTTAATCTATTAAAGTCCTACTAAATGAACCCACACCCATCACCTCCATCATTACTCCTCACCACGTAGCTTCTCTCACAAGGTCTTCACCTTCCTCTACACCTCCACTTACATGCCAAGTGGTCACCCTAAGATTTTCTCGATGACCCTAACCCCACTCTTTTCATCTCGTATTTTAATGATAATATATGCATACGACAAGTAATGATCATTGGTGGTGATAGTATTAACATCAATGCCTCCCATGCATACGACCCAATGCAAATACCTACCAATGGCATGCATAGTAACCCTATTATGCTATGTTCCTTCAATGATTCAATGACCTCTACCCTAGGTACCATTGTTCTCCATGTCTACGTAGGTCCCCGCACTATCCCAAAACTTTTCTATGTCCTAGAAGGGGAGTTCAAGTATAACTTGCTGATTGGACAACCTTGGATCCATGATATGAGTTGTGTCCATTTGACTTTACATTGATGCCTCAAATTTAAACACGAGGGACATAATTACACCATCCCTACTGACCCCTCACCTTTCAAGACCTGTAACATTGTATATCAGCCCAATGATGTGCTTGTGCGGTCAAGGCATCTCGCCTTTGTCACCACTTCACCTTCACCCACGAGCCCATCCACCAAAATTTCCACTACTTATACTACATCTAACCTTGATATCCCCACTTTGTAGCTATAGCCTCTACCAATTGTGCCATGTTTCCCCATCATCTATCAAGCCATCTATACCCGCATTACCTATTATCCAAAATGTGCCCCTTGCTCATTTTGTGGCTAACTCCTTTCATTCTTCCCTCTCTTGTGCCTCGGTCATAATTTTTTTCCTTTCAAGCACTCAAAACTTTTTGGAAATGGCAACATTAGATAGAGCTCTTTCTCGGCTTTCCAAAAGGTAAAATTTTGCTCCTAACTCCATGTATTTTTGAAGTTATGGCCCGACGGAGTTTTTTTGGAAAATTTTCACCTAAAAGGCCCGCAGCCAATGAAATGGTGCCACTTGTACAAGGAAGTGGCGGGGGTCGAGGAAAACTTAGATTTTCTTACCAAGTGTTTGGTAAAGTTTTCAAAAGGAATAGATTTCCCCGCAGGCCCGCCAGCAAATCAGATTATGCCACGTGTCCAAGGGGAAAAAATTGAAAGAATCGACTAAGTGTTAGCACCATGGAAAATTTCAGAAGGGAGGCTCGCTGACCAATCATGTTATGACACATGTCTCAAGGCCCACAGACCATGGGGAAAACTTAAAATTTGGTGAAGTGTTTTTTTTTTTGCAAAATTCAAGAGAGGAATTTTTGCCAAGACCAGCAGCTAATGGTGGCGGGGCACATGTCCACGGGGTCAAAGTTTTGGAGCGTGGGGGAGATTGGGATTTTTTCCCAAAAGCTAAAATGAAAAGGGAAATTATTGGCCCATAGCCCTATGTCCAATAAGATCTTGCCACGTGTCTCGGACCAGTAGAAGGTGGGGAAAATTTAGGAAATTTTCCCAAAGAAAAGGAAGGAAATTTCAAAGGAAAAATTGCCCCCAAACACGAACCAATCACATCTTGCCACGTGTCCGGTGGCGGCAAAAGATACAAGACAAGCCCACATGGAAAATTCAAAGGGAAAGGCCCGTAATGAATGAGGTTTTGCCACATGTCCGAGTCAAGAAATAGGATCAAATAGTGACAGAAAATTTAGGAGGACAGGCCCGCGCCCAATCAACACATGCCACGTGTCCTCAGATCATTCGGCCCAGACGGGGAATTTTTGGAAAATTTTCCAAAGGGCAAAATGATAGAAAATGAAGCATTAAAGGCCCGCGCCCAATCAAAACATGCCACATGGTACCTAGAATGGCAGAGCGTGGGAATTTTTGGAAAATTTTCCAATTGACCAAAAAGTGGAAAATTTAAAAAAATTTGCTCGCCAATCTGATTTGGCCCTGTTTTGCCCTAAAATTTCAAATGGCCATATCTTTCGATCCAGAGCTTGGTTTTTCACGTTCTTTATATCAATGGAAAGCTAGTGAAATTATCTACAAGATTCTGGGGTAATTTTTGAATTTTGATGTAGTTTGAAGAGAGAAAATTGAAAAACTCATCGGCACGTGGTTATGGACAAAAATGACGTTTCAACCACCATTTTTAATGAAGAATGGCTTGCATTCTCTCCAAAGCATGGTGAAAAATGTCGGGGATGGGCTGTAAGGATGATCATGTTGTTTACTACATTTTTGTTCAGTGGTTGAAGCCCTCCCACTTTTTCCCGTGTTTCTCTCTCCTTGGGTCATGACTTGCACTGTAAAAGCTAGAATGGGTTCATTTTTTAAGGAAGAGACACTTTTTCAGCTCTGGAACTTCCCTTTTTCTTCCTTTTTGGTAGAATTTGTGGGAATTTTTACCTTTCCATGTAATACAGCACCCCTTTTTCCTCTTGATCATTGTAATGCATTGTATTGGATCTGGAATGTTAATATATGCTCTGTGATTAAAATCCCTCAATCCTTTCATATATCTACCATTGTTTTCCTGATCTTTCATTACATTTTGAGAAATTTGTGCATGCTTTGTGCTATGTTTTCTTTGATTGTGTATGTATTGCATAAAGAGTATCGGTGTCTACAACTCCTTTGGTGCATCACCTCATTAGCATTATATTCATTTTCTTGCATTCCCTATCTTTGTCCCCTTGGAATTTAAGGTAGGAACTAGGAATTCAAACCTCTGCAACTTGTAAGTGATATATCTGATCAAAGGAGTTGAGGAACCAACCTCTAATCTAGAGATTCCTCTCCCATTTTTACAAGTCCCACACTTGGGGGAGGATTCAATGTTGTGCAATCACATTGGATGTCCAAGATGTCAACCTCTAATTCCCAGGCCCTAAATTGTACATCTGGCGACTCCAAGGAAGAAGAATCAGCTGGTTTTAGTAGTGTAGACCTGAAAACTCATTAGAAGAATCAACACAAGGTCAAGAGTTGAAGAAGAAGAATTGTTGTTTTAGTATCCGTAGTTATCTCCAAGAAGAAGGCAAAGAGGGAGGAGAATTCAAAGGTCTCCATCTCCACCAAAAAGAACCCTCTCAACTCCTCTCCACCTAGTAGGCCTTTCATTCAATCAACAAGGGTTCTAAGGCCAATCATAATGGCAAAAAACCCCTATGTCAATTTCACTAGAAAGCAGCCCACTTGCTCTCAATGCACGAGAATCCAATCCTAGTTGCGGCATTGAAGAACATTCCATACTTTCTTTGGAGAGAATCAGACCACTCCTGGTGATCATGTTAAGGATATTGCCAATATTTGTGCAATCCATGAGATTAATGAGATGTAAGTTGCTATCAAACTACTGACATCTTCATTCAAAGGGAAAGCTTTGCAATGGTTTAGGAGTCTTGCCTCAGGTTCTATCCAAAATTAGAACCAGCTATGTATAGCCCTCCATGAGCAGTTTGGAGAAAAGGGAGATAACTTGTCCCTTTTGGAACAATTGACAACCATCAAGAGAGCTCCCAATGAGCAGCTAACTGACTTCAACTTTAGATTTCAAATGACTTGGGAGAGGATTCCAGTGGCAGTAAGGCCAACAGCAGAAGGTGCTTTTCTATATTACCTTAAAGCTTTAAATTCTGATATTTCTATGTTAATTCAATCCATGGGAGGCACAACTATCCCTATTTCTTATAGCATTGCCATTAGAGCTAAAAATTGTTTGATTCAAGCTGGCAAGCTAGCTCCTAGGCCTCTAATGCCATTTTTTCCAAGTTTAGAGAGCCCAAATACTAGTCAAGTGCCTATTTTAGCCCCTATTCCCACTCCAAGAAATCAAAATTCAAGTGAATCTTCTACTTTATCTTCTAGTGCCTCAAGTGAACTTCAAGAAATCATAAAACAATTGCAAAATATGGGCAATGAGCTGGTTACACTCAAAAGGAAGCAAGCCCAAGGTTTTAGACCTCCTTTCCAGCCTCAAGCTTAGCCTAACAAGCAGCCATACCAACCTCAAAGACCACCCAATCCAGCTGCAAATCAAAATCAAACAAGACCTCCTGCCAACAGACCATTTCAACCCTATAATCCCAATGCTATATCTGCCTCTAAGGCATTAGTGCCAGTGCAAAACAACATAGCTCAAGAGTATGATTGGTGTTTCCCATGCAATGAACCTCACAACTAGTCTATGTGCTTCAACGGTGCCTTAAATCAAGCATTAATGGTGACTACAACTGGTGTGGAGGGTGAAGGTAGTCAAGGAAATAACCAACAACAAGAAACATTCTAGCAGCAATCAGCTCCAAATGATACCACACTTGTAAACTGGCAAGCAAAAGATTTTTGTGGCATGAATCAAACAATTCCCCAAAGTGTTGTAGCCAACACAAGGTCAAAAAGGAGAAATTTGGGTGAAGAACATCCATTAGCTCCAAGCAATCCATAGCCTTCCATCACTCCACAAATTATTGGCAAACAAAATGTAGTTCTAAACACACAAGGGCTGCCTAAAACAGCTCTTAGGCCAACTCAAATGCCGTTGTTGCTTCCTATATGCAAGGGATGAATGTGCAGGCCAAGGGACAACAAAGAGATGCTGCATCTCCATTCAACATCATTTATTAGATGAAGAAGACAAATGTAAACATATCAATATGGGAATCACTATCTATCCCAGGCCAAAGAGATTTGCTACAAGCTGCCATGAAGGACTGGTCAACTTCAAATTAGCAAGTCCAAATGCAAGAGAAGGTGCTCACCAATGCTACCCAGCCTGAAGGGAATCATGGAGGACAGTAAGGTAAAATGTTGAAGCCCCCTCCATTCTATGTTTCATTGATCATTGGAAACCAATTAGTACATAATTGCATGATAGATTCCGGGGCAAGTAGTTCAGTAATGACCAAAAAAATAGTTGATCAGTTGGGAATTCAGTATGAATTCATATCCAAGGGGGTAGTGCAATTGGATGGGATAGTAGTAACAACATTTGGAGTGATAAAAGACTTGAGTCTTACTTTACATGCATTCCCCAACGTTGTTGTTTTACAAGATGTCTCAGTAATAGACCTTCCACCACTCTTTGCACTATGTTTGTCAAGGGATTTCACAGCCAAGATTGGAGGTTACTTATCTACTGATTGGTCACACATGTTGTTTAGGACGAGATATGGAACCAAGGCCATAATCAGATCTGAACCTATTGCAAACTTTCACATTGAGCCTTACACTCCAATTCAAATCAATACCAATTGTTCAATGTTTGATCAAGAGGATTATCCAAGAACTGATGAAACTAACACCAAGGTAGGAAGCATCCCATATCTAACTCTTGATGAATGGGTAACTAAGGTGCATGTTTTTATCCTTATCAAGAAATAGAAGAATCTAAGCTAGGAGTCTATTGCATGCATGAAGAAAATCAGCCTATTCCTAGCATCACCAAGCCAAACCACAAGGATGCCAATGAGGTATGGAAATTGTTTTTTGATGGATCAAGGAGTAAACAAGGCATAGGAGGGGGAGCTATGCTTGTTACCACAAGGAGTTAAGTATTATTCAAATTTTAGATTTCAGTTTGCATGCTCTAATAACACTGCTGAATATGAAGCTTTGATACAAGGATTGCATTGGTCAATCAAGAGAGGAATAAAGAACTTGCAAGTCTTTGGTGATAGTGAATTGATTGTAAACCAAGTTAAGGGGCAGCATGCTATCAAGAATGATCTGCTCAAGTGTTACAAAAATAGGGTGTGGGACCTCATTGAATATTTTGAGGGCTTTGGCATAAAGTCCATTCCTAGAAAAGAGAACCAAGCTGCTGATAGGCTTGTAGCAGTTAGGGCAGCCTTTGACGTTGTTGAAAGCATTCAAAAAGAAAAGGTACAACCAAACATCCATGTGATTGTAAGGCCTTCAGTGCCAGACAACAATGTAAGTTGGCAAGTGTTTGAAAATGATCAGCAAATCATCCATTTCTTGTAAGAAGAGGCTGAGTTCTCAACTAAAAATCAGGAAAGGTTGGAGCAGCAGTATGGTGACCAAGTGGTAGAGTTGAGAACCAATAAACTACCAAAGGGACTTATTACTTTGGAGTCCATTTTCAATCCTAATGATCATTTTAGGAAGGAGAAAGCAAACATTCAAGTCAAGGGAGAAGATTCAGTGTCCATCTTAGTGGAAGAAGGCAAATCACTCTGAGTTGGTAAAGTGACAACTGAGCAAGAAAGGTACGGGTTCATATAACTTTGTCAAGAATTCCCTGATGTGTTTTCTTAGAGCTATGAGGATTTGAAAGGTTTCAATCCCAAGTTAGCTCAACACACCATTGAATTGGATCCAAGTACTAAAACCATCAGGTAAAAACAAAGGCCAGTCAATCCACACATGGATCCTCTCATGAGAAAGGAATTGAATAATTTTATAGAATCGAGAATCATATTCCCTATCAAGCATTCTAGTTGGGTAGCCAACTTGGTTCCAATTAGAAAGAAGAGTGGGGAAATCAGATTGTGTGTTGATTTCAGAGATTTGAATAGAGCATCTCTCAAGGATCATTATCCACTTCCTTCCATGGAGCAAATTTTACAAGTTGTTGCTGGCTCTGAGAGGTTTTCATTACTTGATGGCTATATGGGGTACAATCAGATCATGGTGAAAGAAGAGGATCAGTTCAAGACAACCTTCACAACCAAATGGGGAACTTATGCATACAAGAAAATGCCGTTTGGGATGTCCAATCTTGGGGCTACTTTCTAAAGGGCAATGGACATGGCATTCAAGGATTTGATTAATAACATGGTGCTGATATATCTTGATGATATCACTTTGCTTTTTCCAAAAATACATAGACCATCTCTTTCATTTGAGGCAAGTGTTCCAAAGGTGCAGAAGATTTGGAGTATCCCTGAATCCTAAAAAGTGTATTTTTCTAGCTCATGAGGGAAATGTCCTTGGCCACATTGTCTCTAAAGAAGGATTAGCAATTGATCTAGAAAGAGTTTAGGCCATAAGAGTACTACCATTGCTAAGCCAAAAGAAGGCCCTTCAAAGTTTCTTGGGGAGGATAAATTTTGTTTGGAGGTTTGTCCCCAATTTTGCAGCCCTAGTCAAGCCTATCACCAAGATGTTAAAGAAAAGCATGGATTTCAAATGGACAACAGAAGGAAAAGAAAGTTTTGAAGTAATCAAAGAGGCCATCTCTTAAGCCCCAACTCTTATTAACCCGGATTTCTCCAAGAATTTCATCCTCTATGCATTTTGGGGTGATGATACTATTTTTCGCAATTTTGGTACAGCAGAACAAAGACAATGAGGAGCAGCCAGTTGCTTTCTTCAGCCAAATCCGGAGGACTATGAGGTGAGGTATTCCTTCACCGAGAAGCATGTCCTTGCAAGAATCGGGAGCTTGAAGAAATTCAAGCATCTAGTTTCGAACAACAAGGTTCAATTGCTGGTTTCTCATGTGGGAGTTAAAGACTTCCTCCTCAATAAAGACTTGAATGAAAGGAGAGTAGGTTGGATTACTCATGTCATGGAGTATGACATTGAGATCAAATTCACCAAGTTGGTCGAGGGAAAGGATTGTGTGAGAAATTGGTTTTGAGAAAAGAAAAGGAAGCATGTAATGAGAAGGAGGTTGTTTTGGTGTTGCGGGACAGCCATGAGCAAGGATGCACTCAAAAGGAAAATGATGGTGTCCTCAATCCTTGCTGGACCCAAGACATAATGCACTTCCTAAGCACAGGTATATGCCCTCTAGAGATGAACAAGACCAAAAGAAGAAACTTTAGATTGTAGGCTGTCCCACATGCCCTTGTTGATGATGTTTTGTTCAAAAAGGACATGAATGGAGTGTTCTTTGAGATGCATTGGTACATATCAGATTCACAAGGTGTTGGAAGAGTTCCATGGTGGATCAGCTGGTGGTCATTTTGTACCTAGAGTGATAGTCTAAAGATCATGAGGGCTGGCTATTATTGGCCCAAGATTTTCAGTGATTGTTATGCATGGATCAAGAGGTGCAAGAAGTGTGCTTTCTTCACAGTAAAGAGAGGCTAGCTGCCCTTCCATTGCGCCCAATTTCAGTTGACCAGTCATTCATGTAATGGGGTTTGGAATTCATTGGAGTCATTAATACCAATTCAAGTCAAGGGCATAAATGGATTTTAACAGCCACAGATTACTTCACCAAGTGGACTAAAGCAGTAGCACTCAAGGAAGCAAGTGAATCTGGCATCCTGGACTTTTATGAGGGAATAACAACCAGATTTGGCATACCTGCTACAATAATATCAGATAATACATTGGCATTCATTGGGTCTAAGGTGACTGAATGGGCTGTCAAGAATGGGATCTACCTAAGTACTTCATCAAATTATTACCCCCAGGGTAATGGCCAGGCTGAATCCACAAACAAGAACTTGTTAAGGATCATTAAGAGAACTCTTGATGAAAATCAGAGGTCTTGGCATACTAAGTTGAAATCAGCCTTATGGGCTGATAGGATAACTCCCAAAAGATCTACAGGTAACTCTCCATTTAAGCTTGTTTATGGAAGAGAGGAAATTTTGCCCATGTCACTTGAGTTGCCAACATTAGAACTCATGAAACAGTTGGAGTTATTGGAGTTTGAGCCCATGGAGGTTAGATATGTAGAATTTATGGAGCTCCAAGAAATTAGAAATCAGGCATCCCAAGCAATGGAGAAGGATCAAGCTTTGATAAAGAAGACCTTTGATAGGAAGGCCAAGGATAGATCTTTCCAAGTTGGAGATCTAGTGTTAAAATGGGATGCAGATAGAGCAAAACCGGGAAGGCATTAAAAATTTTTGCCATTTGGAGTGTCCCATACATGGTCACAAAGTGTAAGGGCAACAATGCTTTCCAATTGTCTTCATTGGATGGCAAAGAACTGTAGATTCCAGTCAATGGGATCTATCTAAAGCATTGCTACTAAAGGAAGTTCTCCACCTTGTACATATTAGCTTAGGTTTTCATTCCTCCAAGTGCTTGTGCACATTGTTTTGCTGTAGATTAGCTTTTCTTTCCCTAAGTGCTTTGGCACAAGCTTGTTGTTCCTGGAAATGTGTCTTGCAGGCCTTGCTCTAATCAGATGATGTTCCACCCTCCACCCTCCTCCTTGCAGTGTTCTAGTTAGTTGGGGTACCAAGTAGAGAATTTGATGACTCCATGCCCAATGGATTGCTTCAAGAAACTGGTAACTTCATCCAGCAGGCAGATGACCCCTCTAAGTCACCAAAATTGTTATCCAAAATGTGCCCCTTGCTCATTTTGTGGCTAACTCCTTTCATTCTTCCCTCTCTTGTGCCTCAGTCATAATTTTTGCTTTTCAGGAACTCAAAAATTTCTAGAAATGGCACCATTGGATAGAGCTCTTTCTCATCTTTCCAGAAAGGTAAAGTTTTCCTCCTAACTCCATGTATTTTTGAAGTTATGGCCGGTGGAGTTTTTTTTTGGAAAATTTTCCCCTGAAAGGCCCGCAACTAATGAAATGGTGCCACGTGTACAAGGAAGTGGCTGGGTTTGGAGGAAAACTTGGATTTTTTTACCAAGTGTTTGGCAAAGTTTTCAAAAGGAATATTTTTCCCCGCTGGCGAATCAGATTATGCCACGTGTCCAAGGGGAAAAAATTGGAAGAATCGACTAAGTGTTAGCGCCATGGAAAATTTCAGAAGGGAGGCCCATCGACCAATCATGTTATGACACATCTCTCAAGGCCCACAGACCGTGGGGAAAACTTAAAATTTGGCAAAGCACTTTTTTTTTTTTTTGCAAAAATTCAAGAGAGGATTTTTTCCCCAAGACCCGCAGACCCATGTTAATGGTGACAGCCACGTGTCCTGGGGTTGGAGTTTGGAGCGCTGGGGAGATTGGGATTTTTTCCCAAAAGCTAAAACGAAAAGAAAAATTATTGGCCCGTAGCCCCATGTCCAATAAGATGCTGCCACGTGTCTTAGACCGGTAGAAGGTGGGGAAAATTTAGGAAATTTTCCCAAAGGAAAAGGAAGGAAATTTCGAAGGAAAAATCGCCCCGAACGCGAACCAATCACATCTTGCCACGTGTCCGGTGGCGGAAAAAGATACAAGACAAGCTCATGGAAAATTCAAAGGGAAAGGCCCACAATGAATGTGGTTTTGACACGTGTCCAAGTCAAAAATAGGATCAAATAGTGACGGAAAATTTAGGACAGGGCCGCGTCAATCGGCACGTGCCACGTGTCCTCAGATCATTGGCCCAGCGGGGAATTTTTGGAAAATTTTCCAAAGGGAAAAATTATGGAAAATGAAGCAGTAAAGGCCCACGCCCAATCAAAACATGCCATGTGGTACCTGGAATGGTGGAGCATGGGGAATTTTTGGAAAATTTTCCAAATGACCAAAAGTGGAAAATTTAAAAAATTTTGCTCACCAATCTAATTTGGCCTTGTTTTTCCCTAAAATTTCAAATGGCCATATCTTTCGATCCAGAGCTCAATTTTTCATGTTCTTTATATCAATGGAAAGCTAGTGAAATTATCTACAATATTTTGGGGTCATTTTTACATTTTGATGGAGTTTGGAGAGAGAAAATTGAAAAACACCTTTGGCACGTGGTCATGGACAAAAATGACGTTTCAACCACCATTTTTAATGAAGAATGGCTTGCATTCTCTCCTAGCATGGTGAAAAATGTCAGGGGATGGGCCTGTAAGGATGCCCATGTTGTTTTACTACATTTTTGGTTAGTGGTTGAAGCTCTCCCACATTTTCCCGTGTTTCTCTCTCCTATGGTCATGGCTTGCACTGTAAAAGCCAGAATGGTTTCATTTTTGAAGGAAGAGACACTTTTTCAGCTCTGTAACTTCCCTTTTTCTTCCTTTTTGGTAGAATTTGTGGAAATTTTTACCTTTCCATGCAATACAGCACCCTTTTTGCCTCTTGATCACTATAATGCATTGTATTGGATCTGGAATGTTAATATATGCTCTGTGATTAAAATCCCTCAATCCTTTCATATATCTACCATTGTTTTCCTGATCTTTCATTACATTTTGAGCAATTTGTGCATGCTTTGTGTTGTGTTTTCTTGTGGATTATGTATGTATTGTAGTATCAGGTGTCTACAAATCCTTTGGTGCATCACCTCATTAGCATTAGCTTCATTTTCTTGTATTTCCTATCTTTGTCCCCTTGGAATTTAGGGTAGGAACTAGGAATTCAAACCTCTACAACTTCTAAGTGATATATCTGATCATAGGAGTTGAGAAACCAGCCTCTAATTTGGATATTTCTCTCCCATTTTTACAAGTCCCACACTTAGGGGGAGGATTCAATGTTGTGCAATCACACCTGGATGTCCAAGATGTCAAACTAGAAGTCCGATCAACATCCGGAGGTGCTACGATTTGCAACAACACTACCCACATACTAACTACCGATCCCTTAGAAAGTGTTTTTCAATGCCTCACTTTGTAGGGGAATACCACCTATACAATATCGATACCTTCCTCACCCCACAAGAGTATGGGAATCTGTGTCAACACCCCAACTATGACATCCACATCGGTGATGTTTTTCCTTATGGCCCTCCCCACCTTCGCACCAACCTAACATATGGGGGACTTGATATGGCCACCTATAAACCCAAACCTCCATCCCAAACCCAACCATTTTCATCCAACCTACACTCCCTCACTAACCACCGCTTCACTCACACTTTCCTCCACCGGTGCGCATGGAAAGGATTTGGCTTCGGTTTTTATGAACAAGGCCACCATACTATCATTTCCTGTACCTCTCATAAACACAATGACTGTAGTGGCATTGGTTTTAATGCTCCACCTCCTAAGAAGGTTCACGTCAACCTTATCCAGGATGAGAAATCTTCCCCCTCTCATTCACCCACATTACCATCTTCACCCATGGAATCCATAGATCTTGAATCTATTCTTCCTAATTTTTTTTTCATAAACACCATTTCCTTAGACCGCTGACCTATCAACATGATGGCAAGGCTCCCTCTTCTCTCCCATTTCTATATCTTGACATGATCGATGATGATACGCCTTTAATTAACGTCATTCAATGTCAGGAAAATGAGTCCATTCTCACCTACCTTGGTGCAGAAGACTCATATATTCATCGTTCATTACCCTTTAAGACGTAAACCATGTTGAACAAATTGACCATCGAAATCAACATTAATACTCAGGTCAACCCACATATTCAAAAAGATCAGCCAATCCTTAGATGCTACAAAATAGGAAGCCTTCACCCCTTTCCTTCGAGACCATGATACTGCATTTTCTTGGTCCTATCCTAATATGCCTGATATTAACCCAAAAATTGTGGTTCACAATATCGTAACCATTCCTAAGGCCAAACCCATCAAACAAAAATATGGAAAATGCATCCTTGCATTGCTCTTTCGGTCAAAGAACTTCAACGCCTTTTATTAGTTTCCTTCATTCTACCCATTGATTATCCCCAATAGATTTCTAACATCGTTCTTATCACAAAGGTGATAGGGGGACTCTGCATTTGCATAGAATTCTGTGACCTCAACCTAGCTTGTCCCAAAGACGATTTCCCACTACCAGGCATTGACCAACTAGTTGATCTCACCACTAGCCATGAAATTTTATCACTTATGGACAGTTTCTCGAGATATAATAAAATATTACTAGCTCTTGAGGATCAACACAAGACTTCCTTCATCACCTCTTTGGGGGACTTTCTACTATTAAGTCATGTCCTTTGGCCTCAAAAATGCCAGTGCTACATATCAGCAAGCCATGACTTACATCTTCCGTGACATAATACATCACATATTGAAATATTATGTTGATGATATTCTTGCCAAATCCAAGCATCGAAATGAACACCTTCCCATTCTTAAAGTCATCTTTCACCACCTCATCAAGTATTGTGTTCATCTTCAACCAAAGAAGTGTGTCTTTACGGTACTTTCCGAAAAAATCCTAGGTTTCATTGTTTCTTTACGTGGTATAGAAGTCAATCCTGCTAAAGTCAAGGATATTCTTGAAATGCTTCCATCCACTAATCTCTACCAACTTTGCATCCTAAAAGGAAATTTGCAATAAATTCATTGTTTTATCTTGCAACTTTTTGACCACTTGTTAACCATTCCATCATATTCTTAAGAAAGATGTTTCATTCAAATGGAATGATGAATGCCATAAAGCCTTGAAGCCTTAAAACAATACCTCCTTCAACCACCAGTGCTCATTCCTCCTAAGGATGATCAGCCCTTCTACCTATATATTTCTACCATCGACCATTCTCTAGGTGCAATGCTTGCTCATCGCAGATGACCAACATCGAGAGCAAGCGGTTTATTACATAAGTCATACCCTTCTTGACTACGAAACTAGATATACCCATGCTATAAAACTTTTCCTAGCCTTATTTTTCATTGCCACCGGACTCGCCATTATCGACTCAACCACAAAACCTTAGTCATTACTAATACTGACCCATTACACTACATGTATGCCAAACCTTATCAAAATCAATGTGCCGCACATTGGCTTATGCTTCTGGCCAACCTCGACCTCAAATTCATCCATCAAAAGTCCATCAAGGGCCAGGATATCGCCGACCAATTGGCCGATGCCCCTATTTCTAGGAATCAACCCTCTAACTTTGACTTCCCAAATGAGTCTATAGCTACCCTTTCCTTGGATGAGCCCACTTACCAAATGAAACTCTTCTTTGATCGCTCCAAGTGTCAGCGTGGGGGTGGGGCTTCTGTTATTCTCATTCCACTTGATTGTGAACCTATGCCTTTGTCTTTCAAACATAATTTTTATTGTACTTGATGAATACGAAGCACTCGTTTTGGGTCTCCAAGATGCTTATGCCTTAGATGTTAAGTCAATCAGAATATTTGGTGATTCTTAATTGGTCATAAATCAATTCAATGGTATATACTAGTGTCTTAATGAGATACTGTAAAAAAATAAGCCTCACGTAGACCTAATTTTGACCACCTTCAACCATTACGCACTTCAAACCGCCCCACATTCTACCAATAAATTTGTGGATACCATGTCTTGCTTGGCTTCTCAGATACCTGCTTCACTCGCTGAATCTAAAATATTTTTCACCATACACATAATACAATAACCCTCTTATTTACCCGATGAATTTTACTCTGTCGGAACTATTGCCCCTAACCCACATGACCTTTGGTATAAGTAATATGAAGACTATCTTTCCCTTTCCATTCTACCCGATGATCTTACTCATAATGGACAACATGCCTTTCTTAAAAGTTTCTCCCATTATTCCATCATGGGTGGTCTTCTTTACAAGCATGGTTTTGATGTCATTCTCTTAAGCTACCTTACAAGCTTTGAAATTTCTTACACCATTAAGGAATTCCATGATGAAATTTACAGAGGTAACTTTAGTGGTTTGGTTGTCGTGAAACGCATCCTTTGCTTAGGCTATTATTGGCCAACCCTAAACCGTGACTATTTTTATTATGTCAAACATTGCGTGAAATGCTAGCAACATGCTAATCTCCATCACACACCTAGTCATGCCTTACAGGTTACACAAGACCTTTGGCCTTTCTCTCAATGGGGTTTGGATCTTGTCGGTGAAATCAACCCCCATTCTTCACAATGCCACCAATGGATCATAACCACTACCAAATACTACACTAAATGGGTAGAAGCCATTCCCCTCATTTATACCAAAGCCGAGAAGATATGTGAATTCATCAACCATCACATCATTTTTCATTTTGGTGTCCCTCATTGCATTATCACTGATAATGGAAAATAATTCAAAAACAAAACCCTATGCAAACTATGTGATGCTTTTGGCATCCAACTCAGTTTCTCAACACCTTATTACCCACAAAACAATGGTCAAGCCGAATCCACCAATAAAACCTTAAACAAAATTCTTATGAAGGTAGTCAACAATACTAGGAAAGATTGGCATACGCACATTCCTTTTGCCTTATGGGCTTATCACACTAGTATTCACACTTTGATTGCTGCCACCCCCTTTTCTCTGGTCTACGGTATTGAGGTTGTCTTATCTCTCGAAGTACAGATTCCATCTCTTTGCATCTCACTACAATACATGCTCAATGACGATGACTTTCACTAGGATCGTTTGGCACAAATTGAATTATTAAATGAATGCCATCTCAACACTCTTGACCATCTCCAAATCTACCAAAAACGTATCAAATGTTCCTATGACAAATGTGTTCACAAACAAACCTTTCAGGTTGGTGATCTCATCCTGAAGGAAAATCAACATGTAACCAAAGAGGAGAAAAGTAAATGGGGCAAATTTTATCCTAATTGGCTTAGACCCTATATTGTTACCCATGCCTATGGATCATGTTCTTATCATTTGTCTTAACTTGAAGGTAAACTCAAACCTAAGCCCCTTAATGCCTTGCATCTTAGACCATTTTATTGTTGATATCGATTCTTTTATCACTTTTTGTCCATTGATTGATCGTCCTTGGATGCTTTTCGCCTTCTATATTACCCATTTTTGAGGATCCGTGACTCAAAATAATCATGTGATTCTCGACACCTTTCAGCCCTATCTTCAATATGAGTACCACGGCTCTACTCATAGTATGATTCTCATGGATAATTTTCATCTTCTTTAAAATGGAATCCCATGGTCGCTCATAACTCCAAACCACCTATTTCATAGTTAACGTGCGCTACGAGTCTTGCCTTCTAAACAAGAACCTAATCTTCCTCTATAGTATTTTCCATGACTTAAATGTCTAAAAACAAAAAGGGATACCACTCCTTGAGTCAAACTTCTAGAAAGATGATTCCCCCTAAGAAAATGGGGGACATCTTTTCACTCTAAATTCCACCACTATAAAGAGACTGCTCTCTTGAAGGATAGCTATATCCACTCATTACACAAATGTAATAAATATCCCGACACTTCCCGCATCGATCAACTTCATGAAGAGCTCAAGGGGATAATATACTCATCCCATATAGACTTCTTACATCAACCAGTCTATTAAAAACAAATAAACAAATGAAGAAAAAGATGAAATTTTTATCATGGACTTTCCTATTCTTGATCCTAGGTTTCTTGTGCCGAAAGACACGCTGTCGTACACTAAGTTACGCTACACCGCCCATTCTCACCTCCTTTCCTTTTTCACCTAAATTCCTCGTTACTCAAGGGACTTGCCGCAAACGTGACATTTCGTGATCATGCAAATTTCTTCACCCTTAGAATGGTCCATTATGCAACGACTTTAGGGTCTTACATTCATAAGCCCCTCTTAGGTATGGATTGACTCATTAGGGTTCTTATCAAATTAAGTGGCTCTTTTACCACCTCTTACCATTCACCTTCCTCATTACTTATTGATTATCCTATACAGGACTAGACCCTCGACACTGTATTTTGAAATCACTCAACCATGCCTATGACCTAAGCTCAATCATGCCTATAATCTACATTCAACCATGCCACACACTTACGAACCCATTCCTCTACTTTATCATAATCTTCCCTAGCTTATGGGAGAGCTACATCGGCTCGAGGTCCCTTTTCACCGGGACAATGTAGGCAGGACTTCGAGGGCATGGGGCCCTTTACAGTTAGCTCTACCACTCTCTACCCTAACCAATTCCCTCTTTCCCTTTCCTATTCACATTCTACCCTAGTTAGTTTCCTTTCTATATCAATAACTGGAAATTACACCCAACAAGCAACAATTGTTACACATCTTTACCATCATAATTTACACATTCATTTCATCTTGTCTACAATTTCCTTCATCAGTAATCATACATTTTCCTACAAATCATCTTAACACGATTCACATCATCATTAATTTGCACAAATTAATGAATTAGAAAATTAACCATACCTAACCAACTTGACTCAACTATGCCTAAAACAACCCGACTCCATCATGCCTAAAACGATAGGAATCCACCATTCCTACATAAACTTAACTCTATCATGCCTAATCCACTTGATTTCCACCTATATATATATATATATATATATATATATATATATATATATATATATATATATAATATACAATGAAAATTAAAACACGTACACCATCCATATTATAAATACCATCATCTATAAATTGGAAAGTATGTGTAAACATACATGTGAACATAGATACAAATAATAATCACAATCTCTCAAAATATCTCATATACAGCCTCACCATCTTTGGCATATAGGCTGGTATATGATCAAAAATAACAAAAACTCTCATCTACATCCTCATCATCTTCAAAGACGTAGACCAATATACATATAAAAATATGGTAAAAACATGGATACACCGATCATTAATGATGACTAATTGTAACCCCACCTGATATCCATCCCTGTCTCATTAGTATCCTCCATCCCCTCCAAAGTGGGGTGCCCCGCTAATCTCTCTCCACCTCACCCCGATCTCGTCCTCCGATGGTCCCTCACTGGAGCTGCCCTCCATGCACTAGTAGTCTCACCGACCCGTCCCGAGCTCGCTAGCCCTTATACTCTCTACACTGTGGGTACGTGACCTGGTCCTCTCACTCGAGGGTTGCTATGATGTATACTCCCATAGGATAGAAAATCTATCCTTGCTGCCATCGCTGATCTTGATAATACTTGACCTCACCCGAGGCATCCTCAACATACCTATAGGTATAACTGTGGTGGTGCCATCAGCCTTGGCCCCTCGTACCTATCTCTCGGGAACTCCGTCCCACGATACTTGTCCTAAGGGACCTTGTCCCTATGTCTCGTGCTCGCGTCCCGAGGGACCTTGTCCCTGTTCCTATGCCTATCCCAATAGACCTGTCCTACCCCGCCCGTATCTAGGCTTGAAGAGTCACAACTCGTTGCTCTCGCAAAGGCCAATTGGCCCTATAAACCCGTAATTTGTGCCTATAGGGTGGCCACCTGTACCCCATCCCCATCTCCACCCTATGTGGGTACCTTTCCCTATGCTATCGGGCTTGTAGAGTGGCCACCTATGCCTGTAAAATAACAACTTGTGCCTCTGAGCCTGTAGCTGCCCCTGCACTATCCCCAAATGTGTAATGAGGGTAGCCACCTACCCCTATAGGGCATCCCTCTGCACTGTGATGGTGGCTAAATCTAGCTACCACGACCTCGGTGGTACTGCTCGTAAATGTTCCTCCCACCACTGCCTATACCTATCAGTCACCCCGACATCATCAATCCACCATCTCTCACCTGCTCCTCCTACCCTATCGATATTGTCTAATGTGGTAGAGGTAGAGGTCTCTCTATGTCATCCCTATTATACTGTGGGAAGGTTGGATGTATATCCTGAAGCAGCCAAAACTATCGCCTCACCCCGTAAACTGGAATCATCTCATGCTCTCGACACATTGCCCTTTTATCCATCGGAGATGCCGTAGCTCCCATAGCTCCTCTCGCCATCCACCCACATGATGGAAAACCACATAGGGCCTCCAAATAATGTCCATTCCAAACAAACCCTCTAGAAATTACCTATAATAGGCTACATTGTGTGTAGATCTAGTAGCTTGGTGCTCCTAATCGCAAGCACCCATTCTTGAAGCCCACCTAAAAAACCCCGGATAAAATGCATCACCGGGACATACCAATTGGATGCACACAAACAATGTGCTCATATGCCCAACAATGGAGTAAGAAAGTATAACATAGAATAAATCTCCGTAACCACCCATAAGCCCATAACTCTCTATATAATCAACCAGAATGTGGGTGGCCATGCAAAAATGAGTCCTATCCTCCACCATGTCGTGCAAAACCCCATCAATGATCGTGGGAATCTCCAACCCTCCACATCTAGCAATGCAAAGCAATATATCGCATCCATCAACAACACCACTAGCCTCATCTCCTCCGGATGGGCCCGATACATATCTCCATAGCTCATACTAGCACTATAGAACCTCATCTCTTCCATCCCTTGCCAAACACGGTCAACATCAAATCCTTCGAGGCCTCTGAGGAGATAGAATACACATGCGTCCCCATTATTGGTAGCCACAGGATCCTGTACACATCCTCCAGGGTGACTGTGATCTCACCCGTCAGCAAATGGAAGGTATTGGTCACTAAGTCCCATCTATCAATGAGAGTGACCATAAAACTCAGCTCCTAGACTACGTGCCAATAAGATCTAACCCTAATCAAAGCCAACCTCTACAACATGGCGCGGTCATTAGTCAAGCCGCACCCCCACGTACCTCCACGAGAAAGGGATGTACCATACCTCTCATCCGTAGCTGGTCCCTAGTTCACACATTATTAAAACTCACTTTTATTCAACATTGACCTTCAACCCCTTCCTTCTTCCCTTCCCCACCCACTATCTATTTTACCCACTTTACCTAACCTTTCCCCTTACCCTTTCTAGACCTCTAGCCCTTTTACCCTAACCGACACCGGTTACTCCTGACCATCAGTGGTCCATTATAACCAACACTGGTCCCACTCATCCTTGACCGATGTCGGTGTAACATGACCGACGTCGGCCATACCTTGAATGATGTCGGTCACCACATTGCAAAGCCAAATAAGTCCAACCCCCCCATTTTTCCCAAATTCTCAAAATCTACCCTAATCCTCCACTCTAACCTACCCAAACCTATCATAGCTTCATTTGCAATCCTATTTAATCTACATTAGACCTTCCCACCCTCATTTCCTTCCTTTTTACCCATACATTCCCAATAATAAACTTACACCCAAATTTTCACCCAATCCCATTTAAATAGCCTATTTCAATCACAAATATAGGATTAGATAGAATCATACCTCATCTCGGTGTCATTGGCGCAAGTAACACATGTGGTACTGTTGTGTCGGTGGTCAACCTAAACCTTCTCCCACCTTTTCCATGTCCAATCACCAAATCCAATCCTTCTGACCTCCACCCAATCGCAATCGATCCCCATGTGCTCGTGGACTCGCTTCACCGGCTCCTCTAACCAACCGGATCTCTCCACCTCAGCAGGATATTGTCCCTCGTCCTTTCCTCCCGACAAAGCTCAACTTATTCAGTGCTTTTTCATTTTCACAAAAGCAAAAACGTACAAATGAATCCCTATTATATGACTTTTTTATTTTTATATACCCATGTCAACCTGACCGACGTCGGTTATACCTAAACCAACATCGGTCCTATGCCCTAGAGACACCATGGTCGGTTATACCTAGAATGCCATTGGTCATGTACCCAAGAAAACCGTGGTTGATTTACCTAGACTATCAACGGTTCTGTATGAGGATCTGGCATTAGTTACCCACCATACTCCCGTCCACTACCCTTTCCCCATTTTTGACCCAACTTAACCAACCTAGCCATCGTTTGGCCTTACCCACCCTTATTGCAACCTACCTCCAAGCCTACATTACCTATACCTGTCCTTAATTACATTTAAGGACTTGTTATTTTACTCTTACCTTAGCTCTACCCATGCCGTGACCTCGCTACCTAGACCTGGAACATTTTTAATGACCTATGACCTCATGTGCTTGTTATACCTTGCGACATCGTTACTCGTGTTGTTTGACCTAATCACCTTACCTTACCTATTCCCATGCCATTTATCCTGACCCAACCTTTAGTGTACTAGAACATACCTAAATGTTCCTGCACCTAACCTGCAATGTGCTTCTGCACCATATCCCATACCTTGGATACTGAAATCATGTTAACCTTGTTTGGATAAACCTATCGACCTTAGACGATGTAGGGTTTGCATGCTCTTTAACCTAGTACCATGCCCCCGTTTATACGTGTGCATGCATTTGAATGTTGCTACCTTTTGACCCCTCGCCAATTACCTTGATTATCTAATTGCACCTTTACCCCATTACCCCGTTGTCTACCTTCCTCTTCATCACATCCACCTTTTATCAAACCACTCACCGATTCTGTCTTCTACCTCATTAGTTCCTAGTTTGAGGGGGTCACCTTCACCCACACATGGGGAAACCACATCTTATTTTTGTCAGCATCGCTTACCAATACAAAATACACAATAAAATGGGAAAAATGTAGACACCAAAATTGGGTCACACGCCCCTTGGTCCCTTGTCAAGTAACCAACTCAAACATACTCATCTAACCATGGCCCCTTCCACCCCACATCACTATTAATTTAATTAAATTAATATATATCCTCACAATATTTATTATCTAATTATCTTAATTTCTACCCCACCACCTCACCTAGACACCTCATCCAACCACCTCACCCTAAGCCTATACTTGGCATGTTTCCATAACTAATAATAACTAAGTCTTACATGCCTTAGTGAGATAAGATTTGGTCTAACCGTAAAATCAATTCCTAAAATCTCTCTAACCACATTCCCACTCATTAGAAGGGAAGTTTCCATTATAATGTGCAAGAACAAACTAATCGGGTCCAAGAAATTAGAACCATCTTCCCATTTTCATAACCCTAGGGAATCCCACCATAACCAACATCGGTCACCCCTAAACCGATGCGGTCAATCTGAAACCATCACCGGTTACCATTTATTCACCTAAGAAACCTTGTTTTTGGGTTGGCACATTCTGAGAGAAATAAGATGAGAGAAGATCTCGCATGCAAAAAACCAAAGTGTCTTTTCACACACCCAAACATCCACAACCAACACCAGGACAGATCCAGAGGTATTGCATCCACAGAAGCATTCTAGGAGCACTATTATGGCACCAAACACCATTCTTTTGATCAACTACCATCACCATTCAGCCATCAAGTCTTGTACCACAATAAGTATACCTTTTACCAGCATAGTCTATTTCAGTATAATAGCCTTGTTACTTCTGTTATCAGTTTATACTTTGCATGTTCTTTTCCAATCTTCTACCTACTTGTAGACTCATCCATTCCTCTACCCACACCACCAAATCACCCATTTTCACCTCCCATACCCCTCTGAGTATACCTGAGACCTTTACAGACCTCCCCATCCACCCTTCCATCTTTTTAGCTCCATTTCAATCCCCACAATCAGATCTTATCAAATTCCTTTCACCTCGACCTTACCATCGCCGGTTATCCATGACTGTCATCGGTCCCTTCTAGACGTCGCTTCGGTTATACCCGATCGATGTCGGTTTTTGTGTTTTACACCTTTCTCAATAACAAATCCAACCTACCTTCTACCAAGTGACCCAAACAACCCAGAGCCCGATCCTAAGCGGTCCAACACCCCGACAATTACCTATCCTTCAAATCGACTATAAATTATCCTGTTATATTATATTTTCTTAATGTGCTTAAATGAGATACCTAAATCATATCAAATAAAGAGGACTTTACTTATTTCTCACATTAAGTTGTTTTAAAAATTGGATTAACATCCATATAGGAAGTATCAAACTTCTCGAAATAGCATACGCTAGGTAGTCCACTGTCAAATATCATTTAACTTCTCTTTTGTGGTCTTATTTTCTATTATAGGTAGTTCCTCCTAGCCAAAAGGAAGCTCTCCTAATCGACACTAGATCAAGAAGTCGAACGCGCACAACAATCATCAACCAAACAACGTAAACATGTATTCCTCCTTGGACCTTACCCTTATCTATTTCATCATTTAAAACATAAAGAAAATGGTGAAACATTTTGGCACGCCTAATGGGACCCATTAGGGGTTCTATTGCATTTTTTCATTCCTAGGAAAAAGTTGTCTGTTTGTTTCCCTTCAAAAAGATTACACATTAATCTTCTTCCTTGGTAATCTTCTCTTCTTTCTAATTTCTCTATAGGATACATTTTCTTTTGGTGCCTTTACAAAGAACCATTCTTCTTGATTTTTGCATTTAGTGAAAGAGCATACCCTCTCCTATTCAGCATTTGTGTCATCGAACATAATATTTCGATTTGGGCTTAAATTTGGTTGCATTGCATTCCAATTTGTTGCATTTAGCTCACAATAAAATGAGGGCAACCTATATGTTGGAAGTCATGTCCAGCTGATGGTTGACACAAAGAATCGTAGAAAGCACATTTTTCTCTCTCTCTCTCTCTCTCTGTGTGTGTGTGTGTCTTACCAAAACTTGCACAAAATTTTAAATATACACATCAAGCTTTATTGCAATAGAAGTATGCACATACCATTATAGTTGTAGAAGAAGGTACATGAACACATTTCCAAGCCCAAAAATGGAGGTTTTATGGCTCACAACTACTTTGGAACAAATTCAAGAGAGTTGCATTATAGTTTTTGAATGTCCATCCCTTTGAAAATGAAAGGTTTTACAATATATAACAAAGAGAGAAGAGAGAAGGGGAACATATTTTTTTGGAATTCAACCACCAAAATTCCACATTTAAGTCTTCTCGCAAGCACATGGGTACCTTACAAAGCCATCATTTAGTCTATTTCGTCATGCATAAGTAAATGAAGCCATGTTTCATCAATTTTGGTGGTTGATCTACTTGATTTGATTGTTTGCTTTCCCAAACTTCTCTTCTCTTCCCTAAAATACATGTTTGCAATTTTGACCCACTAAAATCCAAAAAATAAAGATTTTAATGATTTCAAATTTAAGGGCTCGATGAGAGCTTTGTAATGATATAAATTTTGTTTGATTTAGAGCTCGAGATCGAAAGATATGGCCATTTGAAGTTTTACTAGTCGGGAGGCACATGAATTTGACATGTGGCAATTTTTGATTGGTTCGAGAGGTTGACCTATGACAACGTATGCTTTCTTTTCCTTTTCCCAAGTTTTATTCCCTCATTGGCTCAAGTTTCAGGCTTTTACTTCTATGTGTGCCATCTTTCCTTGTCCTTTATTTTTCCTTGGCTTTCAAAGGTCTATTGTATTAAAAAAATATAGACCAATATAACCATGCCATGTTTTTTGCACCGACAAACCATCCTTGAACCTCCTTTTGAACCTTTTCGATCTTGTGACACGTGGAATAATGAGATATTCCCATGCCTCTTTGCAATGCCATACCTTTTCAATCTCATAAGAACAAGAGCCAATATGAAACAACCATGTTCCTTCACAATTCACCTTTTATGTAGCCGCCGAATGATAATTGTGAAATGCGGGTCAATGAGAAAGATCCACACACTTCACATGTGATTCCTTTCTATAACCTTCCTCTGGCATCCACAAACCATCGACCAATGAGGAAGCTCCATGCCTTTATGTGTTGTAAGCCTTTTGATAGTTTCTTCTGACAATTGTAAAACATGAGCCAATAGGGAAGCTCCACACTTCCGTAATTTTAGAACCTTTCATCTGTCCATGTCATGCCTACTTCGATTCGATGCACCTTCACATTTTTCGAATACAAAATGAGAACCAATGAAATGGCTATATGTGTCTTTGGGATTCACATTTATCGAGTTGGATGGAATCACATCACAACTTTCTACCTTAAAGGACTTAGAAATTTTTACTCTTCAAAATATGTGAGTTGTCCCCTTTGACCTTGTCTGAATTGACAGACTTGACGAAATATGAATCATGGCTTATTTTACGGACTTAAATTCTGTGGAATGCATCTGCCTTGAGATCTGTCGAAATTCCACCACGTAGCCGGCCTCGAACCATTGATCCCTTGCCACAAGGCCCTTGGGCTCGGACTTTAACTTTTTCCATGTGTCCCCACTGATTATTGATGTTGAATTTGACAGTCAAATGAACGTCAATTGACTTTTTTTTAACATATCCCGCTAATAAAAAGCCAAGCCACATGGATTTTTTGAATGCAAACGATCGGGAATTTGTGCTTGGGAATTTGGAAATCGTTTGATCATCACCGACCTGCAAAAATTGTCTAAGTCCATTTTTAAAGTGTTAAAGTCAAAATTAACCCCGGGGGTAATTTTGGATAACAGTACCTTGATGAATTTCCTAGATTATTTTTCCTCGAGAGCCTTGAAGTGTCGGTTTGAAAAAAACTTTAGATTTATGTCAAGGAAGTAGACCCATGTACATCTTGAGAAATCATCAATGAGTGTGAGAACATACTTAGCTTGAGTGAATTATGGTTTGAGGAATGCCTCGGATACATCACCGTGTGTTAAATCCAACTCGGATATCCCTCCATGCTTTTCCCTTGTCATATTTCTCTTTAGGATGCTTACCAAGGGTGCAACCATCACAAAGACCCTGAGAGAAATGAACACGAAGAAAGCATGTGACCATGTCATGTTTACTAAGTTATAATGATAATTAAAGTGTCCAAATCACTCATGCCATAGTTTACGTACCCTATCCGAGTGACTAAAACATATAGTAAGAGAAATATCATGTAAAAAGTTTGAGGATGCATATAACCGAGCCTCGTGATCTACCCTTCCCACTACTATGGTATATTCATTGTGGATCTCTCTGATGACTATAGAATCTTGAGAAAATTCAACCTGGATACCCTTATTGATGTGTGTGATAGGATATAATGATAGGAGATTGGTTGAAAGTGAGGGAACACTTAACACATTTTTGAATGTTTCTCCATTCACTTCAATAGACCCTCTCCCTGCAACTGCTACCAAAATATCATTACTCAATGTGATAAAAGACATGCTACATGGTTGTAAGGAAGTGAAATTAGCCTATGAAGAACCCATGTGATGTAAAAACCCAAGTCAATAACCCAAGAAAAATTTGGAGTTGCAACTACTACAAGAGCATTGCACTTTCCTTTTACTTTACCATTTTCCTTTTCTTTATAAGAATATGGATTTGATGAATTATTTTTGATGGAATTTGGAACACATGTTATTCGTTTTGAGAATACAAGTTAGGTGGTTAATCTATTTCCTCATACACTTGTGTTCATCATTCCCATTTTTCTTACAATAGGCACACTTAATTTTCTCCTTCTAAGATTTAGCTTCAAAAGAGGAATACTTGATTGGTTAGTTTAAAGGGGGTAGATTTTTTATCCTTATTCTCTTGATCCTTTTTATCTTTTTTCTTCTTCTTGTTATTTGAAGCCTTTTGTTTCCCATTCCCAACAATTAGAGCATGTGATTTTGATAACTTAAATGTACCCATTTGTATCAACTTGTCTTGTTCCCAAGTCAATTCAAAAATAAAATAATCTAAAGATGAAATTTTCCATGTGGCTCTAAGAGCACTCTTAGTAGCATGGAAAGTAGAGACAAACACAAAATAATCTGGACCCAATTTGGATAGTATAGAAATAACCAATTGATCATCCTTCTTATCTATTCCACATTCTTTTTAATGCAATCTTAAATATTTGAACTTAGTGAAGAAATCATGTAGTGTGTAAAAATAGACACAACTCAAACCGATGAGCTCATTCTATGGTTCATGACCTCTCATCACTTCCTTCTTCCAAAAGAGATTTTCCAAAAAGGTCTAGACTTCATTAGGTGAATCAGCAGACTCAACATGAAAGAGGATATCAAGAGAAATAGATAGGCATAATAAACCAAATACTTCATCACAATGGTTGTACCACTTTATTTTTTCTACATCATTTGTTGGCTCAATTTCAATACCCATAGTTATCTAATGTAGTCCTTTGCTTCTCAAAACAAGTTGTATTTTAGACTTCCATTCATGATAGTTAAAGGGTGTGAGTGGTGAGATTTTATTCACATCCATTTTAAAGTAAAAATATTATTGTAGAAATAGAAAGAGAGTGTGGAAAGAAAGAGATGACACACAACACCCCTTGAAATTAATTCGAGTCAACCCCCAATTTTGGCGCTCTATAATTTTAGTGTGATTACAGTAATGGATGGTTCCAATAGAATGAGCACAAAAAAATTTACTTTTAAAAAAACCGACACTCAAATCCGAGTTTCCTATCAAAAGTTATTACATATTCCATTTTTCGCAATTTATATCCCATTTAAATGTTTTCACAAAAAATTAAATACACTTTTTTATTATAAAAATAATTTTAGCAAAAAAAGATGTGGGAATTGAACCAAAAACCTCTCTAAGGCAATATTAAGTTTTAAACAATCAACCTACATACATATAGATGCATCTCAATGGAGAAATATCCTTCTAAAGGTGTTAGAAATATTATGTTAGTGCTTCTTTGATTATTAATATTTTATTGTTAATGAGTTTGTTATAGAGTTATAACAATTTACATAAATCATTTAAATAGTGTGTTACAAGTTGTTTTAACAATTCATCTATATTATATGAGTGGTTGTAGGAGATATAATAGGCAGAGATACAATACCTATAAAGTTGCAACAGTCCCAAATGAATATGTTCATGAAAAATATTATTATGTTTGTGTGAATGTACTACTTAAAACTGCTACTGCACCTTCATCTGGTATCAGAGCAACAAGTATTTATCTGACTACCAAGATTGTGTAAGAAGAGGAAGGGGCAACTATTACTTTTTTTTCATTGCCCCAACTGATGAAAAATCTCATATTCTACTATTATGCGTAGTTATTGAGGTAAAAATGTACAGGATTTGAGAATAAAACTAGACTACGGATTCTATAATGTTATTTTTTTAATGATTGGATTGGCGAATTGAATGAGATGTGCCGGCATCGAAGAGGGAGAGAATTCATGTGCATTCATTCTATCACCGCTATTATCTTGCATCATGCTATGCATACTCTACTCTTATTTATAACTTTCTTACATATTATTCGATAGGCTTCTACCTTTGCAGAGCAATTGCATTGTATACCCTCTACGTCCTGCATAATTCAAGGTTTTATGTTGGAATTGAAGTACTGCATTGAGATAGATTGTTGAATAATAAATTTTGAAATTGACATTTGACATGCATGTGATCACGTCTCCTCTGATATTTGAAGTGACAACCGACTTGGCACCAGCTCAGATTATTTATTTCTGACATCTGTCCAACAACTACACTATATGGGCTTTCGTTTGTTAATATTTAGCATTCGCATTGGGGATGGCTTCAAAACTCTCGAGTCTCTCTCCCATGTAGGAATCATCATTGAGAAAATTTGTATTGGATTCTCGTGACTTGGTCATACATTGAAGACTCCTTTTGTATTGAATCGAGTTTGGCTCGAGATTTGTTTTCCACGCAGCTATTAATCGAGTATGAAATGGATGGAGGGTTTTAATTACTTGGCTTGGCTTGGCTTTGTGACTGCATCATATCTTCGTTATAGGATTTCATTGCATTAAATCTACTTTGAATCAGTTTTGTAGATTAAACTTGTGATAGTGAGTTGTGGAATCAACGACTCGGATCTAACACATGATTCGACTTATGAAATGATCCTCACCATGATATTTCTCTCTCTATGCTGGACTCACCTCTATGATCTCACAGACTCGGCTTAGGCAACAAAAGGGTGGAGTTTTTATCTTATGATAAGTCAGCATTTGACTTAGTAGATACCAAAGTCTCTCTTTTTTATTTTTCAAGCCTAGACTTTGTTTTGTTATTAAGAATTAGTATGCACATCCATAATCTAGTAGAGGTGAGTATAATTGACGCAAAAAGTATTTTATTTAATATTCTTAATTTTTGTAGAAATTTTCTATTATTTTGTTATAGAGGAATCTGTAGGCCTGGTCGAAATACAACTCTTCACAAAACCATGAGAGCTACATAAACGTTTTTTTTTTAATTTGCAAAAAAATGGTGCTTTATTTCAAGATAGAGTCCCTGTCACATACTTGATATTGTAAGAAGCCTTGTATAAAATATTGTATTTCTTGCATTCTGAGCATCTCTTACGATTAATGTTTTCCATCCACCAAATATTTTTCATCCTTTTGTGATAATTTAATAATATATATTTATTATTAATTTATTATGACCATGATGTAAATTTAAAAATACAATAAGATAGACATATTTTGATTATTTACTTTATGGAAAACATATTAACTAATTTTTTGAGGAGGGCGTCCACTAAAACTATTGCCTAGGGTGTTGCCGACCTTTAATTCGGCCCTACATCCATGTTACATTGTAAGATTATCTTACGTTGTATAGTGAGTTCTTTTAAATTAAGAGTTTTATGGATTAAAATTCTAATCATAACTAATAATTATATTAGAATTGGTATTTAATCTAGATGTTTAAGTTTGTATCTCAAAACTAATGCGAGTCATATATATATACACACACACACACACACACACACACACACACCCATATATATACATATATATACATGTGTGTGTGTGTGTGTGTGTGTGTGTGTGTGGTCAATAAATGTATATAGGTTGTGTCATTAGTTTAAATAATGTATGCCATATTGTTTTTTAATTGTTGTTTAATTGTTATTATTACATTGTTATCCAAAATTCACCCCAGGGTAATTTTGATAACATGCATCGATTATTCATCCCGAGCAAGTAAGATTGATTCGAGGCCCAAAATCATGTTTTCGGGGTCCCCTCGGCCTTTTCTAACCCCCACCCAAGAAGAAATCCCAACAAAGTTGAGAAAATGGAAGAAATGCAAAAATAAGGTCAGAGGATCGTGTTAAGGCATTTTGTGTCCGAAGGGTTCGGGTCGACCGAGGTTCGTTGTACCAAGCTTGGGGCCGAAAAAATGAAGAAAATTGGCTAAGTCCTAGTCCAGCGGTCTCACGGGACAATTGGGACGTCGGGATGCGTGGGACGAAAAGTCGAATCGGCCGAAAGAGGGAAAAATTGCCAAAGTCTTGTTTCGCGCGATTTGGGACAGCTGGGACAAAGGTACACGCGGGACATGGATCGACCGGTTTGGCTCAAGTCGGTCCATTTGTGAGGTTCGAGATATTTGTCCCGGCAATGCCGGGACAATTGGGACAAAGGTACGCGTGGGACGTGGATTGGCCGGTTTGCGCAAAGTCGGTCCATTTCGGGCGGTTCGGAGATATTTGTCCTGGATCCAGGAGAGAGTACACGGGATGCGAAAAGGTGAAATGGCCGAAAAGAGACAAGGAGGCCCGCAGATGAATCAGAATGTGCCACGTGTCAGAAGGTTGAAAAGTTGCTAAGTGTTTGGCGTAAAGGTAAAATGCGCCCTCGAGCCCGAACCAATAAAATAGTGCCATGTGTCCAAGTTTAAGGGCCCGAAAGGAATTTTCAGAGGATGAACCCGTGGATGAATCAGAGCTCGACACATGTCATCCAAGTGGCAGAGCGCGGAAAAATTCAAATATTTTCCCGCCGATCCGTTTTGGCCTGTTTTTGCCCTAAATCTTCAGATCGCCATAACTTTCGATCCAAAGCTCAGATTTTTATGTTCTTTATATCAATGGAAAGTTGGTGAAATTATCTACATGATTCTCGGGGTCAATCTTGCATTTTGGTTCAGTTTGGAGAGAGAAAATCAAGAAACTCTGGCGCGTGATAATGGCTAGAAATGACGTTTCAACAACCAGCTTAAATGCAAAATACAGTTCACCGCTTTTGCTAGGGTTCCCACCTACCACCATAATGAGATGAATTAAATGCAACCTAGAAGTGGTTGGGGTAGATTTGGATCTCCTCTCTCTTCCCTCTCTTATTCTTCCTATAAATTGTAAAGAGGGGCTTCTTTCTAAAGGTCAAACATTCTTGTTTTGCCCCTCCCTTCTTCTCTTTGGCAGGTGAATTTGTGGAGTTCAAACCTCCCATTTAAAACTGTAATGCAACTTCACCTCTTGGCATTTTGTAGTGTATTGTATCAATTTTTGGAGCAAGTAATGCATGTCTGTGGATGATTCTCAACCCTCTCTGTGTTCATTTGCATCCTCTTGATCTTTCACTACAAATTTTGTTATCTGTGCATGATCTTGCATCACATTTTAATGGCTTGTGTTTATTGGCAAGATAGGTGTTCTTCATTCCTCGGTGCATCACCTCTCGTTAGCTTAGGTTTATTTTTATGCATCTTCTTACCCTGTCTCCTTGGCAAGTTAGATTAGATTTTGAGTAAACCCTCTGCATTTTTCGTGTGCATCTGAACAGAGGAATAGGAACCAACCTTCTCTGGAGATTCCTTTCTCATTTTTACAAGTCCCACACTTGGAGAAAGGATTCAATGTTGTGCAATCACACTGGATGTTAGTATGATCAACCTAGAAATCTGATCAACATCCAGGGGTGCTGTGATTCTGCACTAAGAGTTTTGGCATGCACGTGGGACCTTAGAGGTCTCATTTTAATTGCAGCAAAATTGATGTGCATCTGCTGCAATTTTCTTGCTTAAAAGAGCTATAAATTACACATCTGCTACTCTCCAAAGGGAAGAATCAACTAGTTTTAGCATTGCAGGCCTGAAAACTCATGAGAAGAATCACTACAAGGTCAAGAGCTGGAGAAGAAGAGGTGTTGTTTGAATATCTGCAGTTATCTCCAAGAAGAAGGCAAAGAGGAAGAAGGATTCAAAGGTCTCCATCTCCACCAAATAGAACCTTGTCAACACCTCCACCTGGTAGGCCTTTCATCCAATCAACAAGGGTTCTCAGGCCAATCAGAATGGCACAACCACCGAATCCGTACGTCAATTTCACTGGCAGCAACCCACTTGCTCTCAATGCACAACATCCAATCCCAGTTGCAGCATTGAAGAACATTCCATACTTCACTAGAGAGAACCAGACTACTCCTGGTGATCATGTTAAAGACATTGCCAACCTTTGTGTAATTCATGAAATCAATGAGATGCAAGTTGCTGTCAAATTGCTGGCATCCTCATTCAAGGGGAAAGCTTTACAATGGTTCAGAGCCTTGCCTCCTGTTCTATTCAAAATTGGAACCAACTATGTATATCCCTCCATGAGCAGTTTGGGGAAAAGGGACACAACTTGTCCCTTTTGGAGCAAAAATTGACAAGTATCAAAAGAGCTCCCAATGAGTAGTGATCGATTTTAATTTCAGATTTCAAAGGACTTGGGAGAGAATTCCAAAGTGGCGTGTCAAGCCAACAGCAGAAGGTGCTTTTCTTTACTATCTCAAAGCCCTAAATTCTGATATATCTATGTTTATTTAGTCCATGGGAGGCATAACTATCCCTATGGCTTATAGCATTGCCATTAGGGCTGAAAATTGTTTGAACCAAGTGGCAAACTAGCCCCTAGACCTCCCATGCCATTGTTTCCAAGTTTAGAGAGCCCAAACACTAATCAAGCACCTAATTTGGCTCCTATCTCCCACTCCTAGAAATCGAGTTCAAATGAAGCTTCTACTTCATCTCCAAGTGCCCCAAATGAGCTTTAAGAAGTCATGAAGCAATTGCAAAATTTAGGTAATGAGCTGGTTAGTCTCAAGAGGCAACAAGCGCAAAGTTTTAGACCTTCCTTCTAGCCTCAAGCTCAGCCTAACAGCAACCATATCAACCTCATAGACCACCCAATCCAGCTGCAAATCTAAATCAAGCAAGGCCTCCCCGCCAATGCACCATTTCAGCCCTATAATCCAAATGCTATATCACCTCTAAGGCATTGGTGCCAACACAAAACAACGTTTCTTAGAGTATGATTGGTGTTTTCCATGCAATGAACCTCACAACCAATCTATGTGCTTCAATGGTGCCTTAAATCAAGCATTTATGGTGACAACCACCGGGTGTGGAGGGTGAGGGCAAGAGTCCAAGGAAACAACCAACAACAAGAAACATTCCAAAGCAAAGAATCAACTCCAAATGACACCACACTTGTGAATTGCGGGCAGAGGATTTTTGTGGCATAAATCAAATAGTCTCTCAAGGTGTTGTAGCCAACACAAGGTCAAAAAGAAGGAATTTGGGTGAGGAACAGCCATTGGCTCCAAGTAATCCACAAACTTCTACCACTCCACAAGCTTTTGGCAAACAAAATGTAGTCCCAAACATGCAAGGAGCACCCAAACCAGCTCCTAAACCAACTCAAATACCAGTTGTTGCTGCCCACATGCAAGGGATGAATATGCAAACCAAGGGACAACAAAGAGATCCTTCATCACCATTTAGTATCATTGATCGATGAAGAAGACAACCATAAATATATCGATGTGGGAATCCCTATCTATCCCAAAGCCGAGAGATTTGCTACAAGTTCGCCATGAAGGACTGCCAACTTTGAATCAAGCAAGTCTAAATGTAAGAGAAGGTGCTCACAAATGTTTCGCCAACTCAAGGGGATCATGGAGGACATCAAGGTAAAATGTTGAAGCCCCCTCCTTTTTATGTCTCATTAATCATTGGAAACCAATTGGTGCACAATTGTATGATTGATTTCGGGGCAAGTAGCTCGCTGATGCCCAAGCAAATAGTCGATCAGCTAGGACTTCAATATGAAACCATATCCAAAGGGGTAGTGTAGTTGGATGGGACAACAAAAGTAATGATAGTTGGGGTGATTAGAAACTTGAGTCTTAACTTGCATGCATGTCCAAATGTTATTGTTTTACAAGATGTATCGATTATAGACCTTCCACCACTCTTTGCCCTATGTTTGTCAAGAGATTTCACAACCAAGATTGGAGGATATTTGTCTTGATTAGTCACACATGCTATTCGAATGAGGTATGGAATCAAAGCTATAATCAGGTCTGAACCTATTGCAAACTTCCACATTGAGCCCTACACTCCAAGTCAAATCAATGCCAACTATTCAGCATTTGATCAAGAAGATCACCCAAACATCGATGAAGATGACACCAAGGTTGGAAGCATCCCGGATCTAACTCTTGATGAATGGGAAAACAAAGTGCATGCTTTTAATCCTTATCAAGAAGTAGAAGAATCTGAGCTAGGAGTCTATTACATACATGAAAAAGATCAGCCCATTCCTAGCATCACCAAGCCAGACCACAAGGATGACAATGAGGTATGGCAGCTATTTTTTGATGGATCAAGGAGTAGACAAGGTGTCAAAGGGGGAGCCATGCTGGTTTCACCTCAAGAAGTAAGGTAATATTCAGCTTTTAGATTTCAGTTTGCATGCTCCAATAACACTGCTGAATATGAATCCTTGATGCAAGGGATGCATTGGGCAATAAAGAGAGGAATAAAGAACTTGCAAGCCTTTGGTGATAGTGAATTGATTGTAAATCAGGTCAAAGGGCAACATGCTGCCAAGAATGATCTACTCAAGTGCTACAAGAACAGGGTGTGGGACCTCATTGAAGATTTTGAGGGCTTTGGCATCAAATCAGTTCCTAGGAAAGAGAACCAAGCTGCTGATAGGCTTGTAGTAGTTGGGGCAGCCTTTGATATTGTGGAAAGCATTCAAAAGGACAAGGTACAACCAAACATCCATGTGATTGTGAGGCCTTCAGTGCGATAACAATGTAAGTTGGCAAGTGTTTGAGAATGACCAGCAAATCATCCATTTCTTGCAAGAAGAAGCTGAGTTCTCAGCTAAAAATCAGGAAAAATTGGAACAACAGTATGGTGACCAAGTGGTACAACTGAGAACTAACAAGCTACCCAAGGGACTTATCACTTTGGAGTCCATTTTCAATCCCAATGATCAGTTTAGGAAAGAGAAAGTAAACATTCAGGTCAAGAGAGAAGATTCAATATCCATCTTGGTGGAAGAGAACAAACCATTGTGAATTGGAAAGATGACAAATGAACAAGAGAAGTATGAGTTCATACAGCTATGTCAAGAGTTCCCTGATGTGTTTTCTTGGAGCTACGAAGATTTGAAAGGTTTCAATCCCAAGTTAGCTCAGCACACCATTGAGTTGGATCCAAATACTAAGCCCATCAGGCAAAAACAAAGGCCAGTCAATCCACACATGGAACCTCTCATGAGGAAGGAATTGAACAAGTTGATTGAGTCAAGAATCATATTCCCAATCAAGCATTCTAGTTGGGTTGCCAACTTAGTTCCAGTCAGAAAGAAGAGTGGAGAGATCAGATTGTGTGTTGACTTCAGAGACTTGAATAGAGCATCTCTCAAGGACCATTACCCACTCCCTTCCATGGAGAAAATTTTGCAAGTTGTTGCTGGCTCCGAGAGGTTTTCACTACTTGATGGCTATTCAGGGTATAATCAGATTATGGTGAAGGAAGAAGATCAGTTCAAGACAGCCTTCACAACCAAATGGGGAACTTATGCATACAGGAAAATGCCATTTGGGCTGTCCAACGCTGGAGCTACCTTCCAAAGAGCAATGGACATGGTGTTCAAAGGTTTGATTAACAACATGGTGCTGATATACCTTGATGATATCACTATTTTTTCAAAGAATGCAGCAGACCACCTCTCTCATTTGAGACAAGTCTTCCAAAGGTGCAGGAGATTTGGAGTGTCTTTGAATCCTAAGAAGTGTATCTTCCTAGCACATGAAGGAAAGCTCCTTGGCCATATTGTCTCCAAAGAAGGATTAGCAATTGATCCAAAGAGGGTTGAAGCCATAAGAGCACTACCATTGCTAAGCCACAAGAAGGCCCTTCAGAGTTTCTTGGGGAGAATAAACTTTGTTCGGAGGTTTGTCCCAGATTTTGCAGCCCTTGTCAAACCTATCACCAAAATATTAAAGAAAATCATGGCTTTCAAGTGGACAATAGAAGGCAAGGAGAGTTTTGAAGTAATCAAAGAGGCCATCTCCCAAGCACCAACTCTCATCAACTGTATTTCTCCAAGGATTTCATCCTCTATGCATTTGGGGGTGATGATACTATCTCTACAATTTTGGTATAGTAGAATAAAGACAATGATGAGTGCCAATTGCTTTCTTCACCAAATCGGAGGACTATGAGGTGAGGTATTCTTTTATTGAGAAGCATGTTCTTGCAATAATCGAAGCTTGAAGAAATTCAAGCATTTAGTCTCAAACAACAAGGTCCAGTTGTTGGTTTCTCATGCGGGAGTTAAAGAATTCCTCCTCAACAAGGATTTGAATGAGAAAAGAGTAGGTTGGATCACTCGTGTCATGGAGTATGACATTGAGATCAAGGTCACCAAGCTAGTAAGAGGAAAATGATTGTGTGAGCAGCTGATTCTGGGCAAGCAAAAGGGAGTATGCAATGAAGAAGAGGTTGTTTTGATAGTTCAAGACAGCCATGTGCAAGGTAGCACTCAAGAAGAGGATAATGTTGTCCCCACTCCTTGCTGGACCCAAGGTATAATGCACTTCCTAAGCACGGGCCTATGCCCTCCAGAGATGAACAAAACCCAAAGAAGACACTTCAGATTGCAGGCTGTCCCATATGCCATAGTAGACGGTGTTTTGTTCAAGAAATATGTGAATGGAGTACTACTGAGATGCATTGGTACAAATCAGATTCATAGGGTGTTGGAAGAATTCCATGGTGGACCAGCTGGTGGTCATTTTACACCAAGAGTGACAGCCCTAAAATCATGAGGGCTGGTTATTATTGGCCCAAGATTTTCAAATGATTGCTTCACATGGATCAAAGGTGCAAGAATTGTGCATTCTTCACAGGTAAAGAGAGGCTTGCTGCCCTCCCATTACATCCAATTTCAGTTGACTAGCCATTCATGCAATGGGGTTTAGAATTCATTGAGCCATTAATCCCAATTCAAGCCAAGGACATAAGTGGATTTTGACAGCCACAGACTACTTCACCAAGTGGACCGAAGCAGTAGCACTCAAGGAAGAAAATGAGTCTAGCATCTTAGACTTCTATGAGGGGATAGTAACCAGATTTGGCATACCTGCTACAATAATCTCAGATAATGCATTAGCATTCATTGGATCCAAGGTGACTAAGTGGGCTGTCAAGAATGGGATCTACCTAAGTACTTCATCAAATTACTACCCTCAGGGTAATGGCCAGGCTGAATCTACAAAAAAGAACTTGTTGAGGATCATTAGGAGGACTCTTGATGAGAATCGAGGTCTTGGCATACCAAACTGAAATAAGTCCTATGGGCTGATAGGATAACTCCCAAGAGATCCACGGGTAACTCTCCATTCAAAGCTTGTTTATGGAAGAGAGGCAATCTTGTCCATGTCACTTGAGTTGCCAACATTGGAACTCATGAAGCGATTAGAGTTGCTAGAGTTTGGGCCCATGGAGGTGAGATATGTAGAGTTGATGGAGCTCCAACAAATAGAGATCGGCATCCCAAGCAATGGGGAAGGATCAAGCTTTGATCAAGAAGACCTTTGATAGGAAGGCCAAGAGTAGATCTTTCCAAGTTAGAGATCTAGTGTTAAAATGGGATGCATATAGAGCAAAACCGGGAAGGCATTCAAAATTTGATGCCATTTGGAGTGGCCCATACATGGTCACAAGTGTAAGGACAACAATGCCTTCCAATTGTCTTCATTGGATGGTGAAGAACTGCAGATTCCAGTTAATGGAATCTATCTAAAGCATTGTTACTAAAGGGAAATTCTCCATCTTGTAAATATTAGCTTAGGTTTTCATTCCTCCAAGTGCTTGTGCACACTGCTTTACTATAGGTTGTTTTGCTTTCCCTAAGTGCTTTGGCACAGGCTCACTATCCCTGGAGATGTTTTGCAGCCCTTGCTTCCATTAGGTGATTTTCCATCTTCCTCCTTGCAACGTTCTAGTCAGTTGGGGTATTAAACAGAGAATCAAGTGACTCCATGCCCAATGGATGCTTCAGTGCCATTGGTAACTTCATCTAACAGAAGATGACCCCACTTGAGTCACCAAATTATTATCCAAAATTCACCCCAGGGTAATTTTGATAACATGCATCGATTATTTAGTCCCGAGCAAGTAAGATTGATTCGAGGCCCAAAATCATGTTTTTCGGGGTCCCCTCGTCCTTTTTCTAACTCCCCCACCCAAGAAGAAATTCCAACAAAGGTTGAGAAAATGGAAGAAATGCAAAAAATAAGGTTGCAGGACTGTGTTAAGGCATTTCGGTCCAAGGGTTCGGGTCGCATCGAAGTTCATTATACCAAGCTTGGGGCCGAAAAAATGAAGAAAATCGGCTAAGTCCTAGTCAGGCAGGGTCTCACGGGACAATTGGGACATCAAGATGCGTGGGATGTGAAAAGCCGAATCGGCAGTAAAGAGGAAAAATTACCTAAGTCTTGTTTCGTGTGGTTTGGGACAGTTGGGACAAAGGTACGCGTGGGGACGCGGATCAGCCGGTTTGGCGCAAGTCGGTCCATTTCGGGCGGTTTGGAGATATTTGTCCGGGCGATGCACTGGACATGGGCATTGGGACAAAGGTATGTGCGGGACACGGATCGGCCGGTTTGGTGCAAGTCGGTCCATTTCGGGTGGTTCGGAGATATTTGTCCAGGCAGTCCGGGACAGTTGGGACAAAGGTACGCGAGGTACGCGTGGGGCGCGAATCGGCCGGTTTGCCGCAAGAAGGTCCATTTCGGGCGGTTCGGAGGTTTTCGCTGGGACAGCCAGGACAAAGAGTACGTGCGGGATGCGTGGGACGTGAAAAGGTGAAATGGCCGAAAAGAGACAAGGAGGCCCATGGACGAATCAGAACGTGCCACGTGTCAGAAGGTTGAAAAGTTGCTAAGTGTTTGGCGCAAGGTAAAAATGTGCCCCTCAGGCCCGAACCAATAAAATAGTGCCACGTGTCCAAGTTTAAGGGCCCGAAAGGAATTTTTAGAGGATGAACCCATGGATGAATCAGAGCCTGACACGTGTCATCCAAGTGGTAGAGCGGGAAAAATTCAAATATTTTCCCGCCGATCCGTTTTGGCCTGTTTTTGCCCTAAATATTCAGATCGCCATAACTTTTGATCCGAGCTCGATTTTTGTGTTCTTTATATCAATGGAAAGATGGTGAAATTCTATACACAATTCCTGTGGTTAATCTTGCATTTTGGTTCATTTTGGAGAGATAAAATCAAAAAATATCTCTCGTGCATGATAATGGCCAGAAATGACGTTTCAACAACTAGGTTAAATGCAAAATACAGTTTGCCGCTTTTGCTAGGGTTCCCACCACCGCCATAATGAGATGAATTAAATGCAACCTAGAAGTGGTTGGGGTAGATTTGGATCTCCTCTCTCTTCCCTCTCTTATTCTTCCTATAAATTGTAAGGAGGGGCTTCTTTCTAAAGGTCGAACATTCTTGTTTTGCCCCTCCCTTCTTCTCTTTGGCAGGTGAATTTGTGGAGTTCAAACCTCCCATTTAAAACTGTAATGTAAATTCACCTCTTGGAATTTTGTAGTGTATTGTATCAATCTTTGGAGCAAGTAATGCATGTTTGTGGATGATTCTCAACCCTCTCTGTGTTCATTTGCATCCTCCTGATCTTTCACTGCAAATTTTGTTATCTGTGCATGATCTTGCATCACATTTTAATGGCTTGTGTTTATTGGAAAGATAGGTGTTCTTCATTCCTCGGTGCATCACCTCTGTTAGCTTAGGTTTATTTTTATGCATCTTCTTACCCTGTCTACTTGGCAAGTTAGATTAGATTTTGAGTAAACCCTCTACATTTTTTCGTGTGCATCTAAATAGAGGAATAGGAACCAGCCTTCTCTAGAGATTCCTTTCTCATTTTTGCAAGTCCCACACTTGGAGAAAGGATTCAATGTTGTGCCATCACACTGGATGTTAGTATGATCAACCTAGAAATCGATCAACATCCGGGGTGCTATGATTCTCGCACTAACATACATATGTTGTTTTTTTGTAAATGTTAATGTGTTTTTTCTAGTTTATTATTGTTTTCATAAAAAGTCTTTGAAATAGTCAATTTCATGTAAAAGAGTTGAAAGATTATTTTTATGGTATTGTTATTGTCAAAGTTTTGTGTAATCAAAGTTTCAAAATGCCATTAAATTTTATCATTTGTACTCTCAAAATAGAGTCATTGTGCATTAGAGATATAAAGTTTGAAAAATAAAAAGTCTCATATATGCTTTTTTGGTGTTACCCAACGTCCAATAAAAATATATTGTATCACATTATAAGGGGGAGGGGAGAAAATAATAATAACAATATTGATATAGTACTTCAAGATCACATTTTCTAAGTAAGGAGAACATCTATTGAAGGAAGGAGGCACACGAGATTGGAAGTCGAGCAACGACCTCTCATTAGTCACCAAGGACGAGGCCTCACACATGATTTGGTGGTATATTCTTTAGTTGTGTATTTAGCTATGGTGTGCTTCATTCTCGAGTACCTATATTTTTTCATGTTAAGTTTGTAGTGTGTTCATGTGTTTAGATTTGTAATAATTGAGAAGATTATCCAATGTAATCCATTGATGTGTAAATATAGTGGAAAGATAAAAGCACAAGGAGAAAGAAACATCATGATATTTAAGTTTTTGGTTTTCTATTAAAACCATCCTTGTAGGTTGATGTTTGTCACATAAAACCATTTTTATGTTTTAGTTATTGGTTGTCTAGTAAAACCATTTGTATGTTTGGGGGTCGAAGCACAATGTTGTGTCCCACTTCGTGTCCCAAAAATGCAAGTAAGAGGTTGGGCGGGATTGGAAATCGAGGGTGTTCACGCGAACACCCCTTTCACGTGAACCCCTTCACCCGAACTGCCATGTAGGCCAAAGAAAGTGGTTCATGTGAATGGGGTTCATGTGAACACCCCTTTGCGTGAACCCCTTTGGGTTCAAATAATTTTGGTGGCACAGAGTTATATATAGATATTTATATAGTTTTGGGTGGAAGATTTAGGGTTTAGGGGTTCGAGTGAAGGGGGTTCATGCGAACCCCCTTCGAGTGAACCCCTTCGCGTGAACCCCCCTATGTGGCACATTTTTGTGCCAAATCCATTTGGAGGACAATTTTATGTCAAAATGTGCCACTTAGGTGCCACGTAATTAGGGTTAACGAATGAATAAAATTATAAAATTATAAAAAAATACATAATTTTATTAGCTTTCTAAAAATATAATTTTCATTTTTAAAAAATTTGTTTTACTATTTATTTTTATATTTTGCTAACATATGGTATTTTAGGAAAATCAATCATACACAATCAACCCAATTTGAAAAATAGCAAAATATATTAAAAAAATTGAAAAAAATAAACTTACTATTTGTTGAAGTCTTCTTCTTACCTGTGAAAAAAATTCAATTTCGATATAAATCTTAAAAGTTATTGGCATAAACATTTGTACGCCATTTATTTGAAAATGTTTTTATTAAATAATTAATTTTTAAAAAAAGTATAAGTTAAAAAAATATGAAAATATGGCAGCACCTCAAAATTCAAATCTTGAAGATATATCTAAAATTTTATGGTGAAAAAATAAATTTTCATTTAAAAAAACCACCCGGGATAGTCATTCCTCTTTTATAACATAAGAAACAACGTATGAATAAAATTAAGAAAAAGACCATATTTTTGCCATTTTATTTATTTTTTACATGTATTCTACACTCTAAACACAACATTTCGTTAGTTTGTGGAATTTCATGAATGTGTACGATTTTGTGGCTATTACCTTTAGAAAATCAATGAAACTAAAAATTCATGTTTATAAAGGTATAAAACATACCAAAAAGTGGGACATTTTATTGTGCTTTTACCCTTGGTTATTGGTTATCCATTTTTAAAACTATCCTATTGTGGTTGTTGGTAAACCAATGATAAAAATATTCTTGGAGGTTATTGGTTTTCTTAAAAGACCATCCAGGTTCATGAGCACATAGAATCGACAAGATGGAGAAGAAGTGCGACTATGTTTTTCCCTATTCGCATTAAGGGGGGAATGTTACAAATATTATCTCAAAGATCCTTGGAATATTATTATTGTATTGTTAGTGAGGTTGTTATAGAGTTATAAAAAACTACAAAATTTTTTTTAGTGTATTATGAGTTGTTTTAACAACTTGTCTATATTATATGAGTGGTTGTAGGAGATATAATAGCTCCCTATTATATCGAGAGATATAAAATGATAAATTTGTAACCATACCGAATGAATATTATCATGAAGAATAATATTGTGTTTGTGTGAATTTTTGCATAAAAATGATATAACACCTTCGAGAGGGAAATAATAAAAAAACTAGCTATAAAATTTTTGAAAGAATGCTTTGGTTTTAATAATATGAGTGTGACATATTATGGTTTTAAACATAGATTTTGAAGGAAAACTCTTATAAGGATTTATGAAGCTACATGAGTCTTTTTGCTACATAATTTTTCGGTGCCCATACACTATTCGAGGGAAGCCGAGGACTAGTAGTGTAGAATTTGTGAGGATGCTTAGGGAGAGGTGGCGGCATAGGTTTGACTAGTGCTTTGAGGTGATCATCGAAAATAATAAATGAGTAGTAGATGTTGGTTGAATATACAAAAATATAATAGAGGATTAAGCCAAGTAAACTAGAACCCATGCAACAAGCCTCCTCAGTCAAGGTGATACACAAACCTCCAAAAATAATGTAGTAAAATTCAAGATTTTAAATGACTAATGTAAAAATGAAATACCTTTTATTTACCAAACCTTCGCTATGATACCATATCATAGATTATGCCAACATTGAGAAGTTGGAAAAATATAACGTATAGAAACTTGAACAAATCAAATTAACATATGAACAAGAAGTTGTGTGTGTGTGTGTGTGTATCGTGTGTGTGTGTGTGAGAGAGAGAGAGAGTGAGAGAGAGAGAGAGAGAGAGAGAGAGAGAGAGAGAGAGAGAGAGAGAGAGAGAGAGCAATATGCAAAAATGGCTTATATTCTTAATAAATTGAGAATCCCAACTATGTGGGTGTACAAATACAATAGTGAAAATGAAATTTCCCATAGAATAGTGGTCAAGGTTCCTAGAATACGAATGTAATCCAATACACAAAATATCTCGGTCAAAGGAGTAACTCCCACTAGCTAAATATGAAAGTGTAAACATGGGCGAAGCATGTAAATTATATTAATATGAATCAACCAAATTACATATGAATGAGCTGTAATACTTATAGGTATTGTACAACTGAATACAAACAAATGAGGATTTGCAATAACCAATACAGTAGCTTCCAATATTACATCCGGGAAGCACATAATTGTTATAACAATCATAACAATTATACCTGTGAAGAAATAAAACAAATATGGTTAATAAAACCAAATAACAACATTATTTAATTAATAACATTAATTAAATAATTAATTATATAATGCATAATTAATTAAGCTAAAATTCCCCCTTAATTTTGCATTGTCTTAAGGGATGAGTAGAGGAACTCTTTGAACAACTCAAACTTGTCACATGCAAGGGAATTTGTGAAGATATCTCGCTCATTGTGTAGACACCAAATTTGTGTCTTACGACCCCCCGTGCCCCGCATCTCATTTCGCAACCTAACCTCATCACCTAAACCTTACACAATTATTTATTAATTACCTTATAATTAATAAATCCACATCTCCAAACCTGCCACCTCATTTTGCCACCTCATCATGACCTAGTCCTAACCCTAAACTAACCTAATTAAGACCTATAACTTGGTCTACATCCACACCCATGACTAATTACTCCTCACCCGCACCCAAAACCAACCTCATAATGACTTGACCAAGCCCACAACTAATCCCTCAGGAGAAAAGGAGGGAAAGTTGGCTATTTTACTAAAAATAGCCCACTTTGACTTAATCGACATCAGTTCCTACTCGACCGCAGTCAGTTACGTAACCGCCATCGGTTCCCTGTAAATGACCTCCCCCAACCAAAAACAGAGGGCGGGATTTTCATTAATCAGAACCGAGGAATTGATTGGAAGGATCGAGAATTCACTTGGCCGAACAGAGACAAGTGAAGGAAAGAGAAGAGTTTGAAGAGGAGGACATCAAGCCCAAGACTGCAACTAAGTAACCAGAGCCCAAAGTGACACTTACCTCAAGATTGGGAGAGAAGATAGATCATCTTTGATTGTCTCGATCATCCTACCGAGCCCCCGCCTTCATTATCACGGTCCTTGAACTCCGTATCTTCATCAGAACTAGTAAGTAGTGTCTTACACGTTCTTTTAATAACATTTCTTAGATTTCAATCACAAGTAATTACAAGTCTATTCTCGATCTACTACCCAAGAACACCCTCCATCTAACCTGTCATTCTTCTACCCTTACATTGCCCCCAAGAACAACCCTCATATTCTCCGAGTCTTCTCCATCATCCCATTACCTATCCCCAATCATTTACCACCTTATAAACACCATAGCCACCTTATAGCCAACCTTCACTAAAAGCCCCTAAACCATCGCCTCTACCGATATCGGTTAGCGTAAAACCGGTAGTCGGTGATGTGATGTGACCGCATCGGTCACTGTGATTCAAAACCAAAATTAGCCCTTTCCTCTATTGTTCTAACAAGGCAATTAAATTGTAATTTGGCAATAGCTTCTTTGTTAGAATTTGTGTTAATTCATATTAGTAGGGGAACTGACCACCTTCGAAAGGAAGTTTAATACTTTCCTGGGCCCAAGGTAGTTCCCTCATTTATTGTCTAATTAGAATTTGGTGGTCTTGTATTCTTACTTGCAGGTAGTCCTTCCCAGACAAAAAGGAGTTCTTTGCAATCAATCTGATCTCTCTCTATGGTACGTGCACACCCTCTCAACATTCAATAGGTATTCCTCCTAGCCCTAACCCTTATCTGTTTCTCAAAGGAATGAAAGGATAGAAGTAACTCTATTCCAGGAACAGAAGCATTTCTGTGTGAAACATTTTTGGCATGCCCGGTGGGACCCATTTTGGGTTTCTTTCTTTCTTGCTTGCTTTCATATAGGGAGCACACTTGCTATTTTCTTCTTCTAAAATATTCACAAGATATTCTATTATTTAGTAAAAGAATTTGTCTTACTTTCACATCTTTGCATTAGTGAAAGTCATCTTCTTTGCTTCATCGATTATCATCTTCAATTTGGGTTCAAAACACGTGCATCACATTCTTGCTTGCTGTTTTCAATTCTAGTGAACGTAGATTAAGTAATAGGTCGTACACGTGGGGGTGATATCCACGGTATTGACAAGAAATTAATCTTACTTTCACTGCACAACACATACTGAATCACATCATAATTAACACAACAGCTCAAAACATCCCCCTTTTCCGCGGTATTCCTCCGCCCGATTGAGGTAACCTTATAAGCCAAAACAAACTTGACATTTCCCCTAAGTCTTTTGTTTAGGATTGACATCATCTTGCGTCTAAGGCATAAGCCCAAAGTGATTAAAACTAATCCTAGGGTTAGTCTGTTAATTTGCTTGTGCATCTTGCTTGTTTGTGGTTCTGTTTTTCTGTCATACACTGTTTTCTGTGATCACTTCAGAACAGTTTGGTAGGCATACTAAGCACTGTTAACCCCAAATCAGAAACTTCCTATAGATTCTTACACCAGTCCTATTCTACCGACATCGGTTAACCTACCAACATTGGCTATAGTCCGACATCGGTTACCTGACCGATATCGGTTACTTTCTCTCACAGTTCCCAAAACGAGCAACCCACCAATTCCAACACTTTGTTGTTGCTTTTGTTCCTGATAGATTGCATCCTGCTGTGTACTCTTGTCCATGGTTGTTATCACTTGAAACAAGCCACAGCCATGGTTTCACATGCCTGCTCCATGCCTTTGCCTAAATCACCCCCTTCACATCCTGTGGGGAATCCTACGGACACCAACGAGGTTCCCAAAATCCCTGTGGGAGATAAGGAATTTGCAAAATTTTTGGACGCTAATCCTAGCACTGTATAATACTATTTGTCTCATGCCCCTGACCATACACCCGATGGTCAACTCCTTGTTGGCATGCCTATTAGTATAGCTGCTCATTTAGCTCCTTCTCCACCTGATAACTCCGCCTTGCCTTCTTCATCCTTAGCCCCGTCTCCCAACTCAGTGGCTTCGGGGGTGCATACCGCATAGATTGGCTTTCCTTTGGTTAATCTGGGACCCAACATATCATTACCGCCGACTGCTCCTACCTCGTCTCTCTTGCAGACTGCTCCTTTCATAACTTGCTCTCTGCCACCTATTCACACAAGCTTTCCTTCTCAAGCTCCGCCCACCTTTTCATTTCCACACACGTATCCGGTGACTTCAACATCTTACATAGGACATCCCTATTCGGTCACCTCAACATATTCGTCCTCAATACCTTATCAACATTTAACCCCACCATTGTCTAGTGGTGGCCCTTGGCCCAATCCGCTCCGTTTTACCGAACCGCACCATCATCTCATCTAACTACCGATTTAATCAAACAAATGATGGACAAGATGAAAAATCTAGAGGCTTCTGTTTCAGGAAGCCGTAGCGCCCTGATATACGAGCAAGTTTGTCAGGAGCCTATCCACCCTTCTGTCCCCCTTCATTCATATCCTCCTCAATGGGAATTACCAAAATTCACTCGTTTTAATAGTAAGGAGGATCCTCAACAACACTTGTGATCATTTAGACATGCCTGCTATTTGATTGCTCATGATGATGCCTTACTACTCCGCACCTTTCCCATGTCCTTATCAGGACCCACCTTGGAGTGGTACAATGCTTTAACCCAGCACTCAATCTTCTCTTTTAACCAATTAGCCCAATCTTTCTTAGATCATTTCTCCATTAACATTGCCAAGAAAGTATCTATCACCGACCTCTATGCCATCCGACAATTTGAAGATGAATCTATCGCAGATTTCGTTGGACGATGGCGGGGTCTTATCAACCAACTTACTTATGCCTTGCCTCAAGCCAAACTTATCGAACTCTTTACACGGGCCTGTGCTAAGCACATTTCTCCTACCCTCCAAATTCAAACTTTCCGCACATTTGACGAGGCCTTTACTATGGCTCGAAAACTAGAGATTCGAGCCTTAGAGGAAGAGAAATTGTGGTTGTGCAACAAAAACCCCAATTTCCGAACCCAAGACTCCACCAACAAACCTAACACCACCAATTCTCACACATCGACTGCTTCAAAATCAAAAGGAGCTGTCCATGCGGTGATGGTCAAATCCCAAGCACCGTCTAATACTCCGCCAAAAACCACCTATAAGTATAAAGCTAAGCCCATCAATTATACTCCCTTGGGAGAAACTTATGGTGTGATATTGGAAAAATTGCTCAAGGCAGGAGCTATTACCTTACCTCCTGTTAAACCTCACTCCGGGTTTGATTCCACCCGCGCTATACCTTCTTGGTACAAAGAAAATGACTTCTGTAACTTCCACCGCGTGAAGGGACACAGTCATGAAAACTGCAAGATGTTGAAAAACATAGTGCAGGAAATGGTTGATGTAGGGGATATAACCCTTGATAATCCTAACGCCCCTACTAACCGAAATTTGAAAATCTTCAACAAACCATTCCCAAACCACTCATCTAACAGTAACATAAACCAAGATATATTAGCCAAGGAGAGTGTTCATGAAATCCATGCAGTCTTCGACTCCCACCAAAAGCCTCTATCGAGAAAATTCTAAATCAAGCCTCTTCACTAACGCAGGGACCCGAACCCCCTTCACCACCATCAAGACAAGACGAAATCCTTGCCATTCCTTTACCCATAAAGGAATTAACCGCCCAGAGTTCTCTTCTCATAGAGGAGCCTTCTTACACCACATCTCTGCAAGACTGTGAGCGGATGTTATCTAGCTTATCTATTTCCCAAACATCTCCTTCTACCACTCTTGCTGTACAAGAGGAAGACTTGCCACTTTTTTCGTCATCCTTAGACGAGAAACCCCTCAAACCGACATCACCAAATTCTTTAATCATGACGGATCCTCTCAAACATGCCCTCCTACCTATTAGTTCTTCATCACCTAAATCTTTTCAGTGACCGGTTGACCTCTTAATGCCCATTGATACAGTGCCGCATTTACCCCTTGTATCACACCCACAGTGGACCGGAATCACAACCCACCTTTCTTCCATACAAAAGTTCCTATTCACATGTGAGGATTGTCACCCCTCAGAAGATAGACAAGTCTTATGGGAATGTTTGAGTACACCATATTCTACTCAAATGTAGATGACCAATCCAGACGCCTCTACCATATACCCGAAGTGTTTACAAAATCTTAAAATGCCTATGTCCTCATCTTCACCCCCCTCATCTCTACCAAATACCTCATCCACCTCTATTGACCTAACCAAACCTTCCCCTATGCTTGGGACCTCACCAATACCCAGTCTAACACACCCACCTAAACGGTTAGATTTATCCAAAAGTAAAGCCATCCATCCACCTACGAGACAAACTCGAGCCCCTAAAACCCAAGTCCAATCTATGCCTCTGTCACAACTAAAACCCTCGCTGTCACACCTACCTTCTATATTGGGACCTCATCCCTCCACCTTGCATCAATACATCATACCTCCTGCATTTTCTTTAAAATGACCTACACCCTCTGCACCCATACAAAGATCCAAGGGTATATCAACACCGTCACCCCAAGTATCCGGTCCACCTATCAACCCTAAACAAACTCCATCATCAAAGGATTTGTTTGTTGTCACTCCTCTCTTTCTCCTTGGTTGATTTTCGCTACCGCATCATCATCGACCGCCTAAACATAACTTCTACGCCAAGAAGTCACGTGTGTAGTTAAATCCAATTATCAAAACCCCTTGGCTAAGCCACCACCCGTATAAATCAACCATACCCAGTCATTACTGAAACCTACCTAGTCAATAGCCTCATCTTCCTCTGACTTTGACCCGCTCAAAGGGTCTTACGCCAAAATCCTTGCTATGTTGGTGGAGAATGCGACCATTTCCCTACCCCCACTTAGACCCTATGATCCATCTAAACCTCGACCTATAGGTTATGATGAGTCTAAAATCTGCGCTTACCACCGCACACCAGGACATGATGTAGAGGGATGCAAAGCTTTGAAAGCCATACTTCATCAATCACCTCTCTCGGATAGAAAGGTTAAGAAAGACAACTTACAAAGGGAGAGACCTCTAGCTTCAATCCCTCTCCTATACCACTTGTCCCCGCCTCACCAAGATCTATCATTATTACAACCCCACCGCTCGAAGACCATGACTTATCCCTACCGTCTTCCTCCTCTCGTGTTCATGAGATCAACATGATTAGTGTTGCTACTCGAGGGTAGAAAAACAATGGGAAAGCTAAAGAAAGCACACATATGGCCTCTCTTTCTCCGTCCGCCATCCCGATCACACCACCACCTAAAGTGGTTATCCGTGGACCTGCCTACCCCGTCTCTAATGGAGTTTCCCACCGAACCATGATCAAACAGCTTCACTAATCACCTGTAAAAATGACACTGTATGATCTCATTCAGGCCTCTGAATCTCATCGCCAAGTGCTTGTTGAAATCCTTCAAGGTATAGAGGTCTTACCTAACGAAACCTTTCCTGTTACCTCCATCTTAACACCCAACCACGTTGCCTCTCTCACCAAACAATCTACCACTTCCGTCCCTATACAACAAACCGCTGCTGTCAGTTTCTCCGAAGACGAAATTGTTGACTTTGGTGCAGAAGATCCTGACCCCGCTCTTTTCATCTCAGCTTATGTTATGTTTCGTATATCCGTACGTCGTGTTATGATTGATGGAGGCGCTAGCCTAAACATCATCTCTTCCAAAGCCTTTCAACAAATGAATATCCCCTCTAGCTGCATGTGTGCCAACCCCACCATGTTGCGTTCATTCAACGATGCTATTACTTCTACCTTAGGCACTGTGATCCTTAACATTCATGTAGGGCCACGTACCTTACCCGAACTATTTTATGTCTTTGAGGGAGAATTCCAATACAACATGTTGTTAGGCCGCCCTTGGATCTGGGCTATGGGATGCGTTCCCTCTACCTTACATAGATGCATAAAATTTAAGTACGAGGGGAAGTCCTACACCGTAAAGCTGATCCTCCCCTTCAAAACCTGCAATATGTTATATCGCCCTAATGATGTGCTTGTACCAGTCAAGAAACCCATTCACCCAACCCAACCATCCACTTCAACTACACCTCTACCATCCACCTCAACCACACCTACACCTTCAACCAATGAAACCACCGTTGCAAATACCACTTCCTTTCCCGTAGACATCATCCCAACCTCGCACTCCATTAGTAGATGTTTTTCAATGCCTTACGCTGGGGAGTATCGCCTATATAACATTAGCTCTGTAGACACCAAATTTGTGTCTTACGACCCCTTGTGACCCGCATCTCATCTCGCAATCTAACCTCATCACCTAAACCTTACACAATTATTTATTAATTACCTTATAATTGATAAATCCACATCACCTTACCCGCCACCTCACTTTGCCACCTCATCATGACCTAGCCCTAACCCTAAACTAACCTAATTAAGACCCATGACTTGGTCTAGACTCACATCCATAACTAATGCCTCCTTACTCGCACCAAAAGCCGACCTTCTAGCCACTTGACCAAGCCCGCAACTGATCCCTCGGGAGAAAAACAGGGAAGGTGGGCTATTTTACTAAAAATAGCCTACTTTTTCCTAACCGATGCCGGTTCCTACTCGACCGCCGTCGGTTACGCAACCGCCATCGGTTCCCTGTAAATGGGCTCCCCAAACCAAAACAACGGATCAGAATTTCATTTTGGAGATCAGTCGAAGGATTGCTGGATCAACAGAGAGCATTGCGAGCGAGGAACAGAGTCCAGATCTTCACTTGACCAAGCAGAGACGAGTGAAAATACTAGACGTGTTTACAGCAAAGGAGATCAACTTGCACCTTCGTAAAAACCAGTAGTCCTTCCCAGACAAAAAGGAGTTCTCCGCAGTCAACCTGATCTTTCTCTACGGTACGCGCACATCATCTCGACATTCTACAGGTATTCCTCCTAACCCTAACCTTATCTGTTTCTAAAAGGAACGAAGCATTTCCGAGTGAAACATTTTGGCACGCCCGGTGGGACCCATTTTGGGTTTATCTTTATTTCTTGCTTGCTTTCATATAGGGAGCATACTTGCTGTTTTCTTCTTCTAGAGATATTCACAAGGTATTTTATTATTCTGGTAAAAGAACTTGCTTTGTTTTTGCATCTTGCATTAGTAAAAGTCATCTCTTTTGCTTCATCGAATATCACTTTCGATTTGGGTTTTAAAACACATGCATTGCATTCCTGCCTGTTGTTTTTCAATTCTAGTGAACATAGATTAAGTAACAGGTCGTACACGTGGGGGTGATATCCACGGTATTGACAGGAAATTAATCTTACATTCACTGCACAACACATACCGAATCACTTCACAATTAACACAACAGCTCAAACATCCCCCTTTTTTTCCGCGGTATTCCTCCGCCCGATTGAGGTAACCTTATAAGCCAAAACAACTTGACATTTCCCCTAAGTCTCTTGTTTAGGATTCTGACATCATTCTACGTCTAAAGGCATAAGCCCACAATAATTAAAATTAACCCTAAGGTTAATCTCTGGATTTGCGTGTGCATCTTGCTTGTTTCTTGCTGTTCTGTTTTCTCTGTCATATACTGTCTTTTGTGATCAATAAGTTGATAAATATACTCAACGTTGCTAAAAATCAAATTAGCAGCCCTTTGTATCTTCTTATCCTATATTTTTGACACCGCATCGGTTAAGGGACCGACGTCGTTTTCGTGGACCGAGCGGTTACTAAACCGATATCGAGTTCCATCTCCATCACCTCGACAAACCAAAGAACTTGCCAAATTCATCATTCTCAGGGTTGTTTTTGTTCTTGATAGATTGAAACTTTACCATGAATCTTTGTCCATGGTTGTTATCACTCAAAACAAGCCGCCGCCATGGTTTCACACGCTTGCTCTGTTTCTTTGCTCGAATCACCCCCTTCACCTTCTATGGGGAATCCTACCGATACTAGTGAGGTTCCAAAATTCTCGTGGGAGATAAGGACTTTGCCAAGTTTCGGATGCTAATTCCAGCGCTTTGCATAATACTATTTGTCTCATACCCCCGACCGTACACCGATGATGGTCACCTTGTAGGTATGCCTATAGTATAGCTGCTCATTTAGCTCCCACTCCTCCCGATAATACCGCCCGCTTCTCGCATCTCTAGCCCGTCTCCCAATCCGACCATTGCAGAGGTTCATACGACCCGATTAGCTTTCCTTTTGTTAATCTTGGACCCCACGTTTCATTACCACCAACTTCCCTACCTCATCTCTTTTGCATGCTCCATTCATGACTTGCTCTCTGCCACCTATCCACATGAGCTTTCCTTCTCAAGCTCCACCTACCTTTTCATTCCCATACACGTATCCAAGAACCTCAACACCTTATATGGGACATCCCTATTCTCGTGCACCATCATCTCATCCAACCACCGATTTCATCAAACAAATGATGGACAAAATGCAAAATTTGAGGCTTCGGTTTGGGAAGTCGAGCGCCTTGACATACGAACAAGTTTGTTGGGAGCCCATTCACCCTTCTCGTCCCCTTCATTCATATCCTCCTCAATGGGAGTTGCCAAATTTACTCGTTTTAATAGTAAAGAGGATCCTCAACAACACTTGCGATCATTTAGACATGCTTGTTATTTGATTGCCCATAATGACGCCTCATACTCCGCACCTTCCCTATGTCCTTATCAGGACCCGCCCTGGAGTGGTACAGTGCTTTAACCCAGCACTCGATCTTCTCTTTTAACCAACTAGCCCAATCTTTCTTGGATCATTTCTCCATTAACATTGCTAAGAAAGTATCTATCACCGACCTTTATGCCATCCGACAATTTGAGGACGAATCTATCGCAGATTTCGTTGGACGATGGTGGGGCCTTATCAACCAACTTACGTATGCCTTGCCTCAAACCAAACTTATCGAACTCTTTACGCGGGCCTGCGCTAAGCACATCTCCCCTACCCTCCAAATCCAAACTTTCCGTACATTCGACGAGGCCTTTACTATGGCTCGAAAATTAGAAATTCGAGCCTTAGAGGAAGAGAAATTGCGGTTGCGCAACAAGAACTCCACTTTCCGAACTCCTGATTCTACCAATAAACCAAATACCACCACTCCTCACGCGTCCACCTCTTCTAAATCAAAAGGAGCTGTCCACGCGGTGATGGTCAAATCCCAACCACCGTCCAATACTCCACCAAAAACCACCTATAAATACAAAGCCGAACCCATCAACTACACTCCCTTGGGAGAAACCTATGGTGTCATCTTGGAAAAATTGCTAAAAGCAGGAGCCATTACCTTACCTCCTGTTAAACCTCATTCTGGGTTTGATTCCACTCGCGCCATACCTTCCTGGTACAAAGAAAATGACTTTTGTAACTTCCACCGCGTGAAGGGACACAGTCATGAAAACTGCAAGATGTTGAAAAACATAGTGCAGGAAATGGTTGATGCGGGGGATATAGCCCTCGATAATCCTAACGCCCCTGCTAACCGAAATTTGAAAATTTTCAACAAGCCATTCCCGAATCACTCGTCCAACAGTAACGTCAACCAGGATATCTTAGCCGAGGAGAGTGTTCATGAGATCCATGCAGTATTCGATACCCAGCCAAAAGCCTCTATCGAGAAAATTTTGAATCAAGCCTCTTCACTAACACAGGAGCCCGAACCTCCTTTACCACCATCAAGCCAAAGCGTAATCGTTCCTTTACCCATAGAAGAGTTAACTGCCCAGGCTTCCCTTCCCATCAATGAGTCTTCTTACACCACATCCCTACAAGATTGCGAGCGGATGTTGTCTAATCTATCCATTTCCCAGACGTCTCCTTCTACCACTCTTGCCGCACAAGAGGAAGGTACGCCACTCCCTTTGACATCCTTAGACGAGAAATCTCTTGCACCGACATCACTAAATTCTTTAGCCGTGACAGACCCTCTCCAACATGCCCTTCTGCCTATTAGTCCCTCATCACCTAAATCTTTTCAACGACCAGTCGACCTCTTAACATCTATTGATACAGTGCCTCATCTACCCCCTGTATCACTCCCACAGTGGACTGGAATTACAACCCACCTTTCTTCCGTACCAAAATTACAAATCACACCTGGAGACTGTCATTCCACATAAGATAGACAGGCCCTATGGGAACGCTTGAGTACCCCTTTTCTACTCAAATGCAAATGACTGATCCTGATGTCTCCACCATCTACCCGAAGTGCTTACAGAAGCTTAAAATGCCCCTGTTCTCGCCTTCACCCCCCTCACCTCTACCAAATGCCCCATCCACTTCTATCAACTTAACCAGATCTTCCCCTACGCTTGGGACCTCACCAATGCCCAGTCTAACACACCCGCCTAAGCGACTCGATCTATCCAAAATAAATCCTGCTCCGCCACCTAGGAGACGAACGCAATCCGGGCCTCTATCACAATTAAAACCCTCATCGTCACACCCACCTTCCATATTGGGACCTCATCCCTCCACATTACACCAATATATCATACCTCCTTTGTTTTCTGCAAAACGACCTACGCCTTCTACACCTATACAGAGATCAAAGGGTATCACAACATCGTTACCCCGCGTATCCGGTCCACCTATCAACCCTAAACCAATCCCATCATCAAAGGATTTATTTTCTGTCACTCCCCTTTCTCCGTGGTTGTTTCCCGCTACCACGCTATCTGTAGCCTCATCATCTAACCAGCTGAACGTAACTTCTGTGTCCAAGAAACCACGTTTAGTGAAAAACATGTGTCAGCACCCCCCGGCTAAACCACCACCTGTACGAACCAACCACGCCCAAACATTACCAAAACCCGCACAACCAATACCTTCATCCGATTTTGACCCCCTCAAAGGATCTTACGCCAAAATCCTTGCTATGTTGGTGGAGAATGCGACCATTTCCCTACCTCCACTTAGACCTTATGACCCGTCTAAACCCCGACCTATGGGTTACGATGAGTCTAAAATCTGCGCTTATCACCGCACACCAGGACATGATGTGGAGGGATGCAAAGCTCTAAAAACCATCCTTCGTCAGTCACCTCTCCCAGATAGAAAGATTAAGAAAGACAACTTACGAAGGGAAAGACCTCTAGCGTCAATTCCTCTACTATATCATCTATCCCCGCCTCACCAAGATCTATCATTATTACAACCCCACCTCTTCAAGACCATGAATTATCCCAACCATCTTCCTCATCTCAGATCTACGAGATTAATATGATTAGTGTCGCTACTCGAGACAGAAAAACAATGGGAAAGCAAAAGAAAACACACTGCATGCATCTCTTTCTCCTTCAACCATCCCGATTACACCACCACCTAAAGTGGTTATTCATGACCCGCCTATCCGCCTCTAATGGAGTTGCCCACCGAACCATGATCAAACAACTTCATCAATCACCCGTAAAATGACACTATATGATCTCATTCGGACTTCAATCTCATCGACAAGCTCTCGTTGAGATCCTTCAAGGATAGAGGTTTTACCCAACGAAACCCCGCCCGTGGCCTCCATTCTAACACCCAATCACGTTTCCTCTCTCACCAAACAATCCATCTCCCCACCACTTCGTCTCAAAACAACAAGCGCAGCTTAGTTTCTCGGAAGATGAAATTATCGACTTTGGTGCAGAAGACCACGACCTGCCCTTTTCATTTCCGCTTACGTCCGAGACATTCGAGTACGTCAGTTATGATTGACGGGGCGCTAGCCTAAACATCATCTCTTCAAAAGCCTTCCAACAAATGAACATCCTTCTAGTTGCATGTGTGCCAACCCCATCATGTTGCGATCATTCAATGACGCTATTACTTCTACCTTAGGCACCTGTGATCCTCAACATTCGCGTAGGCCCACGTACTTTACTCCGAACTCTTCTATGTCCTCAAGGAGAGTTCCAATATAATATATTGCTGGGTCGTCCTTGGATCCGAGCCATGGGATGCGTTCCCTCAACATTACATCGATGCATAAAATTTGAGTACGAGGGGAAGTCCTACACTGTAAAAGCTGATCCTCCCCCCTTCAAAACTTGCAATATGTTATACCGCCCAAACGATGTGCTTATACCAATTAAGACACCCATACATTCAACCCAACCATCCTCTTCAAATGTACCTCAACCATCCACCTCAACTGCACCTACGCCTTCAACTGATGAAACCACCGTCGCACAAACCACTTCTCTTCCCGCAGCTAACATCCCAACCTCCGACCCCTTAGTAGATGTTTTTCATCGCCTCACGCCGGGGAGTACGCCTATATAACGTTAGTTCTTTCCCTACCCCGCAGGAGTACGGACAATTACATGCGCATCCCACCTACGACCGTCGCGTGGGGGAGGTAATCTCTTACGGACCACCCCATTGCCGCACTAACCTAACGTATGGGGGTGTTGACGCATCCTCCATTACCCCTGAACCTCCTCTTGGTGTGGTTCCCTTCCAATCCGATTTTCAATACTTGACAAATCGTCGTTTCGCCCTCACCTTCTTGACTCGCTGTGCGTGGAAAGGCTTTGGTTTTGGCCTTTACGAACAAGGCCGACATACACTCATTCCCGTGACCACACGCAAACATAATGATCGAAGTGGTCTCGGTTTTTCCGAAACACCTACACAGGAGACACCTCCTGTCAGCTGTATCCTGGAAGAGGAAGGCGTCGCCCCTACCGAACCATCATCACCCACTTTGCCATCATCTCCCACAGAATCGATGGACCCTGAATCTATCCCTCCTAACTTTTTTTTTTCATAAATGCTATCTTCATAGGTCCTCTCACTTATCAACGCGATAATGAGGACCCATCTTCTCTTCCCCTTCTGTATCCAGACATGATCGAAGAGGATTCACCTTTGATTAATGTTGTTGAATGCCAGGATGATGACTCCATCCTCACTTACCTGGGCGCGGATGATTCTTATATTCAACGCGCCTTACCATCTGAAACCCAAACTATGCTGAACGAATCTACTATAGAAATCAACATCCACACGGAGAATATCTCACATAGTGAAGATTGGACAATCCCTTAACACATCAGAACAAGCCGCCTTTTCTACCTTTCTCCGTGCTCGCAACCAAGCTTTCGCATGGTCTTACGCTGACATGCCAGGAATTGATCCTACCATTGCCGTCCATAACATCACCATAAACCCCGATTCCAAACCAACCAAATGTAAATTGAGAAAAATGCATCCACGCATTGCTCTCTTGGTCAAAGAGGAGCTCCAACGACTCCTTTCTGTTTCCTTCATCTTGCCTATTGACTATCCTCAATGGATTTCTAACATCGTACCTGTCACTAAAGCGACAGGGGGACTTCGGATATGCACAGATTTCCGGGATCTTAACCTTGCTTGCCCCAAGGATGACTTCCCCCTCCCAAGTATTGATCAACTTGTTGATCTCACTGCGGGCCATGAAATGCTTTCTCTCATGGATGGCTTTTCAGGATACAACCAAATTTTGGTTGCCCCTGCCGATCAACACAAAACTGCCTTCATAACTCCTTGGGGAACCTTCTGTTATCGTGTCATGCCATTTGGCCTTAAGAATGCTGGTGCTACCTATCAGCGGGCTATGACCTACATTTTTCATGACATTATGCACACTATCCTTGAAGACTATGTCGACGATCTTCTCGGCAAGTCTAAACATCGTAGTGAACATCTCGATGTTTTAACCATTATTTTTGATCACTGTTACAATATTCTGTCCGCCTTCAACCGAAGAAATGTGTCTTTGGTGTTCTTTCGGGAAAACTTCTTGGCTTTATCGTCTCTTTGCGTGGCATTGAGGTCGATCCATCTAAAGTAAAAGCTATCCTAGAAATGCCCCCACCCAAAAACCTCAAACAATTGCGTAGTTTGCAGGGTAAACTTCAATCCATCCGGCGTTTCATCTCCCAACTCTCGGATCGATGTCACCCTTTTCATCACCTTCTAAAAAAGGACGTTGCCTTTCAATGGAGTGAGGAGTGTCACCAAGCCTTCGAAGCTCTCAAAACGTATCTCTTGCAGCCACCCGTGCTTATCCCACCCCAGGATGACCACCCTTTCTACCTTTATCTTTCCGCCACTGACCATGCTATAGGAGCTATGCTCGCACATCGAGACTCGGCACGCCGAGAGCAGGCCGTTTATTATATAAGTCGTACCCTCGTGGATTACGAGACTAGGTATACACATGTAGAAAAATTGTGCTCGGCCCTATCATTCGCCGCCACCAAACTCCGACATTACCTCCTGAATCACAAAAATTTCGTCATCACCAACACAGACCCCATTCATTATATGTACGCCAAACCACACCTAAACCAACGCATCGCTCGATGGCTCATGCTCCTCACCGACCTTGACCTTGAGTTTATACAACAGAAATCAATCAAAGGACAAACTCTTGCAGACCAACTTGCGGAGGCCCCTCTACCTGGGGAACAATTTACCAATTTTACCTTCCCCGACGAACTCATCACCACTCTTTCGCTCGGAGAAGAGTCGTATCAAATGACCCTCTTCTTCGATGGATCTAAGTGCCAGCGCGGCAGAGGAGCCGGCGTTGTTCTCATCCCTCTTGACGCTGAACCTATGCCTCTTTCATTCCGGCTTGATTTCCCCTGCACTAATAATACAGCGGAATACGAGGCCCTTGTTCTGGGTCTCCAAGTTGCGATACACTTAGGCATTAAATCTATCAATATCTTTGGTGACTCTCAATTGGTAGTCAATCAAGTTATGGGCATCTACCAATGTAAAAACGAGGAACTTCAGAAGTACAAACACCACGTGGAATCACTTCTAACCTTATTTACTCACTATTCTATCCAAACCATTCCCCGCTCCACTAACAAATTTGCAGATACTATGGCTTGCTTAGCCTCGCAGATTCCCGCCGCACCAACTGACTCTGAATTATTCGTTGTGGTCCAGCAACTTTTTGCACCATCCTATTCAACCCCGGTAGTTTGCATGATAAATACTGTGTCTACTAATTCGCAGGATACCTGGTACCACCAATTTCACGACTACCTTACAATCTCGGTTCTCCCACCTGACCTTACTAGTAACGGAAAACGTGCTTTTCTTAAAAGTGTTTCACGTTATGTTGTCATGGGAGGACTCCTCTATAAACGTGGCTTTGATGGCATCCTCCTTCGCTGTCTAACCGGCGCAGAGGTCACCTATACCATCCAACAAGTACACGATGGGATTTGTGGTGGACATTTTAGTGGCCTTGCCGTGGCTAAACGAATCCTTCGCCTAGGTTATTATTGGCCTACTCTCAATAACGACTGCTACGAATATGTTAAGCGTTGTGTCATGTGTCAACAACATGCCAATCTTCAACATACTCCTAGCCACCCGCTACAAGTCGCTCGTGATCTTTGGCCTTTCTCACAATGGGGTTTAGACCTTATTGGTGAGATTCACCCGACCTCTTCACAACGTCACCGTTGGATAATCACAGCGACCGAATATTACACAAAATGGGTGGAGGCCATCCCACTCATTTCAATCAAAAAAGAAAAAATTGTCGAATTCATTAACCATCACATTATCTGTCGTTTTGGTATTCCTCATCGCCTAATAACAGATAATGGTAAATCTTTCAAAAACAAGTTGTTACAAAACCTTTGTGACAACTTTGGTATCAAACTTAGTTTCTCATCGCCTTACTATCCGCAGGCCAATGGTCAGGCTGAATCTTCTAATAAAACTCTAACCAAAATCCTCATGAAAGTTGTCAATGAATCTGGAAGAAATTGGCACGATCACATCCCCTTTGCCCTTTGGGCTTATCGTACTAGCATTCGTACCTCTACTAATGCCACACCTTTTTCTTTGGTATATGGTACCGAGGCTGTTTTTCCTCTCGAAATACAAATACCCTCCCTTAGAATATCTCTTCAGGATATTCTCACCAACGATGATTTCCGCCAAGAGCGGTTAGCCCAATTGGAGCTTCTTGACGAACGACGTCTTACAGCTCTCGATCACCTTCAAATCTATCAAAAATGCATCAAGCGTGCTTATGATAAGCGACTTCATGAGCGTACCTTTAAGGTTGGTGATCTTGTCCTCAAAGAGAATCAACATGTCACCAAACTAGAAAAGAGAAAACGTGGAAAATTTGCTCCCAATTGGATTGGGCCTTATATAATCACTCACACCTATGGATCAGGCACTTATCGTTTAGCTTCGCTTAATGGTAAACCTGAGCCTGAACCCCTTAATGCCTTACATCTTCGCCCATTCTACTGTTGAATCTAGTGTTATATCACTTCTTATCTACCTACTGCTCGTCCCTTGAGCTCATTTACCGCTACATACACTTTGTTTTCTATATCTCTAAATAAAATCGAAATCACTTCGCACCTCCCCTTGATAATGCCTTCCCCTTTTTTAGTCTAGTCCATGACTTCAAAGTATTAAAATAAGCCGTATTCTTATGGGATTTTCTTGAGTCAAACTTCCTACTAAACTAGATGCTTCACGCCAAAAGAACATCTAGTCATCTAAAATTAAATATATTGCTCCTCGAAGGACAGCTATATGCCAAACTATTGCTGCTACTATAAATAGACTGCTCCCCTGAAGGACAGCTATGCACTAAAATCATCTCTGCTACTATAAATAGACTGCTCCCCCGAAGGACAGCTATACACAGTCAGCCTTTATCAGAAGCTTCTCGCATTGATCAGCTTCGTGAAGACCTCAAGAATAAAACAATCAATATCCCTTGTAGACTTCCCGCATCGATCAGTCTACATTCAATAAAATAAAAGCCTCATACAAAAGAACTTTTTGGGTCATGGACTTGTCTATTTAGGGTAGGTTCTCTTTCGTTGTAACAAGTTCTTTGTACCTCAGCTATATCATCCACATCACCTCACCATTTGTTTCAACTCAAGGGACGTAACGTACACCTGATATATTGTGATCATACAACTCTTTTCAACTATGGACTTCTCGTCTATACACGACACTTAGGGCTTCAGGCTCGTTCTACGTTGTGTGGTTTGTTTAGCTCTTTTCACCTACGGAGCACTCTTTCCGCTTTGCCTCGCATCTAGAATTGTGTGTTGATCTTAATCAGGACACTATTCCCTACTACTTGGGTATGCTAACCTTTGCTTTACCTATACCTACACCAACAACATTATCCTACCAGACCAACAACATTACCCTACCAACATCAAATTTTTACCAAACGACAAATTGCCTAAACCATACCAAATTGCCTAAATTCACCCCTCCCTGATCCTAAGGGAGAACTACATCGGTCTGAGGCCCTTCCTTGCTTTGTGCAATGGGCTATGTAGGCAGCACTTCGGAGACATGGGGTCTCCCAAGGTTAGCTCGACCATCCCCTACCATAACCTATCATGTGTGGTAAATATAAATATTTTGGTGTATTTCTATTTAATCACATTCCTCTTTGATCCGTTTTCAAAACACCGAAAGTCAAAACGACAACATTCTTATTATTATAACGCAAATCAACATACATATCTCGTTTTATTTAGATGTTAAACAAATACATCTTCTATATCATCGACATGCGGAGTCGGTACTCTTATTTATCCTCATACCTTGCTAACATTTATTTAGACCCTCACGCCTCATCCCGACCTAGGTGATGATCGTGATCGTCGACCCCTCTCGCCAAGCCTCTCTGTCCTCAAAGGTACCGCGGCTATTGGTACCGCCCACTGATCTGCCAATCTCTCCTGTAACATATGAATACGCCCTCTCGCATGGAGAACTCCAGCCTCTAGTCTCGCCGCCCATGACTCCGCAACCACTAACAATCCTCTTGTCTCATTCACCTGCGTTTGGAGCTGCTGAACCAAACGCTGCAGACGATCCCTCTCTGCTGTAATCACCGCTATGTCAGGGCGCTCACGTACACCTCGCAGATTCACGCTACCCACTATAATCTATAGGCCTCATGTCATTCCGCATCCATTACGCTGCGCGATCGGCAGCTATCTCCTCGGGCCCTTCGGAGGTGTTGGCCGGGGAGGTGAGAATGCTGCCTCGGCATCGATCCTCATATATGGTCTATAAGCCAGGGGTATATCCTGCACAAATCCAAATTGTCGCCGCACGCGATCTATAGGAATCCTCTCATACTCACCCGGCCAATCACCTGCTGCCTCCTCCTCAATCGGGCCCACTATCAACTCTCTCCGCCAATCAAATAGCTCCACCTCACTCAATACCCCTCCAAATAAACTCTCCACGTCAGACAAGTCAATTTGGATTGCAAATAACAAAAGTGACAATGACAGGCCGTATTTTTCTTTTTATAGGTTTTTCGACCTTAACCGATGTCGGTTTCTTTTTGCCCTAAGAAACCGGTATCGGTCCCTTAACCGATATCGGTCATGCGGAATCGACATCGGTTTGATACCCAACTTTCACCCCATTCTTTGCCGTTCTTTACTCCTTGCCTCTTTTTCACCAATATCGCCTCTGTCCACCTTTGCTGCACAACATTTGTTCACTGGTCCGGCCCGACCTAAGGCCTCAACCTACCAATTGGCCCGACCCAAGGCCTCGCCCTACCTATTTGGCCCGACCCAAGGCCTCAACCTACCAATTGGCCCGACCCAAGGCCTCGCCCTACCTATTTGGCCCGACCCAAGGCCTCAACCTACCAATTGGCCCGACCCAAGGCCTCAACCTACCAATTTGGCCCGACCCAAGGCCTCGCCCTACCTATTTGGCCCGACCCAAGGCCTCAACCTACCAATTGGCCCGACCCAAGGCCTCGCCCTACCTATTTGGCCCGACCCAAGGCCTCAACCTACCACCCGGTGGCCGACCCAAGGCCTCGCCCTACCTATTGGCCCGACCCAAGGCCTCACCCTAACCATTTGGCCCGACCCAAGGCCTCAACCTACTTATTTGGCCCGACCCAAGGCCTCGCCCTACCAATTTGGCCCGACCCAAGGCCTCACTCTACCGTTATGGTCTGCCCCAAGGCCACAACCCAACAACTTGGCCCGACCCAAGGCCGTATCACTTCCATACCATACCCACAATCAACGTTTTATTTTATCCATCCATCATGTACCTTGTGTTCAATCGAGCTCACCTGTTCGTGTTTTAGCACGATTAGGGTCCTTGACTTGATCTGTCGACCAACTTTGCCTAGACCTAGACCGTGACGTTTATCTCAACCAAACCAACCATTTGGTACTGCCGAACATGCCTAAACGTTCCTGTACCTTACCTGTTATATACCCTGGAGCTACTTCCTATGCCTTGGAACCCGGATTATATCACCCTTGTTTGGATAAACTATCGACCTTTGCCTATACATCATTTGGTTTGCTCACAAATCATATACCCTAGTCGTCTTGTTGCATTTCAACATGCGCCGCTTCTGGACCTTCCCTACCACCTTACCATCCTCTCTACAACATGTACCCTTTATCAACCCTATCCACGATTTCCCGTTCACTCCATCGTGATAGATTTGAGGGGGATTACCTATACCCTTAACAGGAGTAACCACTTCATATTATTGTCCGTGCAGCTTTACAAAATAAGCTACACGACAATAAGGGGCTAATGTAGACACCAAATTTGTGTCTTACGACCCCTTGTGACCCGCATCTCATCTCGCAATCTAACCTCATCACCTAAACCTTACACAATTATTTATTAATTACCTTATAATTGATAAATCCACATCACCTTACCCGCCACCTCACTTTGCCACCTCATCATGACCTAGCCCTAACCCTAAACTAACCTAATTAAGACCCATGACTTGGTCTAGACTCACATCCATAACTAATGCCTCCTTACTCGCACAAAAGCCGACCTTCTAGCCACTTGACCAAGCCCGCAACTAATCCTTCGGGAGAAAAACAGGGAAGGTGGGCTATTTTACTAAAAATAGCCTACTTTTTCCTAACCGATGCGGTTCTACTCGACCTCCGTCCGGTTACGCAACCGCCATCGGTTCCCTGTAAATGGGCTCCCAAACCAAAACAACGGATCAGAATTTCATTTTGGAGATCGGTCGAAGGATTGCTGGATCAACAGAGAGCATTGCGAGCGAGGAACGAGTCAGATCTTCACTTGACCAAGCAGAGACGAGTGAAAATACTAGACGTGTTAACAAAGAAAGGAGATCAACTTGCACCTTCGTAAAAACCAAAGAGTCCTTCCCACAAAAAGGAGTTCTCCGCATGATAACCCGATCTTTCTCTACGTACGCGCACATCATCTCGACATTCTACAGGTATTCCTCCTAACCCTAACCTTATCTGTTTCTAAAAGGAACGAAGCATTTCGAGTGAAACAAGCTCTTTCCATACCCCACAGAGTACGGACAGATAACATGCGCATCCTACCTACGACCGTCGTGTGGGGGAGGTAATCTCCTACGGACCACCTAATTGCCGCACCAACCTAACGTATGGGGGTGTCGACGCATCCTACATTACCCCTGAACCTCCCCTTGGTGTGGTTCCTTCCAATATGATTTTTACTACCTTACAAATCATCGTTTCACCCTCACCTTCCCGACTCACTTGTGCTTGGAAAGGTTTTGGTTTTGGTCTTTATGAACAAGGCCGACATACAATCATTCCCATGACTACACGTAAACACAAAGATCGTAGTGGTCTTGGATTTCCTGAAACGCTTACACCAAAGAAAACTCATGTCAGTTGTATCCCGAAAGATGACAACGTCACCCCTACCGAACCATCATCACCCATTTTGCCATCGTCACCTACGTAATCGAGAGACCCCGAATCTATCTCTCCTAACTTTTTTTTCATAAACGCCATCTTCCTGGGTCCTCTCACTTATCAACGTGATAATGAGGACCCATCTTCTCTTCCCCTTCTGCATCCAGACATGATCGAAGAGGATTTGCCTTCAATTAATGTTGTTGAGTGCCAGGATGACGACTCAATCCTCACTTACCTTGGTGCGGACGACTCTTATATTTAACGCGCCTTACCATCCAAAACTCAAACCATGTTGAATGAGTTGACTATCGAAATCAACATCCACACCAAGGACGATCCTCACATTGTGAAGATCAGACAATCTCTTACCGCATCAGAACAAGCCGCCTTTACTACCTTTCTCCATGCCCGCAACCAAGCTTTCGCTTGGTCCTATGTTGACATGCCAGAATAGATCCTGACATTGCTATCCATAACATTACCTTGAAACCCGATTCCAAACTAGTTAAACAGAAATTGAGAAAAATGCATCCACGCATTGCCCTCTTGGTCAAAGAAGAGCTTCAACGACTCCTTTTTGTTTCCTTCATCTTACCTATGACTATTCTCAATGGATTTCTAACATCGTACTCACATTAAAGCGGTAGGGGGACTTCGGATATGCATGGATTTCGAGACCTTGACCTCACTTTCCCAAAGGATGACTTCCCCCTCCCGAGTATTGATCAACTTGTTGATCTCACTACGGGCCATGAGATGCTTTCTCTCATGGATGGCTTCTCGGGATACAATCAAATTTTGGTAGCCCAGCCGATCAACATAAAACTACCTTCATAACTCCTTGGGGAACCTTCTGTTATCGTGTCATGCCATTTGGCCTTAAGAATGTTGGTGTGACCTATTAGCGGGCTATGACTTACATTTTTCATGACATTATGCACACTATCCTTGAGGATTATGTCGATGATCTTCTTGGAAAATCTAAACATCAGCAGCATACACATCTCGATGTTTTAACCATTATTTTTGATCACAATTGCTATAATCATGTGTTCGCCCTTCAACCCAAGAAATGTGTCTTTGGTGTCCTTTTGGGAAAACTTCTTGGTTTTATCATCTCTTTGCATGGCATCGAGGTCGATCCAGCTAAATTCAAAGCTATCCTAGAAATGCCCCCACCTACTAACCTCAAACAATTGCGTAGTTTGCAAGGTAAACTCCAATCTATCCGGCGTTTCATCTCCCAACTCTCGGATCGATGTCAACCTTTCCATCACCTCCTTAAAAAGGAAATTGCCTTTCAATGGAGCAAAGAGTGCCACCAAGCCTTTGAGGCTCTTAAAGCCTATCTCTTGCAGCCACCTGTGCTTATCCCACCTCAGGACGATCGCCCTTTTTACCTTTACCTTTCTACCACCGACCATGTTGTAGGAGCCATGCTCACACATCATGATTCGAGCATCGAGAACAAGCCATTTATTACATAAGTCGTACTCTCGTGGATTACGAGACTAGGTATACACATGTAGAAAAGTTATGCCTAGCCCTATCATTCGTAGCCACCAAACTCCGACACTACCTCCTGAATCACAAATTTTTTGTCATTGCCAATGCAGACCCCATTCAGTATATGTACACCAAACCACATCTAAACCAACGCATCACCCAATGGCTTATGCTCCTCGCTGACCTCGACCTTGAATTTATACACCAGAAGTCAATCAAAGGACAAACTATCGCAGACCAACTCGTGGAAGCCCCTTTACCTGGGGAACAATTTACTAATTTTAATTTCCCCGAAGAACTCATCACCACTCTTTCACTCAGTGAGGAGTCGTATCCAATGACCCTCTTCTTCGATGGATCCAAATGCCGGTCGCAGGGAGGAGCTGGTGTTGTTCTCATTCCTCTTGACGCTGAGCCTATGCCTCTTTCCTTCCGGCTTGATTTCCCCTGCACTAATAATACAGCGGAATATGAGGCCCTTGTTTTGGGTCTCTAGGTTACGTTACACTTAGGTGTCAAATCTATCAATATTTTTGGTGACTCTCAATTGGTAGTCAATCAAGTTATGGGCATCTACCAATGTAAAAATGAGGAACTTCAAAAGTACAAACATTACATGGATTCACTTTTGACCTTATTTACTCATTATTCTATCCAAACTATTCCTCGCTCCACTAACAAATTTACGGATACTATGGCTTGCTTAACCTCGCGCAAATTCCCGCCTCACCAATTGACTCGATATATTCGTCTTGGTCCAACAACTCTTTGCCCCATCTTACTCAAATTTCAGCTTGTTTATATGATAAATAATGTCTCGCTAATTCACAAGATACCCGGTATCACCACTTTCACGACTACCTTACAACCTCTATCTCCCACCGACCTTACTAATAACGGCAAACGCACTTTTCTTAAAAGTGTTTCTCATTATGTCATCATGGGGGGACTCCTCTATAAACATGGCTTTGATGGCATCCTCCTTCGATGTCTAACCGGCGCAGAAGTCACCTATACCATCCAACAAGTCCACGACGGTATTTGTGGTGGACATTTTAGTGGCTCGGCCATGGCCAAACGAATCCTTCGTCATAAGTCAATAACGCGGCTGCATCCCCAAATACCTGCAGAATGCTATCCATAGCCATCTCTCGCATCTACCTAGAATACTGCCTCCCCTACGATCGGCAGTCTCAGGATGCGATACACATCCTCCAGGGTAATAGTCATCTCTCCAGTCGGGAGATGGAAAACATTGGTTGCCGGATCCCATCTCTCGATGAGGGCAACCATAAGGCTGTGGTCCCTCTCCACAGCCCTATACCGCTGGACTCCGCCGAGTCCCACCTCGCGCATAATGGCCCAATGCACTGCAGACACATGTGGCCGCATCCGTCTCAATAGCGGGGGCATCCGATCCCGCATCGTCAGCTGCTGACGTGCCTGCAAAACCAACCCACTTCATTAGACCTACCCTTTACAAAAACAACTACTTTAACCCTCTATACCCCCTTTTACCCACCCGACCACACCCCGACTCTATAACACACATCTACACCCACCTATCTTACCCTAAAACATCTACGATATCCCCTTTCCTATCAACCCTACCCCCTCCCTCTTCACCCCAACCAACAACCACACAACCAAACAACAAAACAACAACCAAAACAACAAAACAACAACTAACAACAACAACAACAACCAAACAACAACACCCAAACAACAACAAACAAACACAAACCCAAACAACATCAAACAAACACAACACAACAATAAAAACAACCAAAAACCCAAAACAACAACAAAACCAAACAAATAAATAAATAATCCTAACTAATGACCGGTACCGGTCACCCTTGACCACCACCGGTCCCCTACAGCACATGCTATACACCGGCGCCGGTCGACATACGACCGACGCCGGTCTACCAACAACCCACTATGCCTGAAAATTTTGTGACCGATGCCGGTCGCCTAGTGACCGACATCGGTCACTGTCCATGGCCGGAGCCAAACCCGACGCGGCCCCCACCAAACCCATTTTTTCCTATTTCTACCCTTTTACCCATCGAAAACCCCTAAAAACCTACCCACCCTACCGTTTTAGCCTAACTAACCCACCTACCCTCTCCATTTTTCAAACAACTTCAATTTATTCATTATTTTATTAAAAACTTGGATTCCTACCCAAAACCCAAATCTAGCTTAAAAACATTAAATTCACATAATTAGAGGTTTAGAACCTACCGGTATGACTACACGTCATCGTGGTGGGATAGGTGGTGGTGGTCTAGCTGGTCCAGCACCTCCTGCTCCTCCTGGCTGTGCCATGGCTATAAATCTCCTCTGTTGGGTCCTCCACCAATCAAATTCTGCCTCCTACTCACTGGGGTCTACCAACCACTCACTTCTCCACTCAAATAATGCCACCTCAGCCGACAATCTCAACAATACCACTAAAACACCTCAGACAACTAAATTTGGTTTTCAAATTGACAATGTGACAATGACAAGCCGTATTTTTCTTTTTATAGGTTTTTGACCTATAACCGATATCGGTTATATTATGCCCTAAACAACCGGTATCGGTCATCTAACCGATACCGGTCATATCTAATCGATATCGGTTTAATCCCTATTTTACCACAATTTCTGCCCTTATTCACTAATCTCCCTTTCTCACCACATCGCCTATACCCTCCTTTGCTAAATAGCCTTTTTTGACTTCATTGGCCCAATTCACGGCCGCAACCAACCATTTGGCCCGACCCAAGGCCGCAACCAACCATTTGGCCCGACCCAAGGCCGCAACCAACCAATCAGGCCCGACCCAAGGCGCAACCAACCAATCAGGCCCGACCCAAGGCCGCAACCAACCATTTGGCCCGACCCAAGGCCGCAACCAACCAATTGGCCCGACCCAAGGCCACAACCAACCAATCAGGCCCAACCCAAGGCCGCAACCAACCAATCAGGCCCGACCCAAGGCCGCAACCAATCATTTGGCCCGACCCAAGGCCGCAACCAACCATTTGGCCCGACCCAAGGCCATAACCAACCAATCAAGCCTGACCCATGGCCCTCACTAATCAATCGGCCCGACCCAAGGCCGCACCAATTCAATACCTCGCCCAAAACCAACAAATTACAATTTTATCCACCCATCATGTAGCTTTTTGTTCAATCGAGCTCACCTGTTCATGTTTTAGCATGATTAGGGTACTTGACTTGATCAGTCGACCAACTTTTCCTAGACCAAGACCGTGACGTTTATCTCAACCAAACCAACCATTTGGTACTACCGAACATGCCTAAACGTTCCTGTACCTTACCCATTATATCCCCTGGAGCTACTTCCTATGCCTTGGATACCAGGATTATATCACCCTTGTTTGGATAAACTATCGACCTTTGCCTATGAATTTCTTGTTTGCTCTTCAAATCATGTACCCTGGTCGCACTACTGCATTTCAACGTGCGTCTGCTTCTTTGGACCTACCCCACCATCTTACCATCATCTCAACACCATTTACCCTTTATCAACCCTATCCCTGATTTCACGCTACCTCAATCTGTGATAGATTTGAGGGGGATTACCTATACCCTTAACAGGAGTAACCACTTCTTATTATTGTCATGCAACTTTACAAGACAAGCTACACGACAACAAGGGGCTAATGTAGACACCAAATTTGTGTCTTACGACCCCCGTGCCCCGCATCTCATTTCGCAACCTAACCTCATCACCTAAACCTTACACAATTATTTATTAATTACCTTATAATTAATAAATCCACATCTCCAAACCTGCCACCTCATTTCGCCACCTCATCATGACCTAGTCCTAACCCTAAACTAACCTAATTAAGACCTATAACTTGGTCTACATCCACACCCATGACTAATTACTCCTCACCCGCACCCAAAACCAACCTCATAATGACTTGACCAAGCCCACAACTAATCCCTTGGGAGAAAAGGAGGGAAAGTTGGCTATTTTACTAAAAATAGCCCACTTTGACTTAACCGACATCGGTTCCTACTCGACCGCCGTCGGTTACGTAACCGCCATCGGTTCCCTATAAATGACCTCCCCCAACCAAAAACAAAGGGTGGGATTTTCATTGATCGAACCGGGGAATTGATTGGAAGGATCGGGAATTCACTTGGCCGAGCAGAGACAAGTGAAGGAAAGAGAAGAGTTTGTAGAGGAGGACATCAAGCCCAAGACTGCAACTGAGTAACCAGAGCCCAATGACACTTAGCTCAGCATTGGGAGAGAATATAGCTCATCTTTGATTGTCTGATCATCCTACCTGAGCCCTGCCTTCGTTATCACAGTCCTTGAACCTGTATCTTCATCAGGAACTAGTAAGTAGTGTCTTACACGTTCTTTTAATAACATTTCTTGGATTTCTGAATCACAGTAATTACAAGTCTATTCTCAGATCTACTACCCGGTAACACCCTCCATCTAACTGTCATTCCTCTACCCTTACATTGCCCCCAAGAACAACCCCCATATTCTCTGAGTCTTCTCCATCACCCCATTACCTATCCCCAATCATTTACCAACCTTATAAACACCATAGCCACCTTATTGCCAACCTTCACTAAAATCCCCTAAACCACTACCCCTACCAATATCGGTTAGCGTAAACTGGTACCGGTGTGATGACCGCATCGGTCACTATGATTCAAAACCAAAACTAGCCCTTTCCTCTATTGTTCTAACAAGGCAATTAAATTGTAATTTGGCAATAGCTTCTTTGTTAGAATTTGTGTTAATTCATATTAGCAGGGGAACTGACCACCTTCGAAAGGAAGTTTAATACTTCCTGGGCCCAAGGCAGCTCCCTCATTTATTGTCTAATTAGAATCTGGTGGTCTTGTATTCTTACTTGCAGGTAGTCCTTCCCAAACAAAAAGGAGTTCTTTGCAATCGATCTGATCTCTCTCTACGGTACGTGGACACCCTCTCAACATTCAACAGGTATTCCTCCTAGCCCTAACCCTTATCTGTTTCTCAAAGGAATGAAAGGATAGAAGCAACTCTATTCCAGGAACGGAAGCATTTCTGTGCAAAACACATTGTTCGATTCTTTGGACAAAATTGAAGTTGGATGTTGTGCTTCAACACATGCTCACGTATGAAATGAACTGTACCTCAATGTGCTTTGTTCTTTCATGAAACATTAGATTAAAAACAAGATTGAGAACACTTTCATTGTCAACAGACATGGTGGTCGGTTTGTCTTATGGTATTCTAAGTCCTTCTAGTATGTGACATAGCCAAATCACTTCACAGAGAGCTTCACCTGTAGAATGATACTCAGATTTTTGGAAGAACGAAAAACAAAGTGTTGTTTGTTTCTTCCCATGATATTGGTCCAGATTCCATAAAGAACAGAAAACGAAGTAGATTTTTGTCATCACGTGTTTCTGCATGATCTGAATCCGAATATCCTGACAAGAAGAAGTTGTCGTTCTTCTTGTATTCTAGACCAAGATCCATTGATCCTTTGAGATATATTAAGATGCACCTTACTACTTTCCAATGACACACTTTGGGTTCCTGCATGAACCTGGATAGATAGCTCACTGCAAAGTTGATATATGGTCTAGTGTAGGTCAGGTAAATGAGACTCCTAATCAACTGCCGATAGAGAGTGGTACTTACCTCAGGAGATGGATCTGAATGAGATAACTGCAATATGTTCTCCATAGGTGTAGCAATTGGTGTGTAATCCATCATCCTAAATTTCTCGAGCGTTGTCTTGGTATATTTCATATGAGAAATAAAGATATTATTCTCTTTTTGCTATACTTTAAATACAAGACAATAGTGCATTCACCCGAGATCGGTCATGTCAAATGATCAATTAAGATATTTCTTTGTTGCATCGATCATCCTCACTGAACTTCCAGTGATGACTAGATCGTCAACATAGACAATGATAATCACAATCTCCCCCTTGCTTTTTGAGGTAGAGATTGGGGTCGTATGGATTTCTAACAAATCCATGTTATACGAGATGCTCATCAATCTTGATGTACCATGCCTAGGGTGCCTATTTAAGGCCATACAAAGATTTCCTGAGTCTGCATACCTTTGCTTCTTGACTAGGTACTACATATCCCTCAGGTTGAGTCATGTAGACTTCTTCTTGTAAATATCCATTTAGGAAGGAAATTTTTACGTCCATCTAATGGACTTTCCAACCAAACTATGTAGCTAGAGCAAAGATCATTCGATCATTTTGATCTTAGCTATGGGAGAAAATGTCTCCTCATAGTCAATGCCTTCTTTTTGTGCATACCCATTTGCTACTAGTATCACTTTATACTTGTCCATTGTCCCATCTGCTTTGTACTTTATTTTGAATATCCATCTGTATCCAATGGGTTTCTTCCTTGGTGGAAGATCGACAAGATGCCAAGTGTTATTTTTCATTACTAACTGATATTCAGAGTCCATGGCATCTTTCCAAGATTTTGACTATAGGGCTTCCTAGAATGTAGAGGGCTCATCAGACTCAATAACTCTACTCATCAAAGAAAATTTAACTTCTTCTCTTTCTTTACTACGAGTCCATGGTCTAGGGGTGGATGTATTTGGTGGAGCATCCATTCTTTCATCTCGTAATGTGCTAGTACACCACTTGGGCATACACTGAACTATTCCCGTGGGTCGTGGTTCTATCATATCAACACCATCATCCCCATCATCACTTTCATCATCTGTGGGAACATCAGCTTCAATTTTTACAACTGGTGAAGAATCTACATCAGGTGAGTCTAGAGGAGGAGACTCTACTTCCTTCTTCTAAAAACCTCAACATCTCTGCTGGTGTAGAATTTTCTTGTCTTTGAATCCATCAATCTATACCCAAGAGTATCTTCACTATACCCAATGAAGATGAGTTTCTCGTTACTTCATATCCAATTTATTTTTCTATTTGGGTATGTGCATACTTGCTTTGCACATGAATACTCTAAGGTGTACAATAGATGGTTTCCAATTTGACCATGCTTCTTTTGGTGTTACTCCAAGAGAAATTGTGGGCACTCTATTCAACAAATACACTATTGTATTTACTGCTTCTACCCAGAATGTCTTTGCAAGTCCAGAGTCATCAATCATGCATCGCACCATTTCCATGATAGTATGATTTATTCTCTCAAAAATACCATTCTGTTACATTGTGTGTGGAGGAGGCATTTGTTGATGAATCCCATGAGTTTATAAATAGTCTTTGAACTAATTATTGGTGAATTCCCCCCTCAATATGAGTGGAGAGTTCTGATGTGATGACCATTTTCATTCTCAATTGCTACTTTGAACTTCTTGAAAGTTTCAAAAGCTTCACTTTTCTTGTGAAGAAAAAAATACACATTTTCCTTGAATAGTCGTCAACACATAGCATGAAGTACTGAAATCCAAAATGACTTGGTTACATCGGACCACAAAGATCGGTATGAACCAGATCAAGCTTACCATGAGCTCGATATGTACTCTTCTAGAACGAAGCTATGTGTTGTTTACCTATTAGGCAGTGAGGACACTATTCTATATCCTTTTGAAGAGATGTTAGCCCATGTACCATATTGCGCCAGTGTAGTGTCTTGAGATACTTGAAACTAACATGACCAAGTATCCGATGCCACAACTGTGCTAAGGTAGAGTTCTTAGCCACAAGTTCCTGATCATCTTTGTGAACAAAATCAAGCTGGAACATGCGTCCCACATTGGAGGATTTTGTAACTATTTTCAAGCCTCATGATTTATCTCGAATCAAACACGTTTTCTTGCGAGAATGAGTATCAAAGTCAATTTTTAGATTGAGATCTAGGATTTGATTGACTAAAAGTAAATTCTTTGTCAACCCAAGGAAATAATAGACATATGATAGTCTGTAGTTGCATGAACCAAGAGGTAGAGAAATGTTCCCAATCCCTTGAACTGTATATGAAGAATCATCTCCCAACGAAACATGGGTTTTCGAAGGTGTGTCCCTCATTGAAGTAAACCATTCTCTATGGCCGGTCATGTGTCGAGTGGCTCCCGAATCAACATACCATATATCACTAGATGACGTGAATGGTTCACTTGATCGAGTAGTGTACAAGAAGTCTTCATTATTTGAATGTTCTTCTTGCTCAACAATATTTTTCTTGCGATGGGGTCTTCTTTTCTAGTTCCCCTTTTTCTGCCCTCGATTGTGGTTAGAATGTCCCTTGTAAGATTGTTTTTGTAGAGATCCATAGTTTCTTGATGAACCTTTCTTGTAAGTATTGTACCAACAATATTTTAAGTCATGTCCTCTTTTACAAATTGGACATTTCTTCTTCATTGTTTGTCCCGTTATAATGATTCCGATGTTGGGAAATTTTATAGGAGTTATGTTTTCCTTTACCTTTTCCTTTCCATTTTTGATGTGAAGAAAGTTCTTTCTCCTCTTCATCATCCTTATTATGCATGAATTCCTCTTGTTGCAAAGAGGTTTACCACTTGTCAAAACTAATTGTCGATTCAAACGCGTTTAGTGTTGTCGAAAAAAATGCCCGATAAGAAGAGGGGAGTGCTCTCAATAAAAATGGGAATGAGAGCATCATCTGTGACCGCTTCTCCCGGGGCTAGAAGTGAAGCCATCAACTATGCAACTCTTCTTAAGAAAGCTTTAATTTTCTCATTCGATTAAACTTTAGTGTATGTAATCGACTCTGCAAATTTAGTATGACATTCTTGTTTTTGACCTCATATATTATGTGTTATTTATCCCACACTTCTTTGGCTATTTTGGCGTCTCGAATGTGGGGTTGCACATGTCGACACTCCAAACAAGATGATGAGTTTGGTCTTTCTGATCCGCCTTATCAAACTACCGATGTTGTGTTGTATCAGTACTTGATCTCGGTTAGAGTACCATTTATAGTTGTCCATATCTCTTCAAACTCAAGTTGTGTCTTGATTTTAGTGTTTCATGCAACATAGTTGTTTCCTATGAGTATTTTTGAATATGGAATAAAAATTTTGGGGGCATTGGTGCATATTTTGTAAAAATTAATGATAGGGTTTGGCTCTTATCACTCAAGGTATAAGGTCTCCCAATCTATATACCATTAGTATGATATACCAAACCTTTCTATATACACACCCTTCCGATATACCCAAAGGTACGTGGAAGAAGCTCGCTCGCCCTATCTATATACCCGGTTATATGTGAAAGAGGCATTAACATATGTGAAAGAATTCAATACGTGGTACCAAGATAGTACTGAAAGGGGTCTGTGTGATTATTGACACCAGCTCAAAGAAATATCCTCATACGCGTGCGTAACTTCACTATATACTTGGATAATTTCTCAGTCTGGATTTATGTTGTGCAATCATTCATAGATGGATGGGATGGCTCATAGTGTGTGCACTGTGACCTTATTACTCCCTATTAATTTAAAGGGTTGATGCCTAGATGACATTGTTGCAGATATATTAGGTGTTAAGTGTAGTAGTAGTCATGACGACTTTACCTGTAAGTGATTCCCAGAGGCACTATATATACCAAACATTGCGAATGAGATCTAGGATCTTGTGAGTGTTTAACCAATTTTTTTACTATTTTTGATTACAACTTTATGCCAGTTTCTGAGTAGTTACAATATTTGCGGTTGACTATGGCAACTGAAAATTAGTACAATATACTGAAGCATGCAATTACATTCAAAAAATATGGAAAAATTGAATGCTAGGCAATTTTGTTTTGTTTTCGGGCCTTGGTGGCCTCTCGGAGCCCAATACGACCCTCTATGCCAAAAATCGTTAAAAAGTAGCTCAAAATGAGGTTTTTAGATAGTCTTCCTTTTGCAAATGTTGCCCGAAATTAAAAAAATAGGCTTAATAGGAGAATTTTGTTTTACCCTAAATTAGGGTTTTTCTCACTAAAAAATTTAGTAGCATGTTTAGTTGTAACTAGGCTATTTAGAGGTGAGTTTTCCACCAAATTCACCTCCATATTAGGTATGTTTTCAATTTTTTCCTCTAAATGTCAAAATTCAAAATTTTGTGTTGGTGGTGGGTTTTAAACCTTGCACCTCACCCACCCAAGTCATTCCTCTTGTCCAACTAGGCCCTTTTGGCATTTGTGATATGAAATGAACAAACTTGTATTTAAATAAAGGCAAAGTCAACTCACCTTTGTAAAATGTGACCTGGCTGAGTTGGAGTCCATGTGGCATGAGCTTGGAGGTGGGTCTGCATGGCTGCGTGCATGGAATATTAGGGTTTTTGCATGAAAAATGAATCTCCTTTCCAAATATCTTATTGATATGCCTTTGTAGTTTTATTCTCTCGCCATTTTTATTGATCTCCACTGCTTTTTATTTGTTTTTTGTGCTAGTAGTTTAATCTTCTCTTTTTGGATTGATAACCATTATGCTTGGATTGTTTGTTGTTTGTGTGTGTAGGTCACGTGTGTGGAGTTTTTTTGCTGCGGGTGTGTTATTTTTAGTGTAGGGGTCCATGTGCATGGAGAGGAAAGGTCACTATTCCTCTTGTGTAGGTGGAGCTCGTGGAGCAAGGGTCGTAAGTCCGTGTTAGTTGCTGCGGGTATGCGAAGAGGAGGAGGTCACACCCTTCATAGGTACAGTTAAAGGTATTAAAAGGGAGCTCGGTGGGATATCAACATGCGAAAAACCAATGTCTTTGCCGTGTGGGTTGTGTGAAGTTAGCTCGGCCCTCACAAAAACTCAAAGAAAACGACAATAAATGTAAATGGAAATATTTGTAACTCGCCCAATGTAGAGATCAATACCCAATATGATCAATATAGGCTCAGCCAGATAAGCGCAATTTGTCCTTCAATATGTACAACTCACATTTGTAATTGCTTGACCCGGTTAGGAGCTTGATTAAGGGCTTGGTGGGAAGATCTCGAAAAATGTTTGTGGGAGCTATGCAAAAACAACCCATCCAAATTTGATAGTATAGATAAATTATCTGTAACTAAATAATTTAAAGACAAAACCCTTGACAGGGGATTTTGTTTTTAATTTTGTATGTTCCAGAAACAAATTTTCTAGTGCAAAGGGCACCAAGGCAAAAAAAAATTGCTTTACATTTACGTATTTAACACGGGAGGTTGTGGGACTGTAGGGAGATGTGGGAAGCTGCGGGCAGAGGCAACACGGCTCTCCGTTGATGCGGATTTCTTCTCCCCAAATTGCTTTTCTCTCTGCAACCTTCTCCAACCTTGATAGGAACTTTAATTTGCTCGATACCAAATGTAAATAGGGATGAAAGCCTATAAATTATAGTAATCTGAATCAACCAAATTACATATGAATGAGTTGTAATACTTATAGGTATTGTACAATTGAATACAAATAAATGAGGAGTTGCAACAATGTAACAACCAATACAAAGTAGCTTTGAATATTACATCCGAGAAGCACATAATTGTTATAACAATCATAAAAATTATACCCATGAAGAAATAAAACAAATATGGTTAATAAAACCAAATAACAACATTATTTAATTAATAACATTAATTAAATAATTAATTATATAATGCATAATTAATTAACCTAACATAAAGTTAAATGTAACTCCTTATAAACAACCCAAAAATACATACATATTTCTAGTCATTCCTAGTTATCCATATCCTTTGCATAATATGCCAATCTACATCCCTTTAAGAATTAATTTAATTAATTCTATCATGCTTTAAGTATTCACCCACATCCCTTTTAGAATTAATTTAATTAATTCTAAATCATTCTTACACCATACTCATATATTCGTTGGATATTTTAATTAACTATTTAATGAAATAAATAATTAATTATACACTCACCCTCCACTTAGCTCCACTTCACTATCCTAGTCACTCAAGTTGAACTAGCCCACTCCACTCCACTTCTAGAACCCTACAAAGGTGGAAGTAACAATAATGCACATAAAACCACCTTCTCAAATAAAATCTTATTGCCAACCAAATATTCATTGCCCTTAATGGATATTCAAACCTTTCAACTGCAAAAACTAAATCAAACGGTTATTTCAAGAAAATGCATTCATGATCCTATAAACTCATTCAAACCTTGATCCAAAATACATGGCCTCTCTTTCAGCTATAAATATGAATAGCTTTCCTTTGTAATCAATACTTGGAATCTTTAAGAAATTGTAGTAGAACTCGCTCATTTTTCACTCAAATTCACACACGAAAGGTTTTCATCATGTTCACTCTTTCTCGTAGCATTTCTTCTTCATTTGGAGACCAAATTGTAGCTTCCACAATCAAACAATTGTTAGAGATTCAACTAGTGTATAATAACTTCAGTTATCTCATCTTGAGGTGGAAAGAAGACTGTAAGGGAGGTTTTCTTCTTGTTATTTCCTTACTTCTACATTTACTTTAAGTTTTCATTACACACATTCTAGCATGCCCAGTGGGACAACCACACAATTATTTATCATTTTTAGATCATTTATTTTAAAACTGACTTCATTTGTGTGTTCTTTGTTTTATTTCAGACCAAATTTCCAAATTTGAGAGTGTTTGGTGAAGATAACATAAAAATCATAAAAAAAGTCAAATTTCCATACTATCCATAAATTTTTAAACACTTACAGAAACCTATGTTAATGTGTCACTATATGCGCTATCATCACTCATGAAGTGTGCTAGCATAGCACTTCACGTGCTAGCATAGTGTTACACGCACTAGCATAAACATATGTTTTTCCCTTCATATTCCTTGCACATGCTAGCACATTAGTATATGTGTTTGCATTAAACTATTTTTGATCTATGTTTGGAAAGTTTTATTTATTATGTAAGCATGTTCACTTACATGCAATAGCACAAAAATCATGCTAGAACACCACGTGCTAGTGTATCTTATCACACTAGCGCACAATGCGCTAGCATATCCTATCACACTAGCAAACCCTAGTGCACGTGCTAGCATTTTCCTTTGTGTTTTTCTGATTTCTGCATTTTTCCATCACTCTAAAATCTATTCTAATATTTGTTTTAGATATGTTTTAAATCCATTTCTTGTATGTTTCATAGGCAATCAATTTAAGTATTTATCTTTCTTTAGATTTTCATTTAATCTAATCTTGCAAACCACCACATATGCTCTTTTCTCGCACCCTTTTGGGTGATCTTGAAAATAAGAAATGGTGAGTTTTCCTTGTGTGTTTTATATTGTGATTTCACCTCAAGAAAACTACTAACATATTGTTTGTAGGATTTCCTCGTATGAAGATTGTTTTTAAATAAAAATACTAACTACAAGTTTCCTTGTTCGTGAAAATTGTAAATTAAAAAGTGTTTTATAAAATTTTACATATTTCTAGTCATTCCTAGTTATCAATATCCTTTTCATAACATGCCAATCCACATCCCTTTAAGAATTAATTTAATTAATTCTATCATGCTTTAATTATTCACCCACATCCCTTTTAGAATTAATTTAATTAATTCTAAATCATGTTTAAACCATACTCTTATATCCCTTGGCTAATTTAATTAGCTATTTAATTAAATAAATAGTTAATTATACACTCACCCTCCACTTCACTATCCTAGTCACTCAAGTTGAACTAGCCCACTCCACTCCACTTCTAGAACTCTACAAAGGTGGAAGTCGTAATAATGCACATACAACAACCTTCTTGAATAAAATCTTATTTCCAACCAAATATTCATTACCCCTTAATGGATATCACAAACTAAATCAAATGGTTATTTCAAGAAAATACATTCATGATCCTGTAAACTCATTCAAACCTTGATCCATAATACATGGCCTCTCCTTCAGCTATAAATATGAGGATATTTCCTTTGTAATCAATCCCGGGAAGATTTACAAAATTGCAGCAAAACTTTGTTCATTTTTCATTAAAATTCACATACCAAAAGGTTGTCCTCATGTTCAATCTTTCTCATAGCATTTCTTCTTCATTTGGAGACCAAATTGGAACATCCAAAATCAAACAATATTTAGAGATCCAACAAGTGTATTAACACTTCAACTATCTCATCTTGAGGTGGAAAGAAGACTGTAAGGAGGTTTGATTCTTGTTATTTTTTTACTTATACTTATAATTTAAGTTTTGATTGCAAACATTCGGCACATTGTTGGGTTTTAAAATGGTACTTTAACAAAACCATAGTCAGGGGACAAGTAAGTCCCTCCTCTTTATGGGAGAGGTTCCCTTATTGAAAGCAAGCAACAAAGCTTATATACAAATGTACAACTTCCATCTTAATGCTAGACCTCTGACATCTTTAAATAATTTTATACCAAAATAGATTATTAATACAAATGAATGGAAGAATTGAAGAAAGGAAAGAGAAGAATATAACAATACTTTCAGGAAATATAGATAGCAGAGTATAACCCTATACGTACTGAGCAAGAGTGATACATAACATAATCATTCACATTCACAACATAAGATATCATTCCATAGACAAAAATTTATAGAAATCATATCAATAAGAACACAAAGTTTCTTATCACAGAAGATAAATGATCCACGAATTTTAGGTAAGCAAGAAGGGACAATGGAGGAAGATAGAGAAAAGGGGAAAATCCTTTTGTATTGATTTACTTTCAATTATAATTACACTTCAAAAGTATCAGAGTCCAACATTTGCAATGAGACAAGATCTTACATTTATAGATGAAGTGAAAAGAGGAGAAGAAGAGAAGGAATAAAATATGATTTGGAAGCTCAACCACCAACCATCAATGCCCTTGCAAATCCAACTGTAATCTGTCAAATCTAGTTCTACATGTCTTTGGCGTGCTGAAGAAGGAAGGATGGAAGATCAGATCAAATTTGATCTTATTGAAGCAGTTTGATCACATATTAATGGAAAAAAATATTTTTTCTAGATTTTCACCCAAATCAAGATATCCATTCGGTTCTCTATGTTTTTTTGGCGTGTCAGAGAAGGAAAGATGGAAAATCATATCAGATCTAGGTAGTTGAAGCAATCGGATCATGTATTAATGGTGTGAAAGATGTTTCCCAAATTTTAAACCATAAAATCTTGCTGAAAACAATATTTTATGCTTCCATGGCATAGAGGAGACCAATATCTTTCTAACAGTATAAAATTTGTTTAATTTCGAGCACTGGAGTGAAAGTTATGCTCATTTGAATATTTGAATTGAATCCATACAAAAATGGTGAAAATGCAATTTTCACAAAATGGATCTCACGGGCCCAAAATTGAAATTGCGCCTTTAGCGCAAAAGATACAAAAGTGCAAAAGTTCCCCATAGCCCTGCAAATTCAAATTTGATATAGGTTTGACACGTGGCTTTACCCGAGTGGTAACAGAGTTGCGGCTCACTTTATCACTTTACACCTTTTATAGAAACAAGGCTCAAAATCTCAAAGTTTTCTACTCTTGACCCACTTCCCCATTTTGACTTGAAACATGGCCATGTGTCCCTTTACGGGCATGTTATTTATTTTTTTGTTTTGACCGAGTCCCTCTGTTTTGTGAAGGATTCATGTCTAACCCAGGATAGGTGGAGGATTCCTGCTTATTTGGAGACTTTTTTTAGACTCGACCTTTGGAGGTGTGCCAATTAGACACGTGGAGAGTTGGCGCACGTTTGGGACCTACTTTTGGATTCGTCCCCTAAAAGAGCACCGAAGGGAAACGTGGGGCTTTCCGCTAGTTCTCCTTTCCTTAGACGATTCAACAGTTGGTTTTGCCCCTTTTGACTTTTGTTGGACCCTAGACATGTGGAGAGTTGACGCTTGTTTGGGGAACCACTTTTGGCTTTGAACCTTGAAGGTGTGCCGATGGGACGCATGGTATCATCTGTTGGCCTTAGAATTTTTAATAGCCGATTTAAATTTTTGAGGCTCTGACCACAAGGAGGGTTGGCACTCATTTGGGGTATGTCCCTTGGGTCTCACTTCTAAAGTTGCGCCGATGAGGCACGTGGAGGCTTCCGCCGACCCTCTTATACTTAGTTTATTAAACGACCAACTCTATCTCTTTTTCAGACTTTGACAATGTGGAGGGCTTACACACATTTGGGGTCTTTGTTTTTGTGCACCATACCAAAAGTGCACCGAAGAGACACGTGGCACCTTCTTGTGGTCTTTCTATACTTAGACGATTTGGGCCTCAATTGAATACTTCCTTTCTCCAATTTGAATTTTGATGTGGGCTCAACATTTGACTTTATCCCTTTTGGCAATAAAGCCAAAATCTTCAAAGTGTTTTGACAATTCCCCTTTCTGTCTTAGCTTGATTCGACCAATCAGATCCTTCGGGGCCACAAAGCCAATTTGACACTTGCAAAAACAACAAAAATGATAAGTTCACAAAATAATCCATCACACCACATCCAATTAGATATGTCCACATACTCATGGATGCTAGGGCCAAAAATTGATAGGGAAGATATGCCCGTCATTCACGAATGTAGAGAAAATATAGAGGAGGGAAAAAAACTCCACCCTTCACGCCCAAAAAACAAATTTCTCCTGTGGAAAGAAGAACTATAAACAATACCAGGCTCGATGTGATCCACAACCATAGAAAAAGGTTTTGACAATTTCATTCAAATGAAGGAAATAATTTTTAAGCATCCAAATGGGAAGACATAAAGTTTATCAAACCATGCGGACTGTAATATTTTAAATTAACAGGGTGAGATTGCAAATGAGCACCAACTTATTCAAAGCACAAATTTTCCTATCTCTCCAGACTTCTCAATCTTCTGAAACATCTCTCAAAGGCACCAACTCAAATTTTTTGAAACTTGACTAGAAAAATGAGGGGGATTTTGAGGGTGACAACACACACCCACCGGGATATTGACGTAATTATTTATAATATTTAGATCTTTTATTTTAAAATCGACTTCATTTATTTGTTTTTTTGTTTTGTTTGAGACCAAATATCCAAATTTGAGAGTGTTTGGTGAAGTTAACTAATGAAAATCATAAAAATCATTCAAATTTATGTACTATCCATAAAATTTTAAGAACTTACAGGAAACCTACACTAGTGTGTCACTTTGTATGCGCTAACGTCACAAAGTGAAGTGTTTTGGTTCTCAATCCAGGACCTTGGATAAAACTCGGTCCTTTTACTCGAATCTCTGCAGATGTAACCATTATGTGTGCTTCATATTGTTCCCCTTACTTCAAATTTCAGTCAAAGGTAAATAGAATTATCAATTTATAAGAAATTTTGTGCCTTGTCAAAATAAAAAGAAAGGATTCAACAGAAATGTTGGAGGACTGAAATGAAATGAAAGATTTTAATGACATCCATGATACTGAAGAGTCTATGGGACTAAAAGTTGAGAATTTAAGATGAATTCAAACTCTTTTCAATATCATATCTTCTCTTTTGTGACTCTTAAGCACAAAGCTCACGATCTATTCAAGCCTTGTTTCTTCGAATGACACCATAAAAATTCCCTAGAGATTGGTTAATGGACTAGTTGATCAAAGTATAAAAGATTCAGACTTGCGGGTGATTGGGATATGTTTACATATTTCGCAAAGGTAAAAACATGTAATCAAGGCTGAATGAAAGATTAAAAATGTACTTAGCCATTTAAAAAACTTCCTGAGACATTCAAATGGCCATCAAAGATCTACATCACCAATAAATTCAAATTCCACGAATAAGAGAACACATGGTGAGTTTTGAGCCTGTTTAACACATTTAGATTTCATGGAATTCAATTCTATGGAATGTACTAAGTTTCATAAGGCTTCGGTGTCTCGTGGCGGGGTAGACAAAGTTAGCACAATTAGAAATAAACGCGGGGAAGTTAAGGGATATCAAGATGGCACAAGATCAACAATCGATGGTTGACACACGTCACTATTCTAGCACAAGGCAAAGTAGATGAACTCCACTAGACCTAAAGTATGTGGAGTGAACCAAGTTATACAAGGCTTAAGGTCTGGGTGGTCTGTTTGGTCAAGTTACTATACATGGCATCATTTCTATGAAGCTAACAATAAAGTCTACCTAGATAAAAGTTGTGATGCGAAGGCCCGACCCCGCAACCAATGAAAAGTGAACAAAAAAGAAAGAGAGCATGAAACTATGAAATTGCAAAGGTCCTTATAAATAAAAGCAAATTGTGAAGGTTCTTGAAACTTTCGATTGGTTCATGCTTCACAATCTAATAGGGTTTTTGTAAATGAAAGCAAATTACAAAGTAAGTGTGGAGCTTCCTTATTGGCTCACATTTCACGGATATCACTCGAGGTTATCAAATAGAATGATGTTGCGGGGAGCATGGATATTTCTCATTGGTTCACATTTTTTGGGGTCATTCAAAGTTATCAAACATTTTGACGGTGTGAAGAGCATGGATCTTTCTCATTGGCTCATGTTTCGTAGCAATCAATCAAGTAAGAGAACAATCTAAGAAGGTGAAGGAACATGACATTTTATTATTGGATCACATTTCATAATGGAACATACCTGCATGTAAAGCCACATAAATGAAAAAAAAGAAAAGACATGTAGAAAAAGGTAATTCCCGAAGCTAATCAAAAGCTATCATGTGTCACTCTCCTATTCATCTCGACATGCAAAACTTCAAATGGCCATAACTTTTGCTCCAGAGCTCCAAATCATGCAAAATTAGTCTCATTGGAAAGGTATCCTCAATACCTTCAATTTGGAATCATTTATTTAATAAATTGATGGAATTTTGTGGGAGAAAAAGAGGAAAAAGGATACAAGCGCACTTAGTAGTATTAGCTAACTATTTTGTGCATGTGGCAATGAAAGGATGGAATTGATCCCAAAATACTAAAAAAAAATATATTTTCAGTTAGACAAAGTACATTCCCTATTTGATTAAAGATATTTATTTATGAACAAGGTGGTGATTCACTTAATATTTTGGGGGATCAATTGTAAAAAGACATCTTATTTGTATAAATATTGGGGTTTATCCTCATATAAAAATTGAGTTGAGTTAGTTTTGGTTTTTCGATCAAACAAGTGTTAAGTTTTTCTATTTCTGAAAAGGTCAAGAGATATAATTGTAATACTGCATGTTTATTTTGTGAAATACATATGGATTTTGGTTTCCCAAACTTCTGTGTCAAGGTGGTTACAATGTATAGCCATTGAAAAACATTGAGAGCATTCGCTTGATGTTCCCTTGTTAAGAAATTCAAGATCTGAATGAAATATGTTCACTTATGAGCTTTGATTTATGTATTCTTGGTTCTATATGTGGAATTATTGATTTATGAGTTATATTTTCTATTGCATTTTTATGCTTGTTGCTTCTCTTTTTGGTACAATAGATCAATACTTAATGGTCATGTTTTGGTCATTAATTCAATATTGTAGTGTGAGCATTTACTCTGCAATATTAGACATGATTCTAAAATCCTTATTGTAGCCATTTTGTTGAAGGGATTTTTGTTATCCTATGAGTGTATCTTGGGCATACTAGAATAGAGATAGTAAATAATTTATTAGAATATTTTCACGAGCTTTTGTGTCAAGTATTTTAGAGATTGTGTTGAAACTTTGCATCTATTGGCTATCAATGAATGCAAATATTTCTTTGTAGAAACTATCACTACTTAATCCAGTTTTCTATACTTTCCATAATTGTAGGTTTCTCTAAGTGTTAAATGCTTTAATACAAGGAATCTCTCATCATATAAATCCCCCTTTATGAAGTTACAAATACCATAATTGATCCCACCCCATATTAACTTCCATTTGTCCATTTACTATTTTGTTTCTCTAAATATCATTGAAGGTGCCTTCTAGCCTTAATTATACTATCAAGAGAATGCAAGAGCAACCGAACTTTTCTATCTATAGTAACTTGTTTCAGGTGTGTAGTCTTATTTTCCCACTCAAAACCCTAGACGCATTGGCACATCACTCAAAATATTTGAGCACTCGGTAAAAGTGCGCAAAGGTACCATGTCCCTCTTTTTACTATCTTACCGGGGTGGTAGCATGCATATTCATAATACCCATACTCAAAGTGCACATTCCATTTAATCGTTAGATCTATAATCTCAATTTGAAACACACATAATAAGTAAACATACAAATCACATAAGGATTAATACTAGATTCACCATACAATAACCATAAGTAGAGACATCAACAATCAATATCCATCCATAATGATCCATTATATTAATTCATCACAAACCAATAGTTGAACACATCATAAATACCATCACGAGTCATACGTGCAAAATAAACAACATAACTCATAATCTATCTAGTGATACCAACACCATGAAAATCAACACACACACACACACACACACACACACACACACACACACACACACACACACACACACACACACACACACACACACACACACACACACAAACATTGGGTGGGAATTTCCCTTCACCGCCCATGCACTCTCAAAATAGGTTGCATGCCAAAATAGCCATGCGCTGCTATAAAGATAACGAAGGAAGCATGCAAGCTTTTCCTAATAATAGATTATCTATAATTAACTATAGATATAATCCTATTATTATCTTAAACTTTGCATGACTCTTGATCTTCCACATGTTCCAAAAATAGCTTTACGTATCCTCCAAGTCTTCTACCTTGATCCAATGCGTGCTCAACACTCCAACCTATTTTCGGCATGTACATGTAAAACGGATAAGTCCAAACTCCGTCTTCTTCGATGTGAATCTTTAGGAACAAATTTTTCAAAACTTTGTGCCTCTCAACGTGCCCCCTTCCTTTGCACCATTATCAAATGCACTCTTTATACTTAGTCAGTTTTTCACCCAATCAACATTACCCCACACTAATGTCATTTCTGCCCTTGGAAATGGGTACTCATACCTTATCTCTCTAAAGAATAAAGAATAAAGAAGTAAATAATGATTTTTCATAATGAAAGGATGTAAACATACTTCACCAATCTGGGCGTTATTCTACTACAGGTAAAAATAGCTTAGGGTACTCATTCTTGATGTCTACTTCCAACTCTTCCCAGTCGTTGAGTCCCTTCTTGGCCTTAGTAGGAATGTTGCCAAGCACAACATCCATTTCATCTAAAGTCATGTCTTCACCCTTATGCTTCAACACCCTTAACACATTCTCCAGGTTGACACCATACCATCCATAACATCCATACATTGTGCCATCAAATTTCCCAATTCTTTGATCTTGTCATCATGAGGGTCCTTGGTTACCTTAAGCGCGTCACACTTCTATGCTAGTAACACTAACCTCTCCTCACGCCCCAAAGTATCATTGTTCTTCACCACAAGGACTACATTCTCCTCTTCCAATGTCCTTTTCTTAATAATATTCTCAAGCTCTTCACATATTTTCAACACCAAATTCACCATTTTCAATTTATCCTTCAAAGTATCAAGTATGACATCATACTTAATTATCCAACACACAATATGTTTCTTGGCTCTTTCTATATCTGCGGAAACATTCTTCTAATTCTCTACAACTTGTTCTTCCTCACTTAGTATATGCATTATAATCTCATCCAAAATCAAATGAACTAACATACGAAAGTAATGCAATGCGGATGGAAATCTGCTAGACACCTTTTCTTCATAATGTGGCCTCACAAAATTTCATCGCCAATCTTCTCTGCCATATCCAAAATGGCACGTGAATTCATCTCTACCCTCTCTTTCACCTCTATCAAGTGCTGAATTTCCTCCTCTTTATCCTTCTTATCCTCCAACAATGTCTGAATCATAGCTTCTTTGTCAACATTCCAACGAGCAACCTCTACGAGATATCTTCATCAAAGCATTTCTTGCTTTCTCATTAGATAATTGAGTTGGCTTGATGGTCACATGTCTAGAACATGGAGCCTTCTTCATTCTTCTCGAGGCACATGAATCTTCACATACATCAAATACAGGCTCATCCATGTGAGTCTGCATACTCCATGATAACTATTTCCAGTGCGTGTGTTCGCCATCTTTGGATCCATCAACTCCCATCTATATGATTATTCTATGCCAACAATGCTCAAGGAACCTGACACATGTAATATTTGTTGGGTTGTTGATGTACCTAAGGTATGTTGTCTGAACCATCTCTTCGTCTCTTTTCCTACTAGTGTGATCACCTGTATTTCCCTCTGTTTTAGCACCTTCCTTATTTTCTTCCCCAATTTCTCTCTCTAGTCCACCAGTTGGTTGTTCAACACTATCTTCCTTCTTTGTATCTCCTCCAACATAACTTTCTTCTTCATGTTTATGTATACTTACACTAGGGACGTCTAAATCAATTTTTTTCTCTCCGCCGATCTCTTCATCCTCTCGAACCTCAAGGCTAGGTGTTGAAACATCATCGTGCATGTTCCCATGTGATGACTTATCCTCATCACTATCTTTTACAGGAACATACTTGCACCTTTTATTTCTTTCTTCTTCAACCTTCTTTATGGGTGTTACGCATGATGATATCTAAATAGGTTTGTGAAGTATCTACACCCATGCATCTTATATGTAATTTCATCATGCTATGATCAAGTCCAAGATCTTGAATTCATGTTCTCCCTCTTCTCACTCTAGGACATTCTCTAAGTCTGGCCTTTCTACCTTGGGGGTGTTTGTTCAAGTGACCTCTTCATTCTCAGAGTCTATTTACCTTTAGGAGGACATGAAAGGGATGAGTCCTTACTACCGCAATAACTTTACCTTCCTTAAAACTCAGCCTAAGATACACATACACGCATGTGGGCTCAATCTTCCCTACAACCATGACCTCTGGAGTGATATCAATATTATCAGACTCCATTGTTTCTACATATGCCTCCTTATTGGGGTAGACATATGTTTTGCAGAATATGGATATCTGTGTCTACTTTATCGACATCAAACTGTAACTTCCACTTATTATGCAATCAATTCTTGAATCTCTAAAATAATGAGAAGTAAACGTAAAGGGAAACTTACACCATGGGATCTTCTCACCGGTCTTCATGAAAAAGTGGCCCAAGAAAAAGTGTTGATACGCCGCAAACTCCACTTGTCCTTCCAATACACCAGGAAACTCTCGCAGTATGCACCACTCTCCTTTAAACACATTGCGCATCCTCCTAAACCACCTCTCTTGGTGTTATTTGTAAGTCTTAGAAATTGAGCCTTGGCAAGTAAACTTCACAAATTTCTTCACCGATGACTTGTCTTCCAGTGGGTATACCCACATCTTGTCTTTTAGCCCATCAGGCACACTAATTTCACTAAACACAATTAAAAGTAAGATGGTTCCAAAAGTAATATTCTCACCCTTATCATCTTGGATGCACACCTCTTCCACTATACTCTCTATAACATAGCTTGCAATGTTATAATATGTCTTGTTCACCATTTTGTGTGTTATGTACAACCAAAGTGCTTGTTCACCTCATTCTCTCTTCAAGGCACCTAACTTGTAGCTAACCGGTCTTTTCACTACCCTTGTAGCTAGGTCTTCTATATTTTCAACATTAAAATCTTGACCTCCCTTGTGATACTTAAAGGTGACAACTGTTTCCTCTATTACATCATCATCGATAGATCACCTACAATCTCTGTACGAGTCACACAACCCCGTAAATTTTCTAATCAATTTTTCTATAATTCACATCCTTCTCCAAACAAAGTAAAAGAAAGCTTCATGCACATGTGACATGAGCCACGTACAATGATCGATCTAGCTTTCCAAAGAATGATAACTCATACAATTACATAACCTCAATTTTTTTAAGTATCTTGTAGATCGAATTGTCCATCACTCTCGCCCATCTGCAGTACTCTATTCATCCTTAAGATGGTCTCTACTTTTATTTCCTTCACAATTTTATTAGTTCGATTGTTGAAATCACTGATCTTGCATTTTTCCTACTTGTGATGTCCACAACCTTCCTTTAATAACTTCCACTAGGTATTACATCTTTGTGAACCACTCTTGTGGTTTATCTTCTATTATAGGATCCTTCACTACAACTCTCCTTGGTGTCATAGTTATGTTGTTCAATGACGTGCTTTAATAACTAAAATTTTCCACTACCTTACCCTCACACTCATTGATCTCTACTTCGCTTCAAACACCCCATGCCCTAGTTGCAAATATGTCTCTTTAAAACCCTAACCATGTGAACCTTCCTTCCTTACACACCCAACAAGCTCAAACACCCTTCCACTTAGAGCTCTATCAATGCCATGTCTTGAATTCACCTCATTCGTCATTCATCAATCACTCTTTACACTTCACAATTCGTCATACCTCTCATCTTTATAACCCATGGATGCAAGATAAGAAATAGGTTCCCATTGTGTGCTTCTTTAATAGATTTTTCTTTCAAATTTTTTTGTTTATCTAAATTAATTTCTCCTCAACTACCAATGTATGTGAAATTAATTCCACCCTTTCACTCTTCACATGTCTCATCGTATTCTTCTCGCACCCTACCATAACCTTCGGTGTGCCTACTACTTCTTGGCCACAAAATTCCTTTCACATGCTTCCACGCTTTGAAGTACGTAACTCACGTGCCTCATACCAAGTAGTTTCCCATGTTGCTTCCTACCTCATGTTACACTACACATCCATCCATCTATGTGTGGTCTTCAATATGAAATTTTTTTCCTTAAAAACCTTAAATCCAAGCACCTATAACCTTTTCACCGCAAGTACCAATCTATAACATAACACCAATAAATAATTATTTCGATCCACCCCATACCAAAATTATGCACAATCCTCTACACATGAATCCAATAGATAATAATCAGCTACTCATACGCAATCACACCTATTATCATTGTTTTCGCACAGAATGTTTCGTTCTTAGAATAGAGGTGCTTCTATCCTTTCATTCTCTTGAGAAACAAATAAGGGTTAGGGCTAGGAGGAATACTTGTTGAATTTTGGGAGGGTGCGTGTGTACCGTAGAGAGAGATCAGATCGATTGTGAAGAACTCCTTTTTGTCTAGGAAGGACTACCTGTAAGTAAGAATACAAGACCACTAGATTTTAGTTAGACAATAAATGAGGGAACTGCCTTGGGCCCAGGAAATATTAGACTTCCTTTCGAAGGTGGTCAGTTCCCCTTTTAATACGAATTAACACAAATGATAGCAAAGAGGCTATTGCAAAATTACACTTTAATTACCTTGTTAAAAAGCAATAGAAGAAAGGCTAGTTCTGGTTTGAGTCACAGTGACCGATGTCGGTCACTGTATAACCGACTGCGGTTATACACCGTTAACGGTTTCGATAACCGATATCGGTAGGGGTGGTGATTTAGGGGCTTTCAATGAAGGTTGGCTGTGAGGCGGCTTTGGTGTTTATAAGGTTGGCAAATGATTAGGGGTAGGTAATAGGGTGATGGAGAAGACTCAGAGAGTGTAGGAGCTGTTCTTGGGGCAATGTAAGGGTAGAGGAATGACAGTGAGATGTAGGGTGCTGCCGGGTAGTAGATCTAGGAGTGAAGTTATAATTACTATGATTCAGAAGTTCAAGAAATGTTATTTAAAAACGTACAAGACACTACTTACTAGTTCCTGATGAAGATACAGGTCCAAGGATTGTGATGACGAAGGCAGGGCTCAGGTGGGATGATCTGACAATAAAAATGAGCTATCTTCTCTCCCAATGCTTGGATGAGTGTCGCTGTGCTCTAGTTCCTCAGTTGCAGTCTTGGGCTCGATGTCCTTCTCTGCAAACTCTTCTCTTTTCTTCACTTGTCTCTGCTCTGCCAAGTGAATTCCGGATCTTTCAAATGAATTCTGATCCTTTGTTTTTGGTTGGGGGAGGTCATTTACAGGGAACCGATGGCGGTTACGTAACCGACGGCAGTCGAGTAGTAGAACCGATGTCGGTTAAGTCAAAGTGGGCTATTTTTAGTAAAATAGCCAACTTTCCCTCCTTTTCTCCCGAGGGATTAGTTGTGGGCTTGGTCAAGTCATGATTAGGTTGGTTTTGGTGCGGGTGAGAAGTAATTAGTCATGGGTGTGGATGTAGACCAAGTCATAGGTCTTAATTAGGTTAGTTTAGGGTTAGGGCTAGGTCATGATGAGGTGGTGAAATGAGGTGGCAGGTTTGGAGATGTGGATTTATTAATTATAAGGTAATTAATAAATAATTGTGTAAGGTTTAAGTGGTGAGGTTAGGTTGCGAAATGAGATGCAGGGCACAGGGTGTCGTAAGACACAAATTTGGTGTCTACATTAGCCCCTTGTTGTCATGTAGTTTGTCTTGTAAAGATGCACTGACAATTAATAAGAAGTGATTGCCCCCGATTAAGGGTATAGGTAATCCCCCTCAAATCTATCACAGATTGAGGCGACGTGAAATCAGGGATAAGGTTGATAAAGGATAAATGGTGTTGGGATGATGGTAAGATGGTGGGGTAAGTTCAAGGAAGAAGACGCACATTGAAATACAAAGTAGTGCGATTGTGTGGTACATGATTTGAAGATTAAACAAGCACGTCATAGGCAAAGGTCGATAGTTTATCTAAATAAGGGTGATATAATCTTGGTATCCAAGGCATAGGAAGTAGCTCCAGGGGATATAATGGGTAAGGTACAGGAACGTTTAGGCATGTTCGGCAGTACCAAATGGTTGGTTTGGTTGAGATAAACATCACGGTCTCAGTCTAGGCAAAGTTGGTCGGCTGATCAATTCAAGTATCCTAATCATGCTAAAACACGAACAGGTGAGCTTGATTGAACAAAAAGCTACATGATGGGTGGATAAAATTATAATTTGTGGGTCTTGGGCGAGGTACTTAATTGGTGCGGCCTTGGGTCGGGCCGATTGATTAGGGAGGGCCTTGGGTCGGGCCTGATTGGTTGGGTGTGGCCTTGGGTGGGGCCGATTGATTAGGTGTGGCCGTGGGTCGGGCCGGATTGGTTGGTTACGGCCTTGGGTTGGGCCTGATTGATTGGGTGCGGCCTTGGGTCGGGCCGGATTGGTTGGTTGCGGCCTTGGGTCGGGCCTGATTGATTGGGTGCGGCCTTGGGTCGGGCTTGATTGGTTGGTTGCGGCCTTGGGTCGCCTGATTGGTTGGTTCTGAGACTTGGGTCGGCCAGATTGGTTGGTTGCGCCTTGGGTCGCCACGATTGGTTGGGTGTGGCCTTGGGTCGGGCCGGATTGGTTGGTTGCGGCCTTGGGTCGGGCTTGATTGATTGGGTGCGGCCTTGGGTCGGGCCTGATTGGTTGGTTTGTTGCGGCCGTGATTTGGGCCAATGAAGTCAAAATAATGCTATTTAGTAAAGCTGGGGGAGGCGACGTGGTGAGACAAGAAGATTGGTGGATAAGGGCAAAAATTTTGGTAAAGTAGGCATGTAACCAATATCGGTTAGTTATGAGGTATTGGTTAGAAGACCGATATCGGTGTTTTAGGGCATGAACTAACCGATATCGGTTATAGGTCAAAAACCTATAAAAAGAAAAATATGGCGTGTCATTGTCACATTGTCAATTTGATAACCAATATGGCTTGTCTGGGTTTTAAATTGATTTTGTTGAGTTTGTGGGCTGAGTTGGCAGTAATTGAGTGGATGAGTGAGTGATTGGTAGACCCCAGCGAGCAGGAGGTAGAGTTTGATTGGTTGAGGACCCAGCTGAGGAGATTTGGAGCCATGGCATAGCCAGGAGGAGCAGGAGGTGCTGGAGGAGCTGGACCACCACCACCTATCCCACCACGACGATGTGTAGTCGTACCGGTAGGCTCTGAACCCCTACTTATGTGAATTTAATGATTTTAACTTAGATGTGGGTTTTGGGTAGGAATCCCAAATTTAATAAAATAATGAATAAATGGAAGTAATTTGTAAAATGGAGTGGGTAGGTAGGTTAGTTAGGCCAAAACGGTAGGGTGGGTAAGTTTTTAGGTCTTTTGGTGGGTAAATGGGTAGAAATAGGAAAAAATAGGTTTTGCGGGCCGTTTTGGGTTCGGCCCCGGAATGGGACAGTGACCGATGTCGGTCACTAGGCGACCGCATCGGTCACCGAAGGTTTGTAGAAATTGCTTTGTGGATAGACCGGCGTCGGTCATATGTCGACCGGCATCGGTATAGAAAATGGGCTTGGGGGACCGATGGCGGTCGAGGGTGACCGGTACCGGTCAGCATGGGTAGGAGTTAGGTTTGTGAACTTTGTGGTGGTTGTTTGTTGTTAGAGTTTTTTTTTTTTTGTTTGGTTGGGGGTGAAGGGGGAGGAGGTAGGGTTGATAGGAAAGGTGATTGGGTTGGGGGGAATGGGGTTGTTGGGGGCTGGTTCGGGTAGGATAGATTATGTGTTGTGTATGAAGTAGGAGGTGTTAAATTGGTGGGGGTAGAGTTAGATGGCTAGAGTAGATTGGGAGATAAGTAAAGGGGAAATCGTAGATGTATAGGGTAAGATAGGTGGGTGTAGATGTGTGTTATAGAGTCAGGTTGTGGTTGGGTGGGTAAGTGGGTATAGAGGGTTAAGGTAGTTGTTTTTGTAAAGGGTAGGCTTGATGAAGTGGGTTGTTTTTGCAGGCACGCCAGCAACTCACGATGCGGGATCGGATGCCCCCTCTATTGAGGTGGATGCGGCCACATGTGACCGTAGCGCAGTGGGCCATCATGCAAGAGGTTGGACTCGGCGGAGTCCAGTGGTATAGGGCTGTGGATAGGGACCACAGCCTGATGGTTGCCCTCATCGAGAGATGGGATCCGGCAACCAATGTATTCCATCTCCCTACTAGAGAGATGACGATTACATTAGAGGATGTGTATCACATCCTGAGACTATCGATTGTAGGTGAGGTAGTGTTCCAGGTGGATGCGGAGACAGTGATGGACAACATCCTGCATGTATTCAGAGATGCAGCCCCATTGCTTACCTATCACAGTGTGAGCATTGGCTACGGTGACATGTATCATGCGCATAGATAGGAGAAAAGGCTTGCCGTGTTGATGATGATTGGTATCACCCGCTTCGCCCTCCTTGACTCGTAAGGAGGCCACTTCCCTCGAATTTGATGGGAGTTTTGCATGAGATGGTAGAGGAGCATACATGTTATGCTGGGCACCAAGTGATATCTATTGCAGTTATACTATGAGAGAGCTCTGGGGTTATCGCCGTATGAGGTGATTTGGTATATGCTTAACATTTTTGTTACACGCTTTGGGCTTACAAGCATATCATCCGTATATGACCAAGAGGGTTGCCCCAAAGAGCAGGGCCACAGATAGTATATAGATATGGATTTCGAGAGGTGGTTCAAGGGTCATGGGCCAGCCACAAGCGGTGCTCACAAGATGAGATGTGGCCTACTATTGTCACATGTTAGAGGGCTTGACTACACTCGATATTATATGGAGGCCCTACATAGGCCATTAGCCCCGAGGAGGAGCCGAACACTGCTGCTGGCCTGGATCCAGTATAGTTTCTGGATAGCGGGATGGAGGCCTAGGGAGTATGAGCAGATACCCCTAGAGAGGGTATGACGGCAGTTGGGCTTACGACAGGATGAGCCACCTTCCTTCCCACAATACTGGAGGGATGATGTAGAGGCACCACTGCCTGCACCACATCCAGTTGACCCAAACTGGGTAGCAGAGAGACCGGCTGATGATACAGTGGATGATGTCGGAGTGACAGGGGCATTTTTGGTGTGGTGGGTAGGTCAGAGAGTAGCTATGAGAGCACAACCCGCACAGCCAAATTTGGCAGCTGTGATAGTGGAGAGGGACCGTCTCTTAGGCAGTGCGGCTATTACGGGGGTAGTAAGCTTCATCACAGCACAGATTGGGGTGCTACAGGGGTAGTTAGCCTAGGCACATGCTCAAGCACCACCATAGGCACCGCCATACCACACAGCACGAGCACTACCACGAGGCACCCAAAGCCAGCCACAAGCACCACCACAGCATAGGCAAACAGCAGTATGCACAGCACATGTGGTGTACCGGCAGGGTAGGGCCCTTTGCTATTAGGAGTTAAGGGACTAGCCCCAGCAGCCATGGTGGCATGGGCCCGCTATATGGAGGTGAGAGCGGAGGCCCGGTATTATCAGGACGTGCTCGATGGTACAGGGGCTGACTATCAGCCATATGCGGCACACAGAGCCAAGACGTCCCGGAGCTAGAGATCACAGGGGGCCGCAGCCACAGCCGGTGGGTCGGTTACAGGGAGGAGGCGAGAGCCAGCACAAAGACCAGCAGGGGGACGGGCCGAGGGTGGTGGAGAGAGATGAGACATCCTGGGAGCGGAGATGGGTTTTTGATATTGGATATAGACACCGGTCTACGAACCAAGTATGTATATAGAGGCCTGCGTGCCCACATAGGATTGATTTATTCATTTTTGTTGTATATACTGGCCTGCGAGCCGAGTACATTTTATATAGTTGATACCGGCTTGCGAGCCGAGTATATTTTGACATGAGAGACCGGCCTGCGAGCCGAGTCGAGATTTTGACAGAGACAGCGGCCTACATGCCGGCTTTGTATTTTTTAGATCACAGAGGCCCCATGCAGGGCAAGTTGTATATTTTGACATTGATATATATATATGATGATTTTGATCCACATGGTGTGTATAATGATTGGGTTGATGTATATATTAAAATGTCTCATGTGTTTTGTCAATGGTTTTTGAAATTTAATGTATATTGATGATGTTGATGAAATTTTGATGATATGTATATGCATTGATGGGATTCTGATGACAAATATTGATAACAATGTCATTATGTAGGAAAAGAGGGCGGCGCCACTAAAAATTTGCAAAAACTAAAGAAAAGGCCTAGGTTTAAGAAAAAGGAGACATGTGACCGATATCGGTTAGCTAACTAATGTCGGTAGATATATGACCAATACCGGTTAGGTAACCCATATCGGTTACGCTAAAACGAGATTTTCTAAAAATAGAAAAGCTTGGGAGGTAACTTAAGTTCTTATTTTTAGAGTCATGCAACAAGTTAAATACGAGAATGCGACGTTGTTTGACGACTGATACAGGTAATTGCATGGGAGAATTGAGTGATAAGGAGGAAAAAGACAAGTAAAGTGATTGTGGGCTAAGATTAAGAAGGTAGAAAGGCAAGTTATATTGAAGAGGGTGGTGAACATGGCTGAACAAGGTGAATCATCCAGCGGGCAGAGACGAGAGGGAAGATAGGTTCCACCTCAAGCTGCTGCATCCCAAGAGGTAAAATTTTTGGTTGTAATTTAATTCTTGCATGTTTTATGAATAGGATGAGAGAAGGTAAGTGGGTAGAGATGAAAAAGAAAAGGTGATAGGCAAGGGTTTGGGATGGGGTGAGTGTTATGGGGTAGGTAAGTAGGGGTTTCGGGTATGTTTGTAGGTACAGAGAGGGGTAAACGAGCAAATAATTATCGTAGGTGGTGTTTGTAAGTAGGCTGTATAGGATTGACAGTGACCGATATCATTTAGAGATAACCGGTATCGGTTATCTATAACCGATATCGGTTACTGCATGACATTCCAGAATGTGAGAAAAAAACACTTGGGGATTTGATTTATTGAATGGTTGTTTGTTGATTTGATGTATGCAGGCAGAGGCAGGGTTGAGGATGAATGATAGTGTGCCAGCTTTGTTGTCACGAGTCCAGTGGATGTAACACCAGCTGAATGGGCATTGATAAACCATGTGGGGTTAAGTGGAATCTGCTATTATTCATGAATCACACGCAATCATGCTATGTTGTAGGCGTTGATTGAGAGATGGAATCCAGAAAAGAATACCTTCTATCTGCCAACAGGGGAGATGACAGTGACGTTGGAAGATGTGTTTAGAATTTTGAGGCTCCTAATTACAGGAAGACCAGTGTATCAGGCGGGGCCTAGCATGGTGTGGGGAGTGATAATAGCAGTATTTGGTTCAGCTGCATGAGATTTGACACAGCGAGGTTTGACATTTACTTATGGTATAATGTTTGTAGCACACCCTGAGGCAATAAGGTTGGTAGTGGTATTAATGATAGCGGTGGGGTATTATGCATTACCAAGGGTGGATGGGGGAAGATTTCCAAAAGCATTGATGTGTATTATTTGGGAAATGATAGAAAGGAGCATGACTTTCGCATGGGCACTCGCATATCTGGTGGAGCTATACAGGGGTTTATGGGCCTGCACATGAAATCAAAGGATGACACTAGATTGTGCATACTTATTACATTTTTGGGCCTATGAGCACATTGTGTGTGTGTAACCAATAGGTTGACCAATCTAGGAAAGAGAGATAGGAGTGCAGAGGTTGGGATTCGGACGATGGGTCCAGACGAGAATAAGAGGTGAGATCCCGTGTCGTGATGAGATGACATCAAGTATTATAGGCGAGTGTGGGAGATGGTGACGATTGCGGATATAGGTTGGAGGCCTTACGGGAACTATATGGTGATAGAGAACATAAGCCGAAGATTTGAGGGTGTAGAGCAATTAAGGTGGATCACGAGGCATAGGCAGGATGAGTACGAGAGGATTCCTCTAGATCGCGTGTGGTGACAATTTAGATTTGTTCAGGATATACCCATGGCTTATTGATCATACATGAGGATCGATGCCGAGGCATCATTCTCACCTCCCGGACCGACACCTCGAGAAGGACCGAGAAGAGATAGCGATCGATCGCAGGTAATGGATGCAGGAGTGACAGAGGCTTATAGATTATGGTGGGTAGCAGAGCTGTGAGGTTCACGTGAGAGGGATGATCAGCCTAACATAGCTGTGATTACAGTGGAGAGAGATTGCCTACAGGGTTTAGTGCACCAGCTTCAAACGCGGGTGAATGAGACAACGGGATTGTTAGCGGTTGCGGAGTCACGAGTAGAGAGACTAGAGGCGAGATTCCTCCATGTGAGAGGGCATATTCATATGTTACAGGAGAGATTGGTAGATCAGTGGGAGGAACCAATAGTAGTGGCACCTTTGAGGATGGAGAGGCCAGGTGAGCAGCGTCGATGATCACAATCATCACCTGGTTCGGGATGAGGCGCAAGGGTCTAAGTGAATTTCATAGAGGTATAAGAATAAATAAGGATGTTGACCTGCGTGTCGATGATAGAGAAGATGTATTTGTTTAACATCTAAATAAAACTGAATATGTAGGTTGATTTGAGTTATGATAATAATAAGAATGGTTGTGTTTTGAATGTTTTGTTTTGAAAAAGGATAAAGATGAATGTGATCAAATAGACATACACAAAAATATTTATATTTACAACACACGATAGGTTATGGTAGGGGATGGTCAAGCTAACCTTGGGAGACCCCATGTCTCCTAAGTGCTGCCTACATAGCCCTTTGCACAAAGTAAGGAGGGGCCTCAGACCGATGTAGTTCTCCCTTAGGACCAGGGAGAGGTGAATTCATGTAATTTGGTTGTGGTTAGGCAATTTGTTGGTTGGTAAAAATATTTATATTAGTAGGGTAATGTTGTTGGTGTTGGTAAGGTATTGGCGATGTTGGTGTAGGTATAGGTGAAGTGAAAGTTAGCTTACCCAAGTAGTAGGGAACCGTGTCCTGATTAAGGTCAACACATAATCCTAGATTCGAGTAAAAGAGGTAAAAGTGTCCCGTAATTGAAAAGAGCTAAACAAACCACATATTAACGTAGGATAAGCTTGAATCCCTAGGTACCTTGCATAGGCGAGAAGTCGATAGGTGAAAAGAGTTGTATAATCACAATATATCGGATATACGTCACGTCCCTTGAGTTTTGTTGCTTTGATGAATGGTGAGGTGAGGTGGCTGGTAGAGCTGGGGCGCATAGAATTTGTTATAAGGTGATTATCTTTGATAAAAGAGAACCAAACCTAAATAGACAAGTCCATGACTCAAAAGTGCTTTTGAATACTGCTTTTATTTTTCTGGATATAGATTGATCGATGCGGGAAGTCTACATGGGATATGTATTTTGTTATTCTTGAGGTCTTCACGAAGCTGAGCAATGCGAGAAGCTTCTGATAGAGGCTGACTTCGTATAGTTGTCCTTGAAGGGAGAAGTCTATTTATAGTAGCAGATGTGGCTTTGCACATAGCTATCCTTCAGGGGAGCAGTCTATTTATAATAACATATGTGGCTTTGCACATAGCTGTCCTTCGAGGGAGCAGTCTATATATAACTTAGAGGTCTAGATGTCCATTTTGGCATGAAGCATCTAGTTTTGTAGGAAGTTTGACTCAAGAATATCCCATAAGTGTATAATTGAGAACATGTCATTTTGATACTTTTAAGTCATGGACCAGACTAAAAAAGGGAAGGCATCTTTAAGCGGAGGTGATGACCAAACCACGTGAGCTTGATTCTATTTTGAGATACATGAAACAAAGTGTATGAGGTGGTAAATGAGCTCAAGGGATGAGTGCAAGGTAGATAAGAAGTGATATAACACTAAATTCAACAGTAGAATGGCCGAAGATGAAAGGTATTAAGGGGTTCGGAGCTCAGTTTACTATTAAGCAAAGCTAAGCGGTAAGTGCCTGATCCGTAAGTGTGAGTGATAATGTAAGGCCCAATCCAATTAGGAGAAAATTTTCCACATTTGCTCTTTTCTAGTTTGGTTACATGTTGATTCTCTTTGAGGACAAGATCACGAACCTTAAAGGTACACTCATGAAGACGCTTATCATAAGCACGCTTGATGCACTTTTGATAGATTTGAAGGTGGTCAAAGAGTGTAAGATGACGCTCGTCAAGAAGCTCCAATTGGGCTAACCGCTCTTGCAGAAATCATCATTGGTGAGAATATCCGGAGAGATATTCTTAGGGAGGGTATTTTGTATTTCGAGAGGCAAGACAGCCTCGGTACCATATACCAAAGAAAATGGTGTGGCATTAGTGGAAGTACGAATGCTGGTATGATAAGCCCAAAGGGCAAAGGGGATGTGATCAGGCCAATTGCTTCCAAAATCGTTAATTTGCACTTTCATGAGAATTTTGGTTAGGGTTTTGTTAGAAGATTCAGCTTGACCATTTTCTTGTGGATAGTAAGGTGATGAGAAACTAAGTTTGATACCAAAGTTGTCACAAAGGTCTTGTAACAACTTATTTTTGAAAGATTTTCCATTATCTATTATCAGGTGATGAGGAACACCAAAACGACAGATAATGTGATGGTTAATGAATTCTACGATTTTTTCTTTTTTGGTTGAAATGAGTGGAATGGCCTCCACCCATTTAGTGTAATATTCGATCATGTGATTATCCAACGGTGACGTTGCGAAGAGGGCTCTGTGAATCTCACCAATAAGGTCTAAACCCCATTGTGAGAAAGGCCAAAGATCTCGTGCGACTGTGTAGCGGGTGGCTAGGGGTATGTTGAAGGTTAGCATGTTGTTGACACATAATACAACGCTTAACATATAATGTGATCGTTATTAAGAGTAGGCCAATAATAGCCTAGGCGAAGGATCCGTTTGGCCATGGCAAGGCCACTTAAATGTCCACCACAAATGTTGTCATGGACTTGTTGGATGATATAGGTGACCTCCGCGCTGGTTAGACATCGAAGGAGGATGCCATCAAAGCCACGTTTATAGAGGAGTCCCACCATGACGACGTAACGAGAAACACTTTTAAGAAAAGCACATTTTCCGTTACTCGTAAGGTCAGATGGGAGAACAGAGGTTGTAAGGTAATTGTGAAATTGGTGATACCAAGTATCCTACGAATCAGCGGATACATTATTTATCATACCAACCTCCAGTTGAGTAAGATGGGGCAAAGAGTTGTTGGACCAAGACAAATATGTCAGAGTCAGTTGGTGAGGTAGGAATTTGTGAGGCTAAGCAAGCCATAGTATCCACAAATTTATTAGTTGAGTGGGAATGGTTTAGATAGAATAATGAGTAAATAAGGTCAAAAGTGAATCCACGTAATGTTTGTACTTTTGAAGTTCCTCATTTTTACATTGGTAGATTCCGTAACTTGATTGACGACCAGTTGAGAGTCACCAAAAATGTTAATAGATTTTACACCTAAGTGTAACACAACCTAGAGACCCAAAACAAGGGCCTCGTATTCCACTGTATTATTAGTGCAGGGGAAATCGAGCCGGAATGAAAGAGGCATAGGTTCAACGTCCAGAGGAATGAGAACAACGCCGGCCCCTCCACCACGCTGGCATTTGGATCCATCGAAGAAGAGGGTCATTGGATACTGACTCCTCACTGAGTGAAAGAGTGGCAATGAGTTCGTCAGGGAAAGTAAAATTGGTAAATTTTTCCCCAGGTAAAGGAGCTTCCGCGAGTTGGTCTGCTATAGTTTGTCCTTTGATTGATTTCTGGTGTACAAACTCAAGGTCGAGGTCAGCGAGGAGCATAAGCCATCGGGTGATGCATTGGTTTAGATGAGGTTTGGCATACATATAATGGATGGGATCCGCGTTGGTGATGACAAAAGTTTTGTGATTTAGGAGGTAGTGTCGGAGTTTGGTGGCCACGAATGATAGGGCTAGGCACAACTTTTCTACATGTGTATACCTAGTCTCGTAATCCACCAGAGTACAACTTATGTAATAAACGGCTTGTTCTCGATGCTCGGAGTCACGATGTGTGAGCATGGATCCTATAACATGGTCGGTGGTCAGAAAGGTAAAGGTAGAAAGGGTGATCGTCACGAGGTGAGATAAAATGGTGGCTGCAAGAGATAGGCTTTAAGAGCCTCAAAGGCTTCGTGGCACTCCTCGCTCCATTGAAAGACAATGTCCTTTTTAAGGAGATGATGGAAAGGTTGACATCGATCCGAGAGTTGTGAGATGAAATGCTGGGATAGATTGGAGTTTTCCCTAAACATGTAATTGTTTGAGGTTAGTGGGTGGGGGCATTTCTAGGATAGCTTTAACTTTTAGATTGAGCTTGATGCCACGCAAAGAGATAATAAAACCAAGGAGTTTTCCCAAAAGGACACCAAAGACACATTTCTTTGGTTGAAGAAGAATTTCTGATATTGTAATAGGTGATCGAAAATAATGGTTAAAACATCGAAATGTTCACTGCGATGTTTAGATTTTCCAAGAAGATCATCGACATAATCCTCAAGGATAGTGTGCATAATGTCATGAAAAATGTAAGTCATAGCCCGCTGATAGGTCGCACCAGCATTCTTAAGGCCAAACGGCATGACACGATAGCAGAAGGTTCCCCAAGGAGTTATGAAGGTAGTTTTATGTTGATTGGCCGGGGCTACCAAAATTTGATTGTATCCGAGAAGCCATCCATGAGGGAAAACATCTCATGGCCCACAGTGAGATCAACAAGTTGATCGATACTTGGTAGGGGGAAGTCATCCTTTGGGAAAGTGAGGTTAAGGTCCCGGAAATCCGTACATATCCGAAGTCCCCCCGTTGCTTTAGTAACAGGTACGATGTTAGAAATCCATTGAGGATAATCAATAGGTAAGATGAAGGAAACAGAAAGGAGTCGTTGAAGCTCTTCTTTGACCAAGAGGGCAATGCGTGGATGCATTTTTCTCAGTTTCTGTTTAATTGGTTTGGAATCGGGTTTCAAGGTAATGTTATGGACAGCAATGTCAGGATCAATTCCTGGCATGTCAGCATAGGACCAAGCAAAATCTTGGTTCTTAGGAATGAAGAAGGTAGTGAAGGCAGTTTGTTCTGATGCGTTAAGAGATTGTCCGATCTTCACAATGTGAGGATCATCCTCTGTGTGGATGTTGATTTCTATAGTCGACTCATTCAACATGGTTTGAGTGTCAGATGGTAAGGCGCATTGAATATAAGAGTCGTCCACACCAAGGTAAGTGAGGATGGAGTCGTCATCCTGGCACTCAACAACATTAATTGAAGGTGAGTCCTCTTCAATCATGTCTAGATATAGAAGGGGAAGAGAAGATGGGTCTTCATTATTGCGTTGATAAGTGAGAGGACCCAGGAAGATAGTGTTTATGAAAAAAAAAAGTTAGGAGGGATAGATTGTGGTCTATCGACTCTGTGGGTGACGATGACAAAATGGGTGAGGATGGTTTTGGAAGGGGTGACTTCATTATCTTCTTGGATACAATGGATAGCAAAGTGTCTTCAATGTAAGTGGTTCAGAGAATCCAAGACCATGACGATCTTTGTGTTTACGTGTAGTTACAGGAATGATCATATGTCGGCCTTTTCATAAAGACCAAACCGAATCCCTTCCAAGCCATGGTAGCGTTAGAAGGTGAGGGCGAAACGACGATTAGTTAGATATTGAAAATCAGATTGGAAGGGAACCACACCAAGGGGAGGTTCAGGGGTGACAGAGGATGTATCGACACCCCCATACGTTAGGTTGGTGCGGCAATTAGGTGGTCCGTAGGAGATTACTTCCCCCACACGACGGTCGTAGGTAGGATGCGCATGTAACTGTCCATACTCCTGTGGGGTATGGAAAGTGCTAATGTTATATAGGCAATACTCCCCCAGTGTAAGGTGTTGAAAAACATCTACCAAGGGATCTGAGGTTGGGATGTTGTCCACGGGGAAGGAAGCGGTATTTGCGGCGGCGGTTTCATTGGTTGAAGGTGTAGGTGCGGTTGAGATGGATGGTTGAGGTGTGGTTGAAGTAGATGGTTGGGTTGGATGAATGGGTGTCTTGACTGGTACAAGCACATCATTAGGGTGATATAACATATTGCAGGTTTTGAAGGGGGGAGCGTCAAATTTTACGGTGTAGGACTTCCCCTCATACTCGAATTTTATGCATCTATGTAAGGTGGAGGGAACACATCCCATAGCCCGGATCCAAGGGTGGCCTAACAACATGTTGTATTGGAATTCTCCCTCAAGGACATAGAAGATTTCGGGTAAGGTATGTGGCCCTACATGAATGTTAAGGATCATGGTGCCTAAGGTAGAAGTAATAGCATCATTGAATGAACGCAACATGGTGGGGTTGGCACACATGTAGCTAGAAGGGATATTCATTTGTTGGAAGGCTTTGGAAGAGATGATGTTTAGGCTAGCGCCCCTATCAATCATAACATGACGTACTCGGATGTCTCGGACATAAGCTGAGATGAAAAGAGCGGGGTCAGGATCTTCTGCACCAAAGTCGACAATTTCATCTTCGAGAAACCCGACAAAGAATGGCTTACATGCACGAGAGAGAAGTGGTTGGGGAGATAGGTTGTTTGGTGAGAGAAGCAACGTGATTGGGTGTTAAAATGGAGGCAACGGGAAAGGTTTCGTTAGGTAGGACCTCTATCCCTTGGAGGATTTCAATGAGAGCTTGTCGATGAGATTTAGAGGTTTGAATGAGATCATACAGTGTCATTTTTACAGGTGATTGGTGAAGTTGTTTGATCATGGTACGGTGGGCAACTCCATCAGAGATAGGGTAGGTAGGTCCATGAATAACCACTTTAGGTGGTGGTGTGATCGGGATGGCGGACGGAGAAAGAGAGGCCACAAGTGTGCTTTTTTTAGCTTTCCCATTGGTTTTACGCCTCGAGTAGCAATGCTAATCATGTTGATCTCGTGAACTCGAGAGGAGGAAGATGGTAGGGATAAGTCATTGTCTTCGAGAGGTGGGGTTGCAATAATGATATTTCTTGGTGAGGTAGGGACAGGCGGTATAAGAGAGGGGATTGAAGCTAAAGGTTTCTCCTTCGTAAGTTTTCTTTCTTAACCTTTTATCGGAAGAGAGAGGTGGTGACGAAGGATGGCTTTCAAAGTTTTGCATCCCTCTACATCATGTCCTGGTGTGTGGTGGTAAGTGCAGATTTTAGACTCATCATAACCTATAGGTCGAGGTTTAGATGGATCATAGGGTCTAAGTGGGGGTAGGGAAATGGTCGCATTCTCCACCAACATATCAAGGATCTTGGCGTAAGATCCTTTGAGCGGGTCAAAGTCAGAGGAAGATGAGGCTATTGATTGGGTGGGTTTTGGTAATGTTTGGGTATGGTTGATTTGTATGGGTGGTGGTTTAGACAAGGGTTTTTATAATTGGATTTAACTAAACTTGGCTTCTTCGGTGTAGAAGTTATGTTTAGTTGGTTAGATGATGAGGCCATAGATGACGTGGTGGCAGGAAACAACCACGGAGAAAGAGGAGTGATGGCAAATAAATCCTTTGATGATGGAGTTTGTTTAGGGTTGATAGGTGGACAGGATACTTGGGGTGATGGTGTTGATACACCCATGGATCTCTGTATGGGTGTAGAAGGTGTAGGTCGTTTTAAAGAAAACACAGGAGGTATGATGTATTGAGGCAAGGTGGAGGGGTGAGGTCCCAATATAGAAGGTAGGTGTGACGGCGAGGGTTTTAGTTGTGACAGAGGCATAGATTGGACTTGAGGGGATTGGGTTTGTCTCCTAGGTGGATGGATGGCTTTATTTTTGGATAAATCTAACCATTTAGGTGGGTGTGTTAAGCTGGGTATTGGTGAAGTCCCAGGTGTAGGGGGAGGTTTGGTTAGGTTAATAGAGGTGGATGAGGTATTCGGTAGAGATGAGGGGGGTGAAGATGAGGACATAGGCATTTTGAGCTTTTGTAAATACCTTGGGTATATGGTAGAGGTGTCTGGATCATTCATCTACATTTGAGTAGAGCATGGTGTACTCAAACGCTCCCATAGGACTCGTCTATCTTCTGAGGGATGACAATCTTCACGTGTGAATAGGAAATTTTGTATGGAAGATAGGTGGGTTGTGATTCCGGTCCTTTGTGGGTGTGATACGGGGAGGTGAATGAGGCCTTTGTATCAATGGGCGTTAAGAGGTCAACCGGTCACCTTTGAAAAGATTTAGGCGATGAAGAACTAATAGGTAGGAGGACATGTTTGAGGGTATTTGTTATGATTAAAGAATTTGGTGATGTAGGTTTGAGGGGCTTATCTTCTAGGATGATGAGAAAAAGTGGTGAGCCTTCTTCTTTTATAGCAAGAGTGACGGAAGGAGATGTTTGGGAAATAGATAAGTTAGATAACATCCACTCACAATCTTGTAAGGATGTGGTATAAGAAGACTCATTCGTGAGAAGAGAACTCTTGGCGGTTAATTATTTTATGGGTAAAGGAATGGCAAGATTATCATTTTGTCTTGATGGGGGTGAAGGGGGTTCGGACCCCTACGTTAGTAAAGAGGCTTGATTCAGAATTTCCTCGATAGAAGCTTTTGGTTAGAGTCAAAAACTGCATGGATTTCATGAACACTCTCCTCGGCTAAGATATCTTGGTTTATGTTACTATTAGAAGAGTGGTTTGGGAATGGTTTGTTGAAGATTTTCAAATTTTGGTTAGTAGGGGCATTAGGATTATCGAGGGTTATATCCCCTGCATCAACCATTTCCTGCACTATGTTTTTCAACATCTTACAGTTTTCATGACTGTGTCCCTTCACGTGGTGGAAGTTACAGAAGTCATTTTCTTTGTACCAAGAAGGTATAGCACGGGTGGAATCAAACCCGGAGTGAGGTTTAACAGGAGGTAAGGTGATAGCTCCCACTTTGAGCAATTTTTCCAAGATGACACCATAAGTTTCTCCCAAGGGAGTGTAATTGATGGGCTCGGATTTATACTTATAGGTGGTTTTTGGCGGGGTATTAGATGGTGCTTGGGATTTGACCATCACCGCGTGTACAACTCCTTTTGATTTCGAAGCAGTCGATGCGTGAGAATTGGTGGTGTTGGGTTTGTTGGTAGAGTCTTGGGTTCGAAAATTAGGGTTTTTGTTGTGCAACCGCAATTTCTCTTCCTCTAAGGCTCAAATCTCTAGTTTCTGAGCCATAGTAAAGGCCTCATCAAAGGTGTGGAAAGTTTGCATTTGGAGGGTGGGAGAAATGTGCTTAGTGCAGGCCCACGTAAAGAGTTTGATGAGTTCGGCCTGAGGTAAGGCATAAGTAAGCTGGTTGATAAGGCCCCGCCATCATCCAACGAAATCTGCGTGATAGATTCGTCTTCAAATTTTTGGATGGCATAGAGGTCGGTGATAGATACTTTCTTGGCAATATTAATGGAGAAATGATCCAAGAAAGATTGGGCTAATTGGTTAAAAGAGAAGATTGAGTTACGGGTTAAAGCACTTTGTACCACTCAAGGCGGGTCTGATAAGGACATAGGAAAGGTGTGGAGTAGTAAGGCATTGTCATGAGCAATCAGATAGTAGGCATGTCTAAATGGTTGCAAGTGTTGTTGAGGATCCTCCTTACTATTAAAACGAGTAAATTTTGGTAATTCCCATTGAGGAGGATATGAATGAAAGGGGGACGATGAAGGATGAATAAGCCCAACAAACTTGCTTGTATGTCAGGGTGCTACGGCTTCTCGAAAGAAGCCTCAGATTTTGCATCTTGTCCATCATTTGTTTGATTAAATCGGTGGTTGGATGAGATGATGGTGTGGTTGTTGTAAACGGAGGAAGATTGGGCCAAGAGCCACCACTAGACAATGGTGGGGTTAAATGTTGATAAGGTATTGAGGATGAATATGTTGAGGTGACCTGAATAGGGATGTCCTATATAAGATGTTGAAGCCACCGAGATAAGTGTGTGGAAATGAAAAGGTGGGCGGAGCTTGAGAAGGAAAGCTCATGTGGATAGGTGGCAGAGAGAAAGTTATGAAAGGTGCAGTCTGCGAGAGAGATGAGGTAGGAGGAGTTAGTGGTAATGATATGTGGGGCCCCAAATTAACCAAAGGAAATCCAATCTATGCCGTATGAACCTCCGAAGCCACTGAGTTGGGAGACGGAGCTAAGTATGCGAAGGTAAGGCGGAGTTATTAGGTGGGGAAGGAGCTAAGTGAGCAGCTATACTAATAGGCATACCCAAGGAGTTGACCGTCGTCGTGTACGGTGTACGGTGGGTATGAGACAAATAGTCTTGTATATAGCGCTAGAATTAGCATCTAAAATTTTTGTAAATTCCTTATCTCCTACAGGGATTTTGGGAACCTCACTGGTGTCCATAGGATTTCCCATAGGATGTGAAGGGGGTGATTCAGGAAAAGGCACAGAACAGGCATGTGAAACCATGGCTGCGGCTTGTTTGAGTGATAACAACCATGGACAAGAGTACACAGCAGGGATTCAATCTATCAGGAACAGAAATAGCCACAAGATGTTGGAATTGGTAGGTTGCTGGTTTGTCGGGAACTGTGAAAGAAAGTAAATGATATTGATCAGGTAACCGATGTCGGTCAGACTGTAGCTGACGTCGGTCAGTTAACCGATGTCGGTAGAATAGGACTAGTGTAAGAAGTTGTAAGAAGTTGCTGATTTGGGGTTAACGATGCTTAGTATACCTACCAAACTGTTCTGAAGTGATCACTGAAATAGTGTATGACAGAGAAACAGAACTAAAAACAAGCAAGATGCACAAGCAAATCAAGAGACTAACCCTAGGATTTGTTTTTTATTTGTGTGCTTATGCCTTAGATGCAAGATGATGTCAATCCTAAACAAAAGACCTAAGGGAGATGTCAAGTTTGTTTTGGCTTATAAGGTTACCTCAATCGGGTGGAGGAATACCACGGAAAAGGGGGGATGTTTGAGCTGTTGTGTTGATTATGATGTGATTTGGGATGTGTTGTGCAGTGAAAGTAAGATTAATTTCTTGTCAATACCGTGGATATCACCCCCACGTGTACGACCTGTTACTTAATCTACGTTCACTAGAATTGAAAACAAGCAAGCAAGAATGTGATGCACGTGTTTTAAACCCAAATCGAAAATGATATTCAATGAAGCAAAGAAGATGACTTTCACTAATGCAAAGATGAGGAAGAAAGACAAATTATTTTACCAAAATGACAAAATATCTTGTGAATATTTAGAAGAAGAAAATAGCAAGTGTGCTCCCTATATGAAAGCAAGCAAGAAAGAAAGAAACCCAAGAAAGGGTCCCACCAGGCATGCCAAAATGTTTCACACAGAATGTTTCCATTCTTAGAATAGAGGTGCTTCTATCCTTTCATTCTCTTGAGAAACAGATAAGGGTTAGGGCTAGGAGGAATACCTGTTGAATGTTGGGAGGGTGCGCACGCACTGTAGAGAGAGATCAGATCGATTGCGAAGAACTCCTTTTTGTCTAGGAAGGACTACCTACAAGTAAGAATACAAGACCACCAGATTTTAGTTAGACAATAAATGAGGGAACTGCCTTGGGCCCAAGAAATATTAGACTTCCTTTCGAAGGTGGTCAATTCCCCTTTTAATACAAATTAACACAAATGATAGCAAAGAGGCTATTGCAAAATTACACTTTAATTACCTTGTTAAAAAGCAATAGAAGAAAGGAAGGTTCTGGTTTGAGTCACAGTGACCGATTCGGTCACTGTATAACCGACTGCGGTTATACACCGGTACCGGTTTCGGATAATTGATATCGGTAGGGGTGGTGATTTAGGGGCTTTCGATGAAGGTTGGCTATGAGGCGGCTTTGGTGTTTATAAGGTTTGAAAATGATTAGGGGTAGGCAATAGGGTGATGGAGAAGACTCAGAGAGTGTAGGAGCTGTTCTTGGGGCAATGTAAGGGTAGAGGAATGACAGTGAGATGTAGGGTGCTGCCGGGTAGTAGATCTAGGAGTGAAGTTATAATTACTATGATTCAAAAGTTCAAGAAATGTTATTTAAAAATGTACAAGACACTACTTACTAGTTCTTGATGAAGATATAGGTCCAAGGATTGTGATGATGAAGGCAGGGCTCAGGTGGGATGATCTGACAATAAAAAATGAGTTATCTTCTCTCCCAATGCTTGGATGAGTGTCATTGTGCTCTAGTTCCTCAGTTGCAGTCTTGGGCTCGATGTCCTTCTTTGTAAACTCTTCTCTTTTCTTCACTTGTCTCTGCTCTGCCAAGTGAATTCTGGATCTTTCAAATGAATTCCGATCCTTTGTTTTGGTTGGGGGAGGTCATTTACAGGGAACCGATGGCGATTACATGTAACCGGACGATCGGTCAGTAGGAACCGATGTTGGTTAAGTCAAAGTGGGCTATTTTTAGTAAAATAGCCAACTTTCCCTCCTTTTCTCTCGAGGGATTAGTTGTGGGCTTGGTCAAGTCATGATTAGGTTGGTTTTGGTGCGGGTGAGAAGTAATTAGTCATGGGTGTGGATGTAGACCAAGTTATAGGTCTTAATTAGGTTAGTTTAGGGTTAGGGCTAGGTCATGATGAGGTGGCAAAATGAGGTGGCAAGGTTTGGAGATGTGGATTTATTAATTATAAGGTAATTAATAAATAATTGTGTAAGGTTTAAGTGGTGAGGTTAGGTTGTGAAATGAGATGCGGGGCATAGGGTGTCGTAAGACACAAATTTGGTGTCTACAATTACAACAAAAACTTGAACTAAATTGACAATGCATAACAATGATGAAAGGAAACACATATAAAGAAAAGGCATTCAAGTGATATCTAATCTAAGTGGCAATATTGCCTTATTACAAACACAAATAAAACTTATTTATATTAGGGCTTCAACCTACTCCTTTTGAAGTAACTGGGTAATAAAGTGCCATCCAAAGTGCTTAGAATCGACAAATGCTTGAATCAAGTATATTCGTTACAACAAAGGGTCCCAACCAATGAAATTTCAACTTCCCTGGGGTGGCGCAAAAATTTGAATCATACAGAAGAACCATCTTTCCAACCTCAAATTTCTTATTCGAAATATTTCTATCCTTTCATGCCTTTTATCTTGATTTTTCTATCTTCTAACTCCACCGAGTAATAGTGTGCCACTCATCCAATTGCATCAGTTTTTCTATGTGCTCTTCAATAACTTGTTCATCATCTAATCCTCTTGCAAGTGTAATACTTAGGGATGGTAACATGAATTTTGAAAAACACCAACAGAAAGAGTGTGGTATTATTCAATCATTTTTAAGTAGTCTGTATGCCCAAAAATGACAAAGTGCATTAATAATATGCTACACCAACTAAAAGGGTGTGGCCTTATTCGGTGTTTGGAAGTAGTCCTGTATGCCCAAAACTAACAAAGTGCATTAATTATATGCAACATATTTTTGTGACAAATCGTGAGAGTGATTGTTGTTTTCATGGCCATTCTTATCCCAGATTGATCCATCATTGAAACATATCAAGAGGAACAAAGAATCTATCTCCCCCTCTGCATTCAGGTTACAATATGGGTTCTCTCACCCTAGTCTAAGGAAGGACCAAAATTATCGGGATGATGACATCCCCTTTTACATGCCCCTCAATCACCTCAAAAATTGATCCCAAGGAAGTTTTAGACCCCTCCCCAGCTACAAAATGACATATCACCCATTACGCCACCATCCAAGCATTCCCCATTCCTAAGAGAATTACTGTCGAGGCCACGGAGGGTGCATAATTGAGGACCAAAAAATCTTTCTAGCATAGAACTTCACGTGATATTGTAGTGCTACACACGCTAGCGTAGAGATTTACACACTACCAAAACCCTTTGTTTTTCCCTTCATGTTTCTTGGATGTTCAGCACATCAAGTATACTTACTAGAATTAAAAAAATTTACTCTTAGTTTGGAAATTTTTCTTTGTTATGTAAGTGCATTCACTTACATGTGCTAGAAAAAAATCATGCTAGCACACACGGGTGATAGCATAGCCTATCATGCTAGTGCATGATGTGCTAGCATATTTTTTAACACTAGCACACCCATGTGCACGTGCTAGCTTTTTTCCGTTGTGTTTTTTTTTTTAATGATTTCTAAATTTTTCCAGCACTCTAAATCTATTCTAATCTCTATTTTATATTTGTTTTTAATCCATTTATCATAGTTTTTACAGGTAATCAATTTAAGTGTTTATATTTATTTATATTTTCAATTAATATAATCTTGCAAACCACCACATATTCTCTTTTTTCTCACCCTTTTGGGTGATCTTGAAAATACGAAACGATGAGTTTACCTTGTGTGTTTTATATCGTGATTTCACCCCATAAAAACTACTAACATATTTTTGCAGGAATGCCTCATATGAAGATTGTATTTAAATGAAAATACTAAGCGTAAGTTTCCTTTCTCATGGAAATAAATAAAACCTTAAAAACATTATTGAAATTTTATAAAACACTTTTTAATTTACAATTTTTAGAGATAGGTTTATTCCTTAATCCACTATAAGTGTGGGAAGTGAATGGGAAATGACCAAAACTCATTGTGAGGATTTGATCTAGAAATTATTTTAGGAATCATAAGTTCCCAAGTGCACTAAACCCGTACAATATAAAAGGACATTCCAAGAGAGTTATAATGCCTATTAGAATGCGTGAATTAGACATTGTATGCTCAAGTTATTATTGGTCAAAGTTTGGGTCAAAGTTGATCAACAAGTAGGCACATCTCAAGCGGGACCTTGGTTCATTTCCATAACCTATTTACATGATTCAAGGTTAGACGAGGAAAAAAATAGACTTGGACATGTTTGTTTACTCCTTGAGTCTTCAAAAGTCAATTTGTAAAAGGATGACTATGGAAACTATAGCTAGTGGGGTTTTCTTTTGTGTTGAAGGTGTTGGTACTCATTATGAACCAATATATATAATTGGAAATTGTGTTTTAAGAAGGCATCTATACACTAATATAGTCATCACAGGAGTGCAGAACTTAGTTTTCCATGAGTTTTCCTATCCAAAAAATAATAAGACTCATCTCGGGACTTAGGTGGGATTTGGACATGGTTGGATATCGTGGCATCAACTCAAGTATTATAGGCTAAGGAAAGTCGTGGTACCACAAGTTTTAACCCATGGGAGATTTTTAATTCGGCTAAGGATAAAATCTATAAAGAAAAGTAAGTGGATGGTGCTTTAAGTAAAATTGGTTGAATAATGAAGGATTCGATACCGCAGGTGACTTTTCATGAAGGATTAAGAGTGCAAGTATATAATAATGCCACGGTAACTAATTCAATATTTTGTAGGTGTTTCAGAGGTTAATATTCCATGGAATTAAAAAACCACGGGGTATTCAAGGATTCACAAAATAAGAGAAAAGAATGCTGGACATTTGAGACATTCGAGAAGACTCGGGAAGAAGACATAAATGCAAGGGAAAACCATATAACATGCGATGGAGCATTTTCACTGTAATTCTTATTGCGGGTAACTAAATCATGCAATATTGATCTTGTTGGGAGGATAAATAATATACCATCTAGAGGTATGTTCATTTGAGAGAAATACAAGTGAATTAACAAAGAAATTGAACAATAATATATGTGTATACTACGAACAAAATGTGGATTCTATAGGGGCCCCAACCCTTGAAACTCACATAACTTTGTGATATTGATTTAACAAAAATAAAATTTTGTAAAACCCTAATTGTAGAGTTGCATACGATAAATAAATGCTAAGAAATTACTTTGGAATATAGATGACATAAGCAATAAGCTAGAAAAATATGAAACCCTAACTATAAGAGAGGGAAAGAATGATTTAATTGATTACGTGTTATCCATGAAACTGATCTAGGCTAGAAAACTAATGAACAAGAAGGTTAGACTATCAAAAATGAGAATTGTAAATTCTGGAACTACTGGATATTCCTAGACTAGGGTACCTAGATGCTAAAGACCTCAGTTGGGTGAATGTGACCACACGGGGGCTCATAATCTAGTTTTTCTAGTGTCACAAGGTGATCACCGATAATCACTTGTTGGTCACTTGTGTGTCACACTATGATCAAAAAATATCGTCTAACTTGGAAAGAAAAAATGACGTGTAAAACCCCCAAAATACATCAAATCCCAAAAAGAAAATATACAATGTGGTGAGTTAGACTGACCTCGACGGTCACCCAACTAAGTGAACTTACGACGAAGTTGTTAGGAAATAAGAGATAAAATATGCGGAATAATCCCTTATAGAATTGCAACAAGAGAAAATAATATGCAGAAAATATTATAGATCTCAAATAAAAGTGTAGAATAAATAACACAACATAGAGAGACAAGATTTAACGTGGTTCACCTAATTTGGGCTACGTCCACCAAGAATCACTTGCTCAGATTTTATTACAAGCCTCCACTCTCTCAATACAATACCTAGATCCGTTTGGAGCTATGCTCAACAAACTCTACAAAATTCACACCCGAATTCAAAACACATCTGCAATACATTTGCTTATTTTTCTATCATATGCATAAGACCATATAAATAGACAATTTCTTAAGCAGTTTGATACAAAACCATGGGTATCAAAACCAAGGAAAAAACCGTGGGTATCAAAACAATGGGCAAAAACTGAAAAAACCATGGGCCCAAAAACAGCCCATAACGGTTACCCATTACCCATGGGTTAATAAACCACCCATGAAAATTTGCTTTGGGGCTTCACCCTCGAACCCCATTGACCCGCTCACCGGCGAATTTGGACCACCGTAAAAATACCTGAGTGTATCACATATAAGGTGTACCACATTCTAACATGCAAATAGGCTCCACAAACATAACAATCTCCCACTTGGAGACTGATTTCCACTGAGCAAGCTTCTCAACCCTTCACTGTCATCTACGAAGGCCAACCAAAGCTGAACATAGCTTTATTTTATCCCTTGTGACCACCTTGGTCATCATGTCTACAAGATTCTGACTGGTATGAATCTTCTCCAACTTTAACTTATCTTCCTCCAAAGCTGTCCTAATGAAGTGATATCTCAATTGTATATGCTTCATCCTGGAGTGGAAAGTAGAGTTCTTAGCTAGGTTTATAACACTATGACTATCACTCTATAGCTTACATTCCTCCCGCTATGCCCCAACTCCTCAAAAAAATTGTTGTAGCCAAATCATGTCTTTGCTTGCCTGCCTGCAGCAAGAACATACTCAGCCTCTGTGGTTGACAAAGCCACCAGCTTTTGTAGTCATGAAATCCAGCTCACTGGTGTCCCACCTACAGTGTAAATATAACCTGTTGTGCTCCTCCTGCTGTCTACATCTCCAGCCATGTCTGAATCTACATAACCATATAAAGTGGTGTCTGATCCATTGTAGCACAAAACTGTCCCCATGGTCCCTCTCAAATACCAAAGGATTCACTTTACTGCTTGCCAATTCTCCTCACCTGGATCACTCATAAATCTACTCACAGCTCCCACTGCATGGACAATATCAGGCCTAGTGCACACCATAGGATACATCAAACTACCAACTGCTGATGAGTAAGGTACCTTTGACATCTGGTTTCTTTCCTGCTTTGTCTTGGGACATTGCTCCTTTGATAACTTGAAGTGGCCTACAAAAGGAGTCCCAACCGGTTTAGCATCCTGCATATTAAACCTCTCCAAGACCTTCTTAATGTACTCTTCTTGAGATAAATTTATCTTCCATTCCTTCCTATCCCGAGATATCCTCATACCAAGGATTTGTTTGGCTGCACCCAAATCCTTCATAGAAAAGGATTCACTTAGTTGCTTCTTGAGTACTTTTATTTCCTACATGTTTTTACCTACAACTAGCATGTCATCAACATACAAACACAGGATAATATAACTTTCATCCTCAAATTTCTTTATATACACACAATGGTCAGAATGGCATCTGATATAACCTTGCTCCATCATGAAGCTATCAAACTTCTTATACCATTGACGTGGAGCTTGTTTCAGGCCATACAAGATTTTCTTCGATTTTGCAAACCATCTCCTCTTTACCTCGACCTCATAGCCCTCTGGTTCTTTGCATATATAGTTCCTCCTCCAAATCACCATGGAGAAATGCAGTCTTTACATCAAGCTGTTCTAAGTGCAAGTCTTCTACTGCAACTATTCCTAGAACAATTCTAATAGAAGTCATTTTTACTACAGGAGAAAAATTCTCATCAAAATCTATACATTGTTTCTGTGCAAACCCTTTGACAACCAACCGGGCCTTATATCTTTTCTTTCCTCCTTCTTCATCTTTGACTCTCGAACACCCACTTGTCCTATCTGCTCTTTTGCCTTGGGTAGCTTCACCAAATCCCATGTCCTGGTTCTCCATGAGAGCCTGATGCTCCTCATCCATGGCTTGCTCCCACTTCTTCCTGGCATCTACCTGCATTGCTTCATCAAAGCTCTCTGGCTCTCCACTATTAGTGAGTAATAAATAATAAAGAGAAGGAGAAAAACATCTAGGTTCTCTTCTTACCCTAGAAGACCTCCTCAATATAGGAGTTTGGGGTTCTATTGAGGGGGTTCCTGAATTGATTCATGTGTCACTTTCCCATTCGGAAGATCCTCTACCACTGCATATTCTTTCTTGGATTCTTCCCTATTTTCTTGCAATTGCTGCTTATACATGACTTTCTCATTAAAGACCACATCCCTAGATCAAATGATTTTCTTGTCCTTAATACTCCAACATTTATATCCAAAGTCATCACCACCATAACCAATGAAAGTACATTTTTCTAATTTAGCCTCTAGCTTGGTCCTATCATCCTTGTCTATATGAACAAACACCTCACATCCAAAGACTCTAAGAAATGAATAATCAACTTTCTTACCATACCAAGCCTCCTCAAGTATGCCTCCATCCAAGGAACTTGAGGGTCCTCTGTTTATCAAGTACACAGCTGTGCTCACCGCTTCTACCCAAAAAGAAAGAGGTAGTCCTGCATGTAACCTCATGCTCCTAGCATGTTCCATTATTGTTCTGTTCATCCTTTCTGATACCCCATTCTGCTACAAAGTTCCCTGGAACTGCCATCTTTTACTCGCCAGATTCCATTCTTACAACAAGTAATCATTAAATTCATTGCTCAATACTCCCTCTATTATCCGACTGAGACATTTTAGCTTAAGACTGTTTCATTCTCTACTAAGGCTTTCCATTTAACAAAAGTGTCAAATACATCAGATTTGTTTCTAATACAATAAACCCAAACTTTCCTTGTTGCATCATCAATAAAAGTAACATAATAACTTGAACCCCTAAGAGATGATACTTGAGCTGGCCCCCACACATCAGAATGCACCAGCTCTAACTTACTCTCTTTCTTTGTAGGTCCAACCTTGAGAAACCTTACTCACTTTTGTTTTCCATATATGTAGTCCTCACAAGAACTCCAAACTGTTTTTGTATATCTAGGAAAATTCTTCTTTATGATGTTCATGCCCTTATGGCTCATATGACCGAGCCTATAGTGCCATAATGTTATATCTACATCGAAGATACAAGATTACAATCATTAGTACTATCAGTGGTTAAATACAAGGTTCCAACCTTCTTACCTCTTGCCACCACAAGAGCACCCTTAGTAACCTTCCAAGAGTTAGCTGTAAATATCACAGTACAACCATCACTTCCCAATTGCCCCGTCGATATCAAATTTCTCCTTAATGTAGGCACATGTTTGACATCCTTCAATAGCCATGTATTCCCATTCTACATCTTAACCTGAACAGAACCTTTTTCAACTATACTGCAAGGCTCATTGTCACCAAGAAAAACATGCCCAAAATCCCCTTGAACATAATCAACAAAATAATGCCTATGTGGAGTAGCATGAAAAGAAGCCCCGAATCTAAAACCCAAGATTTAGTAATATTATGCAAAAAAGAATCAAAACATCCCACGACATACATTACCCGATGCCACATTTGCCTCCTTGTTTTCTTCCAGTTGTTTCTTCTTATTACCAAGCTCCCAACAGTCCTTCTTTGCATGCCCAGGCTTTCCACAATTCCAGCATACAATCTTGTTCTTGGATTTTGACCTTGCCCGATCTTTTGATTTTCCACGGTTTCCTCTATTCTTCTATCTCCCTCTAGTTTCCACTGTCAAAGCATTCCCTAAAGTAGAAGATTCCCCAGAGCTTTTTCTTCACATTTCCTCACTTAGAATCACCCCTACAACATCCTCAAACTTCAACTTCGAGTTAGTTGGAACCGAGTTACTTACCACCATTACCAGGCTATTCCAACTCTCAGGTAAAGAGCACAGAATTAATAAAGCCCTAACTTCTTCATCAAATTCTATTGTAACCAAAGCTAGCATATTCACAACCGTATTGAAATCATTTAAATGATCATTCATGAACTATTCTCAGACATCTTCATATTAAACAACTTTTTCATTAAAAATATCTTGTTAGAGGAAGAGGGTTTTTCATACAACTTCCCTAATGCATCCATTAGATCTTTTGTAGTCTTTTCCTTTGAAACATTAAATAATATCGAAGATGCAAGACACAGCTGGATTGTCCCAAGTGCCTTCCTATCCAAAAAATCCCATTCCACATCTGTCATACTTGAGGGTTTGTTCACCTTCTCAGACAACGGAGTATAAAGATCCTTCTGATAAAGGTAATCTTCCATCTGCATCTTCTAAAGAGTCGAAATTCTTCCGTTGAATTTATTAACCCTAGATCTTCCTTCATCCGCCATAAATCCCACTCAAGCTAAAAATATTTCCTTGTGATTCAACACTTGAGCAAACTAAACTAGGTTATCATACCAATTGTTAGGAAATAAGAGATAAAATATGTGGAATAATCCCTTATAAAATCACAACAACAAGAGAAACTAATATGCGAGAAAATATTACAGATCTCAAATAAAAGTGCGAGAATAAATAACACAACACAAAGAGAGACAAGATTTAACATGGTTTACCCAATTTGGGCTACGTCCACCAAGAATCACTTGCTCGATTTTATTACAAGCCTCCACTCTCTCAATACAATACCGAGATCCATTTAGAGCTATGCTCAACAAACTCTATAGAATTCACATCCGAATTCAAAACACATCTGCAATACATTTTCTTGTTTTTCTATCATATGCATAAGACCATATAAATAGACAATTTCTGAAGTAGTTTGATACAAAACCGTGGGTATCAAAACCAAGGGCAAAAACCTTGGGTATTAAAACAATGGGCAAAAAACAGAAAAAATCATGGGCTCAAAAACAACCCATAATGGTTACCCATTACCCATGGGTTAATAAACCACCCATGAAAATTTGCTTTGGGGCTTCGCCCTGAACCCCTGGCCCACTCACCTGGCAAGCGGGATTGCCATAAAAATACCCGAGTGTAACACATATAAGGTGTACCACATTCTAACATGCAAATAGACTCACAAACATAATGAAGCACTACACTACATCTCATACTCCATGTAGTTCTTGTAAATGTGTGATAGAATCATGCTCTAGGAAGAACTTGTGCGAACGCATGTGATAATGAGTGATAACTAGATGTACCAATGTAAATAGATGTGTGGATGGAAAAATGAATTTACCCTCCTATGCGTGTATGCAAAAACGCAGTCCCTTGTCCCTTGCATGAGTTCTAGATTGATTCCTTTGATTCTCTTAGATGCCTTTGGATGCAGCCTTAGGTGATGATAATAGATTATTAGAGCTTTGTCATTTATTTTTTTCACATATATTTTTATTTATATGATTCCCTTATTTGAATTTTGTAATTAAAGACGAGAAGGCTGACCCATAAGAAAATAAGATGCCCAAAAGATAAAAGAGGCCCAAAAAGAATGAGTAAGATAGAAAGAGATCACGGGTACCCAGAGGGGACAAGGGCACCTAGGTGATGATGTCCAAAGCCATGAAAGATAAGAAAATGAAGTACCAATTGGGTTTGTAGGGTATGTAAGAACATAAAGAGGACAAGAAATAAAGAAAAGAGGCTAAAGATAATTGTTAATTAGTAGTTTTATTGCTTAGGAATCATATGAATGCAAGTATGTTTTTAGGACCTAGAAATGTACCCAAGTGCATGATTTTGTGTCTACATTTTCTCCCACTTTATGTTGTTGAGAGAATACTTGATAAAATAAAGTAGATAAGAGATTGATACTTGATAACCATGTATTATGTGATGGCAATAGAATGCCAAGGAGACAAGTGAAAGCATGAAGTGTGGAAGACAAGAAAGAGGAAGTGACCCTAGGGGTGAAGTTTATTGTGTTGTACTTGTTGTTGTGATCTATACGGGGCTATGTTTTGTTGCATATTAAGTACGGACTGCAAAAAAGAAGAAAGAAAAAGTAGTAAAAGTTATGTATTATGAAAAATATTGTAAAAGCATGGAAAAGTATGTAAATGTGTGTAAAAAGTAGTAAAAGGAAAGTGTGCACTTGATTCGTGAAGAGTGAAAAGGATATAAAATATTCTAAACTATTTTAGAAGAGTAATTTTTTGGGCAATCTCATGCCAAACATGAGTTTTTTGGGTGATCTCACGTTAAGAAAAAATATTATGGGCAATATCATGCAAAGTGAAAGTTTTTTGGGAAATCTCATGCCACAGAAGAAGAGTGTTGGGGAGATAGGTCTAGTGTTACCCTCCTTTGATGAATGCTTCCCAAAATTATACACAGGGCAGATGGTGTGATCCATGTTTAGTTCCGTATTGTTCCGTGTTCAGAAGGAGATAATAGGAGCTTATATGCATTCTATAGTATGAGGCCAACACATGTTCTGTGAAACTAATATGGAAACTATTCAGAGTCTGTGTTGATATGAGAAAGTAACTATAACTCGCCCCTAGTCATAGGCACCTAGGAAATTTCAAGAGCACCCAAGTGCTAATGTTTCTATTTGGGTGTTGTTGTCCACGCTGAATTGTATTGTTTTCGGGATAATTTTTGTAATCGTAGCATATTCTTTTCATCTACTTGAACTATACTATAATGTAGCTTTGAGCTTATGTATGGGGTGAATGATTCACCCAATGTATACCTCCCCTCTTTTTGGGTGTATGCAACATCACTAAGATAATGCGGCCTAAAGGAGAGGACCGTATGATGATGGGAAAATAATGCCATGCAGGAATACATATGTGTTGGTAGAAAAAAGTGACAAACATGCTATAGAAGAAAATGTAAACAAGCAATAGTGTAGACAAAGTAGACCATGAAAATTGGGTTTCAAACATGGGACATCACTCACAATGTCATAAGACAATCAGGGTTGAAGTGGCCAAAATCATACAAGAAATGATCAAGAAAGACATAGGGCATAACCTATAAACAATAACATACAATGGAAAACAATAGAAAAAAGTGTATCAGAAAACCATGGTGGCAAATAGTCCTACAAAGAAAATGTTGCACATGAAGCACCAGTTAGCATATTAGAAAGATAAAGAGTATGTCAAAGCGTGTATGTATCAATGGAACAAGTAGTGTGATAGTAAGAATAAGAAGTAGTATAAAATGAAATAATAACACCTATGATGTGGGAGAAAGTAGACATAGATTCCCCCAGGGAGCCTCGGTGGGAATGAAAAGAGGTAAAATTCCACACATCATTGCTGCATGTAAAGATCAATAGGAAGTATGAATTTATAACTAGAGAACAAGTGAATGCGCATGTGTATATAGAAAATATAATGACATACTAATTATCCTTATAGAAGGGAAAAAAAGTGTACATGTAAGTATAAGCAACCAAGAATAAGTACAACCAAGATATGTAGTATGTTGTGAGTGAGTGAGATGGAATTTATATGCAATGTGAGTGTGATACGAGTACCATGCGCACCAAGTAGATGTGGATGAACATGAGATGAAGTTCATTTATAAAATACCCCTTGATAGTAAAGAATGAACCATAGAACAAGAGTGTGTCATTGAGAAATGGTTTGATAATGTGCACTAGATAGATAGATCATGAAGCATAAAGTGTAAAGTGTAGAAGAGGATAATAGAATGAGTGATAAGGAAATTCTATAAATATGTATCATGAAGTGCGGAGCATGAAATGTGTAGTGTGTGAGGTTCATGGATGTAGTATGCCCTTAACATTCAAGTGTGAACCTTAGCACAAGAGTTCATCATAGGTTGATAAAATTTATGTACCAAGTTATATGATATTGTTTAGGAAGATGCAATATGAAGCACAAAGCATAATAATAGAAATGATAGACACCTAATGATGTTAGAAGGGGGAGAGAGAATGAGTGTGATGCCAGAAAAGAATCAAGTAACATCATATATGAGATCATCATTGTCATAGTTGAAACCAAATGGAGAAGCATCAGATACCTGGTCAACAATAGTATGGGGATGATTATATAAAGATCCATTGCGGTGTATATTATACATACCCATTGTGTATTCCACATCAGTGAAAGTTGGTAGTGGAAAACCATGTGCATACTAGTGAGTAAGGTTCTTTGTATAGCCAAGAAATGAATCATTCCAAAAGAAACATGTCGAAAGGAATGGTAAATGTGATATAAATATGATCAGGATCCAAAGTGCCACCAATGTAGTCAAGTAAAGACTACCCAAGTGTAAGTTGAGAGGTGTGAGAAGTACGTGCAACAAATATTGAGAGATGAAAGATGTGGAGGCCATAAGAAATAGTGATGCAAATATATCCATGATAGAGGTGAGTATAATGATGTGGCGTGAGGAGATCATTGAGTTTGAATCCAAGCTCGAGATAAACCATCATGTGTGATAACATTGTCAGAGAAATAAATATCAAATGGAATGTGTTGTAAATAAGATTTATTTATGAAAAGAGTGCATGTGAAAGAAGGAAGCATCGATTTAGGGTTTTCATTGGAAGATGTGGAAGGTTGTATGTCATCCAATGTACAAAAATAGACCCAAAAAGTACCATAGAATTAGTAGGAGGGGTTTCTTGAATAGATATTCACCAAGGCCAATAAGAAAAAAATATCATTGAAGTAGGATTCATATATCTCGAAAGGAGTAAATTTAAGACTACATAATGTATCTGTTAGTGTAAAATCACAAGCACCCCGGATGTTGATCAGATTTCTAGGTTGATCACTCTACCATCCAGTGTGATTGCACAACATTGAATCCTTTCTCCAAGTGTGGGACTTGCAAGAATGAGAAGGAATCTCCAGAGAAGGTTAGTTCCTCTTCCTAAACTACTTGCCACAAGCTATTCCAAAGTGCAGCAGTGCAAGCTAATCTAAACCTAATCTAACCATGTCAAGGAGATAGAGAGAGAGAAAAGGGAAAAACAGAGCCTACACTAAAACGGTGATACACCAGAGAAGGAAAATGTTGAACATCTATCAAAACTGCCATGGGACAAGGAGAGGTGAGCAATGGGAAGGATGGACAGATGCATCACAGGCCCAAGGATAGATTTCACACAGAAAATGTCCCAAAACTCCATGAACATAGCTCCAAACCTGCAATGAACATTCAAATGTGCACAATACCTGCAATGAAGAGAGGCAAGAAGAAAACAAGCAAAAAATCGAGCAAGGATGGATAGATGCATCACAAAACATGTTTTTGTTGCTTCAGAAGTTTGTACAGAACATCATTTCAATAGTAAAAGGCAAAAATGCCATTACAGAGTAGGGGAGGAGGTTCAAACTCCATTTTCAACCCTAGAGAAGAAAAGAAGGGAGGGCAGAGTAGAAAAGATGAACAACTTGTAATCTTCTTTTTCAAAATGAGCCAAATTTGGCTTTTACATTGCATGGGTCGAGCCCATGAGAGAGAAAACATAAAAAAACATGGGAGCCCATTCCTCCTTGACTGCAAAATGCATTAAATCAGCATGGAGGACCTTACAAACCCATACCCTATCATTTTGACCAAATGGGAGGAGAGTGCGACCCATTCTGTATTAAATTTGGTCGCTGAAATGTCACTTCTAGCCATGAACACATACCAGAAATGTTTTATTAAAATTTACTCTCTCTAAAATGAACCAAAATTAGAGATTGACCATGGAATCCTATAGAGAATTTCATAAGCTTTCCATGATATAAAGAATGTGTAAATCCAAGCTCTGGATCAAAAGATATGGGGGTCTGAAGTTTTAGGGCAAAAACGGCCCAAAAAATGGATTTTGAATTTTGTCCCGCACTCTGCCACCTGGATGACACGTGTCGGGTGCTGATTGGATGCACAATTCTCTCTCCTCCACCTTTCCATGGGCTTCCCTTTGAAATTTTGACGTTTTTACACTTTGGAAGAATTTTCATTTTTTCCCCGTGCCCCGCCACTTGGGACACGTGGCATCATTTGGTTCGTCGACAGGGGCGCGGGGAAAACCTTTACCTTTTAGTTTTTGGCCAAAACTTTTGCTAAATTTTCTAAGTCCTCCCCGAGCTCCACACTTCCCCACCTTAGGACACGTGTCCTGCTCTGATTCGTTGGCATCTTTCCTGGTCTTCACGTCCCTCGCGTATTTTTGGCCTGGATGTCCCAAACCGTCTGGGACAAATTTCTCCGATCCACCCGATTTGGGCTTCCCTGTCCCTCTTTGAGGCGAAGACACATGGCACATTTCCATTCACTCTCGGCTCTTTTAGCTCTCCGCGTCCCACGCGTACTTTTGGCCCAAATGTCCCAAACGAAAGTTCTCTATTTGGCCGACCGGCCGGCGGTTCGCGTCCTCCGCATACTCTTGTCCTAACTGTCCCTGGGTCACATGCGAAATAGACTTGGGCAATTTTTTCCCTTTTTCGGCCGAATCAGCTTTTGTGTCCACGCATAACCTACGGCCCAGATGTCCCAATTGCTGTGTGGACCACCTGGAGAGTCTTTTTTGGCCGGGTTCACGCCCCGATGTCCCAACTGTCCCAAGGACCACCTGGACTAGGACTTAGCCAATTTTCATGATTTTTTCTGCCCCAAGCTTGGTTTTTGCAAATTTTTCACCCTTTTTAGAACTTGCTCTTTTCTTCTTGGATAGGAGAGTTAGAAAAAGCCGAGGGGACCCCAGAAACATGATTTTGGGCCTTGAATCAATCTATCTTGCTCGGGACCGAAGAATTTAATGCATGTTATCAAAATTACCCTGGGGGGTGAATTTTGGATAACAATTTGGTGACTCAAGTGGGTCATCGCCGCTAGATGAAGTTACTTAGTTACTCGAAGCATCCATTGGGCATGGAGTCTGATGAGTTGTAACTGCAAACTGATCTGAACTTTGAAAACTTCCCTCTGAACTGCTTAAATCCCACTGGACATGGAGTTGTTCTCACCAAAATGCCACTGAAATGGACTGTGCAAGAGCAAAACCAGCAGCACAAAAACTATGTATAGAACTGAAAATCATACATGCTCCAAATGAAACATGCAAAGTGTGCACAAGCACTTCTTCTACTGAAAGAAAACCTACCTACTCTATTCTAACTGGAAGAAAAGGCAAGCTAAACAAACCCTACAATTGGTTGTGAGAAATAGCTTCCCTTTCTCAAAAGTGGCAGCCATGCAATTGATTTGGAGTTGATCATGGCTGTTAGGATGAGTGGAAAATCAACAAGAAGCTGGTCTTCCACCCAAATCATCAAGGTATCAGCTGAAGGAAAATTCAATACCTCTTTTAGTTTCTCTGCATTTGGATTGAAGAGGTATGACAGCTGATCCTTGGTACTTTGTAGCTCACCCTCATGCTCAGAAGCAAGCATGACTAGTTGTGACTTCTCCTTTGGCTCCAATGAAGCCAAATACCTGATTGGGCAAGGTCTGATCCGTTGAGTATGCCCATAGCTCTGATTTTCAACTCCAAAAATGGAGTCTTCTTGTAGACCCTCTTGGGTGGATGGTGTGGAAGCAATGGTGAAATTCCTCTGTCCTTTCTCTTCCTCCAATGAAGAACATGAAAGATTAAAATCTTCCAATCTTGATTCCAAAGAGCTGCTATAAGATGCAGGCTGCTGCAAATGAATGTTCTCCTTCATGACAAAGAGACTCAAGTGTTTGGAATGTGGATGATGAAAGAGAGAATGGTGGAAACTCAACCGGCTCTTCTCCATCAAAATAGTCCTCCAAATCTGACAGATAAACTACCTCATGGCTGTCTTGCTGCAAATGCTCCACTTCCTCCATGGTGTCTTCTTGATCTGTAACTTGATCACCATGGTTTCTTTCACCCTCCAACATTGAGTTTGAGAGATCAAACTCCTCTTCAGTACTAGAACTTGAGAGAGGTGAAGTAGAAAGAAGAATTGAAGGTTCTCCTGTAGCCTGCTTTGTGCTCAAAGCCCTTGGATTTGCACTTTTCTCCTCCACAGCTGGGATGTGCTCCTCTTCTTTTGGATTTGGAGCAGCTTTTCCTTCCTCCAATGTTTGAAGACAATCTTGCTCTTGATTGAACTCTTCCTCCAGCATGAATTTTGTCAAGTCAAACTCTTCAATCTGCTGCTCTAGAGGACAAGTTGGGACTGCAAGATCTTCTTCGAGCTTTCTTCCTTTATGGCTAATTGTGTAACTTGAATTGAATCAACATTTCCTTCAAATAGAGTGCCAACATGGACACTACTTTCGAAAACCGACATTTCGCTGATCTCGCCTCTTCTTTTTACTCTTCTTCTGCTACCACAAAATCAGTCTTAACCACCATTTGTTCTCCAACCTCATCTGAAGGTTTCATCAGCAAAGGGATCTTCTTCATCCCAAATTTAAGAGCCAAACTTACTAAGCTCTTAATCATTTCTTCTTTTCTTGGCTCTTCCTCTTGCTATCCTTGATGACTGATTTTTGCAATTTCTTCTTCCCCACATGGAATTGGGAATGCAAGAGGAGGGATGGGTTGTAACTCAATTGATTTGGCATTTTTTGTGGTGGTAAAGGAGGTGAAACCTCTTGTTTCTTTAGAGGAGGGGGTATTTCTTTTAGCTCTTGTGGAGGGGATGACTGTTTGGAAGGAAAAAGGAAAGAAGAATTGAGGTGTGGTGGAAGACTGAGAGGTGGAGACATGGGATCAACATTTGGGACAGCAGATGGAGAGTTTAAAACTTGCAATTCCAAATGAGATGGTGTTGCTTGACTAATGGGAAGAGAAAAACCAGATGATGGTGTAGAACTTACCCATTGACAAGGTTGTTCAACAACAAGTGTATAGGCCTCTATTTCTGTTTTCCATTGTGCAAGTTGAGGCAACATCTTTATCATGAAGTCCAGCTTCTCCTGAGGGCTGAAGTGTCTTAGAAAAGGGCCTCCCCATGGACAAGGAGTCCTGCAACCAATTTTGAAAGCTCTCATTTGAGCTGTTGCTCTGGACTGCACCATCTTTACCTCCATCTTTTGGATTTTCTCCAATAGACCAGCATCTTGCATCTGATGGTCTTCATTATATGCATACTCTTGCTCTTGGAAAGCTCCATAGCCAAACTGATTTTGGCATTGCTGCTCATATGGGTGTGTATGCTGATTTTGAATTTGTTCAAAATGCTGATTTGGAGGATTTAAAAAACATGTTGGAGGTGGGAAACATTGCTGCTGTTGTAAATGTGAGTTCCATGATGGAAATGAAGTCATGATTGCACAACTTCATGGAATGGAAAATAAATGAAAGGGATGGAAGGAAATATGGATGAGAATGGATGAAAGACAGGTCTGCAACTTCAGAAATGGGTTGCTGATCAGATGGAGTCGCCAGATGTGTTTGTAAGTGCCTCCAAAGGCTAAAATCTTCACAGGAACACACCAACCTACAAAAGATGAAGTGGAAGACCTCTCAGTGTCCCACCTGGTGTGCCAAAACTATTAGTGCAGGCACACGGTGGCTTAAACTTTGCTGTTGATAATGAGACACCTCTGAAAGATGAAATAACCTAACCTCAGTGTCCCCCGGCGCATGCCAAAACTGTTAGTGCAAAATCACAACACCCTTGGATGTTGATCAGATTTCTAGGTTGATCACTCTAGCATCCAGTGTGATTGCACAACATTGAATCCTTTCTCCAAGTGTGGGACTTGCAAGAATGAGAAAGGAATCTCCAGAGAAGGTCTGGTTCCTCTTCCTAAACTACCTACCACAAGCTATTCTAGTGCAGGCAAGCTAATCTAAACCTAATCTAACCATGTCAAGGAGAGAGAGAGAGAGAGAAAAGGAAAAAAACAGAGCCTATACTAAAACGGTGATACACAGAGAAGGAAAATGTTGAACATCTATCAAAACGCCATGGGACAAGGAGAGGTGAGCAATGGGAAGGATGGATGATGCATCACAGGCCCAAGGATAGATTTCACACAGAAAATGTCCCAAAACTCCATGAACATAGCTCCAAACCTGTAATGAACATTCAAACGTGCACAAATACCTGTAATGAAGAGAGGCAAGAAGAAAACAAGCAAAAATCGAGCAAGGATGGACAGATGCATCACAAAACACGTTTTTGTTGCTTCAGAAGTTTGCATAGAACATCATTTCAATAGTAAAAGGCAAAAATTCCATTACAGAGTAGGGGAGGAGGTTTGAAATCCATTTTCAACCCAAGAGAAGAAAAGAAGGGAGGGCAGAGCAGAAAAGATGAACAACTTGTAATCTTCTTTTTCAAAATGAGCCAAATCTAGCTTTTACATTGCATGGGTCGAGCCCATGAGAGAGAAAACATACAAAAACATGGGAGCCCATTCCTCCTTGACTGTAAATGCATTAAATCAGCATGGAGGACCTTACAAACCCATACCCTATCATTTTGACCAAATGGGAGGAGAGTGTGACCCATTCTGTATTAAATTTGGTCGCTGAAATGTCACTTCTGGCCATGAACACGTACTGAAACATTTTTTAAAATTTTCTCTCTCCAAATGAACCAAAATTAGAGATTGATAATGGAATCCTATAGAGAATTTTATAAGATTTCCAATGATATAAAGAACGTGCAAATACGAGCTCTGGATCAAAAGATATGGAGGTCTGAAGTTTTAGGGCAAAAAACGGCCCAAAAAACGGATCTTGAATTTTTTCCCGCGCTCTGCCACCTGGATGACACGTGTCGGGCCATGATTGGATGCACAATTCTCTCTCCTCCACCTTTCCATGGGCTTCCCTTTGAAATTTTGACGTTTCTTACACTTTGGAAGAATTTTCATTTTTTCCCCGCGCCCGCCACTTGGGACACGTGGCATCATTTGGTTCGTCGACAGGGGCGCGGGGAAAACCTTTACCTTTTAGTTTTTCGGCCAAAACTTTTGCTAAATTTTCTAAGTCCTCCCGAGCTCCACACTTCCCCCACCTTAGGAAATGTGTCCTGCTCTGATTCGTTGGTGGCTTTTCTGGGTCTTCACGTCCCTCGCGTATTTTTGGCCCTAATGTCCCAAACCGTCTGGGACAAATTTATCTGATCCACCTGATTCGGGCTTCCTTGTCCCTCTTTGAGGCGAAGACACGTGGCACATTTCCATTCACTCTCAGCTCTTTTAGATCTCCGCGTACCGCATGTACTTTTGGCCCAAATGTCCCAAATGAAAGTTCTCTGTTTCGGCCGAACCGGCCGGTTCACGTCCTCCACGTACTCTTGTCCCAACTGTCCCGGACTGTGCGAAACAGACTTGGGCAATTTTTTCCCTTTTTCGGCCGAAACAGCTTTTCACGTCCTGTGCGTACCTATGTCCCAGGTGTCCCAATTGCTGCGTGGACCACCTGGAGGCTTTTCGGCCGGTTCACGTCCCGACGTCCCAATTGTCCCAAGGACTGCCTGGACTAGGACTTAGCCAATTTTCATGATTTTTTCTGCCCCAAGCTTGGTTTTTGCAACTTTTTCACCCTTTTTTAGAACTTTCTCTTTTCTTCTTGGACAGGAGAGTTAGAAAAAGCCGAGGGGACCCCAGAAACATGATTTTGGGCCTTGAATCAATCTATCTTGCTTGGGACTGAAGAATTTAATGCATGTTATCAACATTACCCTGGGGGGTGAATTTTGGATAACAATATCATCGTAAAGTTCTACAACATCAACCTCATCATCAAAATCATCAGTACTATCTTATCATGTTGAATATTAGTATCAAGGATATTAGTGGGAGTGGAGCCAGATGTAGGAGCGAGAGAATAATCGATGAGACAAAATAGTGGTAACTATGGAAGTAGATAAGGTTGGTGTAATGATGTCGGTGGTATGAGTGGGAATAGCTAGCATGCTTGTAAAGGTGGAATAATTATGTGGAGCACTAGATTTTCCAACATCATAGGCACCAATATTTCTATATGGAATAGGATGTGATGGAGGAATAAGTATAATAGTAACATGGTCTATGTGGAATAACTTGAATGGATCCGGGTCAGCGGAAATGGTATGTTCATAGAAATCATGTAATAATTTAACGAATTGATAAACTATAGATGGGAAAATTTACATTGTGTGAATCCATGGTCTACCCAGCAAGAGATTAAAATGAAATGACACAACAATAACGAAGAAGAATGTAGGAACAATATTAGGCCCAAATTGTCTAGGTAAAGTGATAGTAGTGAGACATGTGCGAGTAGTGGAATCATAACCATGAATGAGAGTAAATTTTTTTGTAATTATAATATCAATAATTCTAATTTACCTGAGAAGGGAGTGAGCATGTATATTTATATCAGATCCATTGTGAATGAGTACACACTTGATATAAATGGTGCCACTGGTAGTGGTGATAAGAAAAGGTAAAAATGGATTGTCAACAACATGTGGTGGTATATCCTCATCACTAAATGATATAGCATGTGGTATATTTTTGAGATAGTGAATAAGATGTGTGAATGCCATAGGAAAATCATTTCTTTTAGTGTGGATATAGTGAAGGGCGGTCTCTAATGTATGATGAAAATTAGGTGCACTGCGTAATAAATCATAAAGATATATTTTTGTAGTGCATTCTTAATCATAACCCTTAGAAGTGGTGGTAGGATCTATAGAACGGATAGGTGGTGGGACAAAAACATATTGATCTATAGGAGGAAAAGTGCAGCAGTGGTGACCACATTAATAGTTGGATCAGCCATAGGAGTAATGAAATGAGGAAGATGTTGAGTACGAACTTGGATAAAATCAGTAACGGTAGTAACCATGCCAGAAACATTAGTTGGGTGAAAGAAAGATAAGAATATTGATCCATGAATTAAGAAGAATAATAAAGATGTTGATACATGCTTAGAAGGTATAAATTGAATAGACGGGTTCACCTAATGATTTTTAAAAATAGAATTTTGTAAAACCCTAACCGAAGAGTCATGTATGATAAATAAATTCTAAGAAACTACTAGAATATAGACGACACAATAAATAAGCTAGATAAATATGAAACCCTAAATGAAATAGAGGGAAATAGTGACTTATCTAATTTGTGCTATCCCTAGAACTAATCTAGGTTAGAAAAATAATGAATAGGAAGGGCAGAATGTCATAACTAAGCACAGAAATTCTAGGACTATCAAATATACCGGACTAGAGTGAGGGTGCCTAGGCACCGAGATACCTCTGTTGGTTGCCTATGACCATGCAATGGCTCATAATATAGTGTTTTTGGTATCAAAAGGTGGTCACTCATAGTCATGTTTGGTCACTCATGTGTGGCACTATAATTGTAGAATTCCCCTACAACCCGCAAAGAAAAGATGACCTGTAAAATCCTCAAAATACATCAAATACCAAAAAGAAAATACATGCAATATGGGGAGTCGGAATGACCTAGATCAACCAACTAAGTGAACTTATGACCAAGTGATGCACTACATATAAGACTCCATGTAGTTCTTGTGTGCGTGTGATATAATCATTCCCTAGGAAGCCCTTGTGCAATGCACGTGATAACAGTGATAGATATATGTACTAATGTAAATAGACATGTGTATGGAAAAATTAACTTCTCGTAATATGTGTATATGCAAAAATGCAGTCCCTTGTCCCTTGTATGAGTGTTAGATGGATACCTTTGATGCTCTTAGATCCCTTTGGATGCAACCTTAGGTGATGATTATAGATGCTTAGAGTTTTTTCATTTATTTTGGACACATAGATTTGTATTTATATGATTCCCTTGTTTGAATTTTGTAATTGACAACTGGAAGATTGACCCATAAGAAAATAAGATGCCCAAAAGATAAAAGAGGCCCAAAAAGAGAGAGTATGATAAAAAGAGGTCAGGGGCACCAAGAGAGAAGAGGGCACCGGGCACCAACGTCTGGTTGGGTGCTAGTATTTGAAGCCATGAAAAATAAGAAAGTGAAGTACCAATTGGTCTCGTAGGGTATGTAAGATCAAAAAAAGAAAAAAACAAATAAAAGAGGCCAAATATAGCTATCAATTACTAGTTTTCTCGCTTAGGAATCATATGAATGCAAGTATGTTTTTAGGACCTAGAAATGTACCCACATGTGTGATTTTGTTTATATATATATATTATGATATATATATATATATATATATATAGGATGTTTTTGTAACTAAATACATTGTCAATTTATGATTACAATATCATTCGCATAGGTGGGGATACGATATAACATTTTTTTCATCCTAATCTCAAATTCTTTGGGATCCTAAGCACCATAAACATATTGAACATCTCTTGCTAAAGCATGAGACATACCATTATCCATAAGATTTTTTATGCTCATCCTTGGGCCGTTCAAAATATTAATCAATTCCAAATTTTTCCTATAAGAAGAGGCCTATTCAAGGAGATTAAGCCCTCCTGTGTGATATTCCTTAGTACCCTATTGAGTAATAGTTTTGGAGGTTGAGAATGGTATGTGTATATAAACTTTCATACCATGAATTGGCTCAAGAAAACCAATCTAATCAAAAGAGTAGACCTGGATTGGATGCACCTCTTGAAATAACCGCACCCCTTTTACATCACTTCAATGGAGGTAGCGACACTTCAGGAGATTTCTCATAAGTAGATTTCACTAAAGCTCTTTCAATATTAGTGATCCTTTGCTCTATTGCAAATATTCTACAGAAATTGAGGATATGTCCTCTTTAGGATCGTCATCAGACACTACATGGAAAGATTAACTAGGATTTATTTCTCTTCCAATTCCTTGGGAATAATGTGGGGGATATATGAATGGTTTTATTCTTAATATCCCACCCGCAATGGATCCATAACTTCTTTAATCGCTCAGAACCACATAGTCTTCTAGGTGAAACAAAATCTGAAACATAGAGAAGAAGGGACCCATTTTGACAATATTCCTCATCAAATATAGTTGATCTATGCAAAGTGTTAGTTGTCTTGTGGGCCCCATTTGGTCTTTAATCACGAGAAACATCCTAAAAAAGCTTCACTTGGGCGAGTAAAGATTAAAGATCACGTACAAAGATTATGAAGAAAGATATTTGAAATTGTTTCCCAATTCCATCTCCCCATTGCTAGAAAAGGGTAAAAACTATTTTTTCAAAATAAAATTCACTTGTAATACTCAATGGAAGTTGTAAATTCATAAAAATTAGTGATCTTTGTTATCCAAAATGTGCCCTCGCTCATTTTTTGTGGCTAACTCCTTCCATTCTCCCCTCTCTTGTGCCTCAGTCATAATTTTTTGATTTCTAGGAACTCAAAACCTTCTGGAAATGGCACCATTGGATAGATCTCTTTCTCAGCTTTCAAGAAAGGTAAAGTTTTCCTCCTAACTCCATGTATTTTTGAAGTTATGGCTCGGCGGAGTTTTTTGGGGAAATTTTCCCCTGAAAGGCCCGCAGCCAATGAGATTCCACCATGTGTCCTGGAGTGGCAGAGCAAGGGGAGAATTTGGGAAATTTTCCCAAGGAAAAATAAAGGAAAATTTAGAGAGGAAAGCCCGCCCCCTTATTGCGAGCCAATAGAATCTCGCCACGTGTCCAGATGGCGCCAAAATCAAGGAAATGCCCGCAAGGAAATTTTGAAAGGTCAAACCCGCATCGAATGGGGTTTTGACATGTGTCTAGGTTGAAAATTATTAGAGAGACCCATGGAAAATTTAGGAAGGATAGGCCGCATCCAATCAACGCTCGCCACGTGTCCTCACCTCATCGGCCGGCGAGGAATTTTGGGAAAATTTTCCAAAGCGGAAACAAAGGAAAATGAAGCAGGATGGGCCCACACCCAATAAAAATGTGCCATGTGGCACCTAGAAGGGTGGAGTGTGGGGAAATTTTGGAAAATTTTCCAAATGACCAAAAAGGTAAAAATTCAATTTTTTTGCCCGCCGCCTGATTTGGCCCTGTTTTGCCCTAAATTTTCAAATGGCCATAACTTTCGATCCAGAGCTCAGTTTTTTGCGTTCTTTATATCAATGGAAAGCTGGTAAAATTATATACAAGATTCCAAGGCCACTTTTGCATTTTGATATGGATTTTGGAGAGATAAAATTGAAAAATTCCTCCGCATGTGGTCATGGGACAGAAATGACGTTTCAACCACTGTTTTTAATGAAGAATGGCTCGCATTCTCTCCCAGCATGGTTGAAAATGTTAGGGAATGGGTTTGTAAGGATTCCCATGTTGTTTTGAATACATTTTGGTCAATTTTTGAATCCCTTCCACGTTTTCCCTTGTTTCTCTCTCCGGGCTCGTCCCTCAGACCGTAAATGCCAGATTTGGCTCATTTTCAAAGGGTGGAACATTTTTTGTGTATTGCAGGTCCCCTTTCTCACCTTGGAAGTGATTTTGGTGGAATATCAGACCTTTTCTAAGAACTATAACTCATTTTTACCTCTCAGGTGTTGTAATGCAAGTGATTTTGGTGTTAAAATAACAATACAGCCCGTGATTAATTTTCCATCCTTTCGTTGGTGTCATTTGACTAATTTCGATTCCTCATTATAGTTATCAGTTTTTGCATGTTTTTTTGTTGCATTTTATGAATTGTGTCAATCTGTAGAAGTGATAAATGCTCACCACTCCTTTGGTGTATCACCTATTAGCATTAGTTTTAGCTTTTTTGCATTCTCTGTCTCTGTCTCTTTTGGAATTTAGGGTAGGGTTAGGAATATAGACCTCTGCAACTTGTAAGTGATAAATATGACCAGAGGAATTGAGGAACCAACCTCTAAACTGGAGATTCCTTTCTCATTTTGCAAGTCCCACACTTGGGGAAAGGATTCAATGTTGTGCAATCACACTGGATGCTTAGTATGATCAAACTAGAAATCTGATCAACATCCAGGGGGTGCTGCTGATTTGCCACAATAGTTTTGGCACGCGGTGGGACCTTAGAGGTCTTCATCTTCATTGCAACAAAATTGATGTGCATTTGTTGCAAGTTTCTTTCTTTAAAAGAGCTATAAATTGCACATCTGGCGACTCCAAGGAAGAAGAATCAGCTGGTTTTAGCAGTGCAGACCTGAAAACTCATGAGAAGAATCACTACAAGGTCAAGAGCTGGAGAAGAAGAGGTGTTGTTTGAATATCTGTAGTTATCTCCAAGAAGAAGGAAAAGTGGGAGGAGAATCCAAAGGTGTCCATCACCACCAAACAGAACTCTCTCAACTCCACCTGGTAGGCCATTCATTCAATTAACAAGGGTTCTAAGGCCAATCAGAATGGTAGAAAACAACCCCTATGTCAATTTCACTGGCAGCAGCCCACTTGCCCTCAATGCACAAAATCCAATCCCAGTTGCAGCATTGAAGAACATTCCATACTTCACTGGAGAAAATTAGATCACTCCTGGTGATCATGTCAATGATATTGCTAACATTTGTGCAATCCATGAGATCAATGAGATGCAAGTTGTCAAATTGCTGGCATCTTCATTCAAAGGGAAAGCTTTACAATGGTTCAGGAGCCTTGCCTCAGGTTCTATTCAAAATTGGAATCAGCTATGTATAGCCCTCCATGAGCAGTTTGGGGAAAAGGGAGACAACTTTTCCCTTTTGGAGCAGCTGACAACCATCAAGAGAGCTCCCAATGAGCAGCTGACTGATTTTAATTTTAGATTTCAAAGGACTTGGGAGAGAATTCCAGTGGCAGTCAGGCCAACAGCAGAAGGTGCTTTTCTTTATTACCTTAAAGCTTTAAATTCTGATATTTCTATGTTAATTCAATCCATGGGAGGCACAACCATCCCCATTGCTTACAGTATTGCCATTAGAGCTGAAAATTGTTTGATTCAAGCTGGAAAACTAGCTCCTAGGCCTCCAATGCCATTGTTTCCAAGTTTAGAGAGCCCAAGTACTGGCCAAGTGTCTAATTTAGCTCCTATTCCCACTCCTAGAAATAACAATTCGAATGAAGCTTCTACTTCATCTTCTAGTGCCTCAAATGAGCTTCAAGAAGTCATGAAGCAGCTGCAAAATCTAGGCAATGAGCTGGTTACTCTCAAGAGGTAGCAAACCCAAGGTTTTAGACCTTCTTTCCAGCCCCAAGCTCAGCCTAACAGGCAGCCATATCAACCCCAAAGACCACCCAATCCAGCTACAAATTTGAATCAAGCAAGGCCTCCTACCAATAGACCATTTCAGCCCTATAATCCCAATGCTACATCTGCCTCTAAAGCATTAGTGCCAGTACAAAACAATATAGCCCAAGAGTATGATTGGCATTTCCCATGCAATGAACCTCACAACTAATCCATGTGCTTCAACGGTGCCTTGAATCAAGCATTAATGGTGACAACAACTGGTGTGGAGGGTGAAGGTAGTTAAAGAAATGACCAGCAACAAGAAACATTCCAACAACAATCAGCTCCAAATGATACCACACTTGTAAACTGGCAGCAGAAGATTTTTGTGGCATGAATCAAACGGTTTCCCAAAGTGTTGCAGCCAACACAAGATCAAAAAGAAGAAATATGGGTGAAGAATAGCCATTAACTCCAAGCAATTCACAACCTTCCATCACCCCACAGAATGTTGGCAAACAAAATGCAATCCCAAGCATGCAAGGATTGCCTAAAACAGTTCCTAGGCCAACCCAAATGCCAGTTGTTGCTATCCATACACAAGGAATGAATGTGTAGGCCAAGGGAAAACAAAAGGATACTTCATCTCCATTGAATATCATTGATCAGATGAAGAAGACAAATGTAAACATATCAATGTGGGAATCACTATCTATCCAGGCCAAAGAGATTTGCTACAAGCTGCCATGAAGGATCTGGTCAACTTCAAATCAGCAAGTCCAAATGCATGAGAAAGTGCTCACAAATGCTGCCCAGCCTGAGGGGAACCATGGAGGACAAGCAAGGTAAAATGTTGAAGCCCCCTCCATTCTATGTTTCATTAATCATTGGAAATCAATTAGTACACAATTGCATGATAGATTCCGGGGCAAGTAGTTCAGTAATGCCCAAGCAAATAGCTGATTAGTTGGGAATTCAGTATGAAGCCACATCCAAAGGGGTGGTACAATTGGATGGGACAGCAGTAACAATGGTTGGGGTGATTAAAAACTTGAGTCTTACCTTGCATGCCTGTCCCAACGTGGTTGTTTTGCAAGATGTCTCAGTAATAGACCTTCCACCACTCTTTGCCCTATGTTTTCAATGGATTTCACAGCTAAGATTGGAGGTTACTTGTCTACTGATTGGTCACACATGCTATTCAGAACAAGATATGGAACCAAAGCCACAATCAAGTCTGAACCTATTGCAAATTTTCACATTGAGCCTTACACCCCAAGTCAGATCAATGCCAATTGTTCAGCGTTTGATCAAGAAGATTAGCCAAGCACCGATGAAGTTGACACCAAGGTAGGAAGTATGCCGATCTAACTCTTGATGAATGGGAAAACAAGGTGCATGCTTTTGATCCTTATCAAGAAATAGAAGAATCTGAGTTAGGAGTCTATTGCATGCATGAAGAAGATCACCTATCCCTAGCATCACCAAGCTAGACCACAAGGATGAAAATGAGGTATGGCAGTTGTTTTTTGATGGATCAAGGAGTAAACAAGGGGTAGGAGGAGGAGCTATGCTTGTTTCACCACAAGGAGTTAAGTATTATTCAACTTTTAGATTTCAGTTTGCATGCTCTAATAACACTGCTGAATATGAAGCTTTGGTACAAGGATTGCATTGGTCAATCAAAAGGGGGATAAAGAACTTGCAAGTCTTTGGTGACAGTGAGTTGATTGTCAACCAAGTTAAGGGGCAACATGCTGTCAAGAATGATCTACTCAAATGCTACAAGAACAGGGTATGGGACCTCATTGAAGATTTTGAGGGCTTTAGCATAAAATCCATTCCTAGAAAAGAGAACCAAGCTGCTGACAGGCTTGCAGCAGTTGGGGCAGCCTTTGACGTTGTTGAAAGCATTCAAAAGGACAAGGTACAGCCAAACATCCATGTGATTGTGAGGCCTTCAGTGCCAGACAACAATGTAAGTTGGCAAGTGTTTGAAAATGATCAACAAATCATCCATTTCTTGCAAGAAGAGGCTGAATTCTCAGCCAAAAATCAGGAAAAGTTGGAGCAGCAGTATGGTGACCAAGTGGTGCAACTGAGAACCAACAAACTACCAAAGGGACTTATTACTTTGGAGTCCATTTTCAACCCTAATGATCAGTTTAGGAAGGAGAAAGCAAACATCCAAGTGAAGAGAGAAGATTCAGTGTCCATCTCGGTGGAAGAAGGCAAATCACTCCAAGTTGGCAAGATGACAACTGAGCAAGAAAGGTGTGAGTTCATACAACTTTGTCAAGAATTCCCTGATGTGTTTGCTTGGAGCTATGAAGATTTGAAAGGTTTCAATCCGAGTTAGCTCAGCATACCATTGAATTGGACCCAAGTACTAAGCCCATCAGGCAAAAACAAAGGCCAGTCAACCCCCACATGGAGCCTCTCATGAGGAAAGAGTTGGATAAGTTGATAGAATCAAGAATCATATTCCCTATCAAGCATTCTAGTTGGGTTGCCAACTTGGTTCCAGTCAGAAAGAAGAGTAGGGAAATCAGATTATGTGTTGACTTTAGAGATTTGAATAGATCATCTCTCAAGGATCATTACCCACTACCTTCCATGGAGTAGATTTTGCAAGTTGTTGCTGGCTCCGAAAGGTTTTCACTACTTGATGGCTATTCAGGGTATAATCAGATTATGGTGAAGGAAGAGGATCAGTTCAAGATAGCCTTTACAACCAAATGGGGAACTTATGCATACAGGAAAATGCCATTTGGGCTGTCTAACACTGGAGCCACTTTCCAAAGAGTAATGGACATGGTGTTCAAAGGTTTGATTAACAACATAGTGCTAATATATCTTGATGATATCACTGTTTTTTAAATACAAGAGACCACCTCTCTCATTTGAGACAAGTGTTCTAAAGGTGCAAAAGATTTGGAGTCTTCTTGAACCCTAAAAAATGTATTTTCTTAGCCCATGAAGGAAATCTCCTTGGTCACATTGTCTCCAAATAAGGATTAGCAATTGATCTAGAAAGAGTTGAAGCCATAAGAGCACTACCATTGCCAAGCCACAAGAAGGCCCTTCAAAGTTTCTTGGGGAGGATAAATTTTGTAGCCCTTGTCAAACCTATCACCAAGATATTAAAGAAAATCATGGCTTTCAAATGGACAACAGAAGGCAAGGAGAATTTTGAAGCAATCAAAGAAGCCATCTCTCAACCCCCAACTCTCATCAACCCGGATTTCTCCAAGGATTTCATCCTCTATGCATTTGGGGGTGATGATACTATTTCTGTAATTTTGGTACAAAAACAGGGACAATGATGAGCAGCCAATTGCTTTCTTCATCCAAAGCCTAGAGGACTATGAGGTGAGATATTATTTCATTGAGAAGCATGTTCTTATAGTAATTAGAAGCTTGAAGAAGTTCAAGCATTTAGTCTCAAATAATAAGGTCCAATTGCTTGTTTCTCATGTGGGAGTTAAAGACTTCCTCCTCAACAAAGACTTGAATGAAAAGAGGGCAGGTTGGATTACTCGTGTCATGGAGTATGACATTGAGATTAAAGTCACCAAGCTGGTCAGAGGGAAAGGATTGTGTGAGCAGCTGACTTTGAGCAAACAAGAGGAAGCATGCAAGGAAAAGGAGGTTGTTTTGGCGTTGCAAGACAGCCATGAGCAAGAAAGCACTCAAGAGGAAAATAATGGTGTCCCCACTCCTTGCTGGACCCAAAGTATAATGCACTTCCTAAGCATAGGCCTATGCCCTCCAAAGATGAACAAGACCCAAAGAAGACACTTCAGATTGCAGGCTGTCCCATATGCCCTTGTTGATGGTATTTTGTTCAAAAGAGATGTGAATGGAGTACTGCTGAGATGCATTAGTACAAATCAGATTCATAGGGTGTTGGAAGAGTTCCATGGTGGACCAGCTGGTGGTCATTTTGCACCAAGAGTGATAGCTCTAAAGATCATGAGGGTTGGCTATTATTGGCCCAAGATTTTCAATGATTATTATGCATGGAACAAGAGTGCAAGAATTGTGCATTCTTCACAGGGTAAAGAGAGGCTAGCTGCCCTTCCATTACATCCAATTTCAGTTGACCAGCCATTCATGCAATGGGGTTTAGACTTCATTAGATTCATTAATCCCAATTCAAGCCAAGGGCACACGTGGATTTTAACAACCATGATTACTTCACTAAGTGGTCAAGCAAAGTAGAACTTAAGGAAGCAAATGAATCTAGCATCCTAGAATTCTATGAGGGAATAGCAACTAGATTTTGTGTACCTGCTACAATAATATCAGATAATGCATTGGCATTCATCGGGTCCAAGGTGACTGAATGGGCTATCAAGAACAGGATCTACCTAAGTACTTCATCAAGCTATTACCCTCAGGGTAATGGCCAGGTTGAGTCTACAAACAAGAACTTGTTGATGATCATTAGGACTCTTGATGAAAATTAGAGATCTTGGCATACTAAATTGAAATCAGCTTTATGGGCTGATAGGATAACTCCCAAGAGATCTACAGGTAATTCTCCATTCAAGATTGTTTATGGAAGAGAGGAAATTTTTCCCATGTCACTTGAGTTGCCAACATTGGAACTCATGAAACAGTTGGAGTTGTTGGAGTTTGAGCCCATGGAAGTCAGATATGTAGAATTGATGGAGCTCTAAGAGATTAGAAATCAGGCATCCCAAGTAATGGAGAAGGATCAGGCTTTGATAAAGAAGACCTTTGATAGAAAGGCCAAGGATAGATCTTTCCAAGTTGGAGATCTAATGTTAAAATGGGATGCAAATAGATCAAAACTGGGAAAGAATTCAAAATTTGATGCCATTTGGAGTGGCCCATACATGGTCACAAAGTGTAAGGACATCAATGCCTTCCAATTGTCTTCATTGGATGGAAAAGAACTGTAAATTCCAGTCAATGGAATCCATCTCAAAGCATTGCTACTAAAGGGAAATTCTCCACCTTGTAAATATTAGCTTAGGTTTTCATTCCTCCAAGTGCTTGTGCACATTGTTTTTTCTCAGTAGGTTATTTTTCTTTCCCTAAGTGCTTTGGCATAGGCTTGTTGTTCCTAGGAATGTGTTTGCAGCCTTGCTCCATCGGTGATATTATATCTTCCTCCTTGTAATGTTCTAGTTAGTTGGGGTATCAAATAGAGAAAATGATAACTCCATGCCCAATGGATTGCTTCAGAAACCGGTAACTTCATCCAAAGCAGGTAGATGACCCTCTCGAGTCGCAGAATTGTTATCCAAAATGTGCCCCTGCTCATTTTTGTGGCTAACTCCTTCCATTCTCCCCTCTCTTGTGCTTCAGTAATAATTTTTGCTTTTATTCAATCAAAACCTTCTGGAAATGGCACCATTGGATAGATATCTTTCTCAAATTTCGAGAAGGTAAAGTTTTCCTCCTAACTCCATGTATTTTTGAAGTTATGGCTCGATGGAGTTTTGGGAAATTTTCCTGAAAGGCCCTGCACCAATGAGATTCCACCATGTGTCCTAGAGAGGTGGAGCAAGGGGGAATTTGGGAAATTTTCCCAAGGAAAAAATAAAGGAAAATTCAGAGAGGAAGGCTGCCCCCTTATTGCGAGCCAATAGAATCTCGCCACGTGTCCAGAGGGCGCCAAAAATCAAGGAAATGCCCGCAAGGAAATTTTGAAAGGTCAAACCCGCATCGAATGGGGTTTTGACATGTGTCCAGGTCGAAAATTATCAGAGAGACCCACGGAAAATTTAGGAAGGACAGGCCCGCATCCAATCAGCGCTCGCCACGTGTCCTCACCTCATCGGCCCGGCGGGGAATTTTGGGAAAATTTTCCAAAGGCGGAAACAAAGGAAAATGAAGCAGGATGGGCCCATGCCCAATAAAAATGTGCCACGTGGCACCTGGAAGGGTGGAGCATGGGGAAATTTTGGAAAATTTTCCAAATGACCAAAAAGGTAAAAATTCAAATTTTTTGCCCGCGCCCAATTTGGCCCTGTTTTGCCCTAAATTTTCAAATGGCCATAACTTTCGATCCAGAGCTCGGTTTTTTGCGTTCTTTATATCAATGGAAATCTGGTGAAATTAACTACAAGATTTTAAGGTCAATTTTTCATTTTGATAGAGTTTGGAGAGATAAAATTGAAAAACACCTCTGGCACGTGGTCATGGACAGAAATGACGTTTCAACCACCGTTTTTAATGAAGAATGGCTCACATTCTCTCCCAGCATGGTTGAAAATGTTAGGGAATGGGTTTGTAAGGATTCCCATGCTATTTTGAATGTGTTTTGGTCAATGGTTGAATCCCTTCCATGTTTTCCCGCATTTCTCTCTCTTGGGCTCGTCCCTTGCACTGTAAAAGCCAGATTTGGCTCATTTTCAAAGGGTGGAACATTTTTTGTGTATTATAGGTCCCCTTTCTCACCTTGGAAGTGATTTTGGTGGAATATCAGACCTTTTCTAAGAACTGCAACTCATTTTTGCCTCTCAGGTGTTGTAATGCAAGTGATTTTGATGTTAAAATAACAATACAGGCCCTGTGATTAATTTTCCATCCTCTGCTGGTGTTGTTTGACTAATTTATTATTCCTCATTACAGTTATCAGTTTGTGCATGTTGTTTTGTTGCATTTTATGAATTGTGTCAATCTGCAGAAGTGAGAAATGCTCACCACTCCTTTGGTGCATCACCTATTAGCATTAGTTTTAGCTTTTTTGCATTCTCTATCTCTATCTCCTTTGGAATTTAGGGTAGGGTTAGGAATATAGACCTCTGCAACTTATAAGTGATAAATCTGACCAGAGGAATTGAGGAACCAGCCTCTAAACTAGAGATTCCTTTCTCATTTTACAAGTCCCACACTTGGGGAAAGGATTCAATGTTGTGCAATCACACTGGATGCTTAGTATGATCAAACTAGAATTCTGATCAACATCTAGGGGGTGTTGCTGATTTGCCACAACAAATACTTTATAGAAGAATTAATTATAGAGAGTTTTGTGTGAATTATCATGTCGGGATTAAATACGAGATCAATTATGGATACTCACATGGATTTATAGAAGAGAAAGGTGGAATGATGTTGTTTCGCACGAAATGTTTCGGCTCTGTGGAATAGACTTGCTTCTATCCTATCATTCCTTTGAGAAGCAGAGATAAGGGCTAGGGCTAAGAGGAATACCCATCGAATGTTGAAATGGTGTGCGTGTACGATAGAGAAAGATCAGATCGATTTGCAAAGAACTCCTTTTTGTCTTGGAAGGACTACTGCAAATAAGAATACAAGACCACAGATTTTGTTTAGACAATAAATGAGGGAACTGCCTTGGGCCCGGGAAATATAAAACTTCCTTCGAAGGGGGTCGGTTCCCTTGCTAATATGAATTAACAAAAATGATAACAAAGAAAGCTATTACAAAATCACGATTTAGGTACCTCGTTACAAAACAATAGAGGCTAAGCTATCAATAATAAAACGTCACGTTGTTTGTTCAGTTACTGGTCGTTGATACATTCAGGTTGAGTTACAGGGATAAACCAGACTAGATCTAAGGTTGTTAGGTGACAAATAGGTGAGAGGAAGGTTTTGGGGTATAAGTCACAGTGACCGATGTCGGTCACTAGATAACCGACCGCGGTTAGAGAACCGCTGCCGGTAGGGGATAAACGACACCGGTAGGGTCAGCAATCTAGGTGCTTCTGGATAGAGGTTGGTTGTAGGGTGATTGTGGGGTTATTAAGACTAATGGATGGCTGAGGGGAATAATGAGAGGACAGGGAAGACTCAGAGTGTGATAAAATGGTCTTCTGGGCAATACAAGGATGTATGGATGAAGGTTAAGTGCAGGGTGCTAGTAGGTGGTAGATCTAGGAATGAGCTTATAATTACTATCAATCCACAGGCTCAAGAAATGGTGCTTAAAAACATACAAGACACTACTTACTCGTTCCTGATGAAGATGCAGGTTCCAGGACTGTGATGACGAAGACAGGGCTCAAGTAGGATGATCTGACAATCCAAGATGAGCTATCTCCTCTTCTGATGCTCGGATGAGTGTCACTGGGCTCTAGTTATTCAGTTGCAGTCTTGGGCTTGATGTCCTTCTCTGCAAACTCTTCTTGTTTCTTCACTTGTCTCTCTTTCCAAGCAAATCTAGATCCTTCCAATGGTTTCTCCTCTTTTTGTGATCAAATGAAAATCCGACCCCTTGTTTTGGTTGGAAGTGGTCATTTACATGGAACCGATGGCGGTTACGCAACCGATGACGATCGAGTAGGAACCGGTATCGGTTAGATCAAAGCGGGCTATTTTTGGTAAAATAGCCAGCTTTCCCTCCTTTTCTCCCGAGGGATTAGTGGCGGGCTTGGTCAAGTCATTATGAGGTTGGTTTTAGGTGCGGGTGAGGAGTAATTAGTCATGGGTGTGGATATGGACCAAGTTATAGGTCTTAACTAGGTTAGTTTAGGGTTAAGACTAGGTCATGATGAGGTGGTGAAATAAGGTGGCAAGTATGGTGATGTGGATTTATTAATTATAAGGTAATTAATAAATAATTGTGTAAGGTTTAGGTGATGAGGTTAGGTTGCGAAATGGGATGTGGGGCACAGGGTGTCGTAAGACACAAATTTGGTGTCTACATTAGCCCCTTATTGTCGTGTAGTTTGTTTTGTAAAGCTACACGGACAATAATATGAAGTGGTTTCCCCTGTTAAGGGTATAGGCAATCCCCCTCAAATCTATCACAGATTGAGATAGCGTGAAATCAGGGATAGGGTTGATAAAGGGTAAATGGTGTTTAGATAATGGTAAGATGGTGGGGTAGGTCCAAGGAGGCAGACGCACGTTGACATGCGAAGAGTGCGACTGTGGTACATGATTTGAAGAGCAAACAAGCAATTCATAGGCAAAGGTCGATAGTTTATCCAAACAAGGGTGATATAATCCTAGTATCCAAGGTATAGGAAGTAGCTCCAGGGGATATAACAGGTAAGGTACAGGAACGTTTAGGCATGTTTGATGAAGCACTCAAATGGTTGGTTTGGTTGAGATAAACATCACGGTCTTGGTCTAGGAAAAGTTGGTCAATCGATCAAGTCAAGGACCCTAATCATGCTAAAACACGAATAGGAGAGCTCGAGTGAACAAAAAGCTACATCATGGGTGGATAAAATTGTATTTTGTTGATTTTGGTCGAGGTATTTAATTGGTGTAGCCTTGGGTCGGGCCAAATGGTTGGGTACGGCCTTGGGTCGGGCCAAATGGTTGGTTGCGGCCTTGGGTCGGGCCAGATGGGTGGTTACGGCCTTGGGTTGGGCCAAATTAGTTAGTTGCGGCCTTGGGTCGGGCCAAATGGGTTGGTTGCGGCCTTGGGTCGGGCCAAATGGTTGGTTACGGCCTTGGGTCGGGCCAAATTGGTTGGTTGCGGCCTTGGGTCAGGAAAAATTGGTTGGTTACGGCCTTGGGTTGGGCCAGATGGTTGGTTACGGCCTTGGGTCGGGCCAGATGGTTGGTTACGGCCTTGGGGTCGGGCCAAATTGGTTGGTTGCGGCCTTAGGATGGGCCAAATGGGTTGGTTACGGCCTTGGGTTAGGCAAATTGGTTGGTTATGGCCGTGGGTCGAGGCCAAATTGGTTGGTTACTGGCCGTGGGTCGAGCCAGAGATGGTTAGTTACTGACCTTGGGTCGGGCCAAATTGGTTGGTTGCAGCCTTGGGTCGGGCCAATGAAGGTAACAAAGGGTGTTCAGCCAAGGTGGATATAGGTGATGTTGTGAGAAAGGGCGATTAGTAAATAAGGTCAGAAATTGGGGAAGAGGTGGGATAAAACCGATGATAGAGAAGATGTATTTGTTTAACATCTAAAATAAAACTAAAGATGTATGTTGTTTTGAGTGATGATAATAATAAGAATGGTTGTGTTTTGAATGTTGTTTTTGTTTTGTTTGAAAAAGGATAAAGATGAATGTTGGCAAATAGAAATACACAAAAAATATTTATATTTACAACACATGATAGGGTATGGTAGGGGATGGTCGAGCTAACCTTGGGAGACCCCATGTCTCCTAAGTGCTGCCTACATAGCCCATTGCACAAAGCAAGGAAGGGCCTCAGACCGATGTAGTTCTCCGTAGGACCAAGGAGAGGTGAATTCAAAGAGTAATTTGGTTATGGTTAGGCAATTTTTGGTTGGTAAAAATTTGATGTTGGTAGGGTAATGTTGTTGGTGTTGGTATAGGTGAAGCGAAAGTTAGCATACCCAAGCTAGTAGGGAATCGTGTCCTGATTAAGGTCAACACACAATCCTAGAGTCGAGAAAAAGAGGCTAGAGTGTTCCGTAGTCGAGAAGAGCTAAAAAACCACATATTAATGTAGGATGAGCTTGAGTCCCTAGGTACCTTGCATAGGAGAGAAGTCGATAGGTGAAAAGAGTGGTATAATCACAATATATCGGATATACGTCATGTCCCTTGAGTTTTGTTGTTTTGAAAAATGGTGAGGTGAGGTGATTGATGTGGGTGAGGGTGTAGAGAACTTAGTATAAGATGATTATTTTGACAAAAGAGAACCAAACCTAAATAGACAAGTCCATGACTTAAAAGTGTTTTGAAATACTACTTTTATTTTTATTTTATTTTTCTGGATATAGACCGATCGATGTGGGAAGTCTACATGGGATATGTATTTTGTTGTGCTTGAGGTCTTCATGAAGCTGATCAATGCGAGAAGCTTCGATTAAGGTTGTTGTGTATAGCTGTGTCCTTCAAGGAGCGATCTATTTATAGTATCGAATGCGGTGTTTATGTATAATGTCCTTGGGGAGCAGTCTATATATAAGAGCACTAATAGTTTGGCATATAGCCTGTCCTTCAAGGAGCAAGTCTATTGTATAATTTAGAGGTCTAGATGTCCGTTGGTCATAAAGCATCTAGTTTTGTAGGAAGTTTGACTCAAGAAAATCCCATAAGTGTTTTAATTAAGAATGTGTCATTTTGATACTTTGAAGTCATGGACTAGACTAAAAAAGGGGAAGGCATCTTTTAAGGGGAGGTGATAATCAAACCATGTGAGCTTGATTTGATTTTGAGATGCAAGAAACAAAGTGTAGGTGGTGGTAAATGAGCTCAAGGGACGAGTGTAAGGCAGATAAGAAGTGACACAACACCGAATTCAACAAGTAGAATGATCGAAGATGCAAGGCATTAAGGGGCTCAGGCTCAGGTTTACCATTAAGCGAAGCTAAATGATAAGTGCCTGATCCATAAGTGTGAGTGATAATGTAAGGCCCAATCCAATTAGGAGAAAATTTTCCACGTTTGCTCTTTTCTAGTTTGGTTACATGTTGATTCTCTTTGAGGACAAGATCACCAACCTTAAAGGTACGCTCATGAAGTCGCTTATCATAAGCACGCTTGATGTGTTTTTGATAGATTTGAAGGTGGTCAAGAGTCGTAAGACGACGCTCGTCAAGAAGCTCTAATTGGGCTAACCGCTCTTGGTGGAAATCATCGTTGGTGAGAATATCCTGAAGAGATATTCTGAGGGAGGGTATTTGTATTTCGAGAGGCAAGACAGCCTCGGTACCATATACCAAAGAAAATGGTGTGGCATTAGTGGAGGTACGAATGCTAGTACGATAAGCCCAAAGGGCAAAGGGAATGTGATCATGCCAATTTCTTCCAGAATCATTAACAACTTTCATGAGGATTTTGGTTAGGGTTTTATTAGAAGATTCAGCTTGACCATTGGCTTGTGGATAGTAAGGTGATGAGAAACTAAGTTTGATACCAAAGTTGTCACAAAGGTCTTGTAACAACTTATTTTTAAAAGATTTACCATTATCTGTTATTAGGTGATGAGGAATACCAAAACGATAGATAATGTGATGGTTAACGAATCGACAAATTTTTCTTTTTTGATTGAAATGAGTGGAATTGCCTCTACCCATTTTGTGTAATATTCGGTTGCCGTGAGTATCCAACGGTGACGTTCGAAGAGGGCGGGTGAATCTCACCAATAAGGTCTAAACCCCACCGTGAGAAAGGCCAAAGATCTCGTCCGACTGTAGCGGATGGCTAGGAGTATGTTGAAGATTGGCATGTTGTTGACACATAACACAATGCTTAACATATTCGTAGCGATCGTTATTAAGAGTAGGCCAATAATAATCTAGGTGAAGGATGCGTTTAGCCATGGCAAGGCCACTAAAATGTCTGCCACAAATACCGTCGTGGATTTGTTGGATGGTATAGGTGACCTCCACACCGGTTAGACATCGAAGGAGGATGCCATCAAAGCCACGTTTATAAAGGATTCCCCCCATGATGACATAACAAGAAACACGTTTAAGAAAACTGCGTTTGCCAGTACTAGTAAGGTCAAGTGGGAGAACGGAGGTTGTAAGGTAGTCATGAAATTAGTGGTACCAGGTATCCTGTGAATTAGCAGACACATTATTTATCATACAAACAACCAGGGCTGAGTAGGATGGGGCAAAGAGTTGTTGGACCAAGATGAATATGTCAGAGTCAGTTGGTGAGGTAGGAATTTGTGAGGCTAAACAAGCCATAGTATCCGCAAATTTGTTAGTGGAGCGGGAATAGTTTGGATAGAATAACGAGTAAATGAGATCAAAAGTGAATCCACGTAATGTTTGTACTTTTGAAGTTCCTCATTTTACATTGGTAGATTCCCATTACTTGATTGACTACCAATTGAGAGTCGCCAAAAATATTAATAGATTTGACATCTAAGTGTAACGCCACCTGGAGACCCAAAACAAGGGCTTCGTATTCCGCTGTATTATTAGTGCGGGGAAATCGAGTCGGAAGGAAAGAGGCATAGGCTCAATGTCGAGGGAATGAGAACAACGCCAGCTCCTCCACCGCACTGGCATTTGGATCCATCGAAGAAGAGGGTCATTGGATATGACTCCTCCCTAAGTGAAAGAGTGGCGATGAGTTCATCGAGGAAATTAAAATTGGTAAATTGTTCCCCAGGTAAAGGGGCCTCCACAAGTTGGTCCGCAATAGTTTGTCCTTTGATTGACTTCTGTTGTACAAACTCAAGGTTGAGGTCAGCGAGGAGCATAAGCCATCGGGAAATGCGTTGGTTTAGATGTGGTTTGGCATACATATAATGAATGGGGTCCGCGTTGGTGATGACAAAGTTTTGTGATTCGGGAGGTATTGTCGGAAGTTTGGTGGCTACGAATGATAGGGCTAGGCACAATTTTTCTACATGTGTATACCTAGTCTCGTAATCCATGAGAGTACGACTTATATAATAAACGGCTTGTTCTCGATGTGCCGAGTCGATGTGCGAGCATGGCTCCTATAGCATGGTCAGTGGTAGAAAGGTAAAGGTAGAAAGGGCGATCATCCTGAGGTGGGATAAGCATGGGTGGCTGCAAGAGATAGGCTTTGAGAGCTTCAAAGGCTTGGTGACACTCTTCGCTCCATTGAAAGGCAATGTCCTTTTTAAGAAGGTGATGGAAAGGTTGACATCAATCCGAGAGTTGGGAGATGAAACACCGGATGGATTGAAGTTTACCCTGCAAACTACGTAATTGTTTGAGGTTTTTGGGTGGGGGCATTTCTAGGATAGCTTTGACTTTAGATGGATCGACCTCAATGCCACGCAAAGAGACGATAAAGCCAAGAATTTTTCCCGAAAGAACACCAAAGACACATTTCTTTGGTTGAAGCTGGACCGAATATTGTAACAGGCAATCAAAAATAATGGTTAAAACATCAAGATGTTCACTGCGATGTTTAGATTTTCCAAGAAGATCATCGACATAATCCTCAAGGATAGTGTGCATAATGTCATGAAAAATGTAAGTCATAGCCTGGCTGATAGTCGCAAAGCATTCTTAAGGCCAAATGGCATGACATGATAACAGAAGGTTCCCCAAGGAGTTATGAAGGTAGTTTTATGTTGATCGGCCGGGGCTACCAAAATTTGATTGTATCCCGAAAAACCATCCATGAGAGAAAGCATTTCATGGCCCGCAGTGAGATCAACAAGTTGATCAATACTTGGGAGGGGGAAGTCATCCTTGGGGCAAGCGAGGTTAAGGTCTTGAAAATCCGTGCATATCGGAGTCCCCCCGTCACTTTAGTGACAGGTACGATGTTAGAAATCCATTGAGGATAGTCAATAGGCAAGATGAAGGAAGCGAGAAAGGAGTCATTGAAGCTTTTCTTTGACCAAGAGGGCAATGTGTGGATGCATTTTCTCGGTTTTGTTTATTTGGTTTGGCGTCGAGTTTTAGGGTAATGTTATGGACAGCAATGTCAGGATCAATTCCTAGCATGTCAGCGTAGGACCAAGCGAAAGCTTGGTTGCGGGTATGGAGAAAGGTAGTAAAGGTGGCTTGTTCTGATGTGTTAAGGGATTGTCCAATCTTCACAATGTGAGGATCCTCTTCGTGTGGATGTTGATTTTTATAGTCGACTCATTCAACGTAGTTTGAGTTTCGAGATGGTAAGGCACGTTGAATATAGGAGTCATCCGCGCCAAGGTAAGTGAGGATGGAGTCGTCATCCTGGCACTCAACAAAATTAATCGAAGGTGAATCCTCTTCGATCATGTCTAGATATAGAAGGGAAGATAAGACGGGTCCTCATTATCTCGTTGATAAGTGAGAGGACCTAGGAAGATAGCATTTATGAAATTTTTTTTTTTTAGGAGGGATAGATTCAGGTCTATCGATTCTATGGGTGATGATGGCAAAATGGGTGATGATGGTTTGGTAGGCGTGATGTCGTCATCTTCTAGGATACAACTGACAAGAGGTTTCTCGGTGTAAGTGTTTCAGAAAACGAGACCACTACGATCATTGTGTTTACATGTAGTCACGGGAATGAGTGTATGTCGGCCTTGTTCATAAAGACCAAAACCAAAGCCTTTCCAAGCACAGCAAGTCAAGAAGGTGAGGGAAAAATGACGATTTGTCAGGTATTGAAAATCAGATTGGAAGGGAACCACCTCAAAAGGAGGTTCGGGGGTAGCAGAGGATTTGTCGACACCCTAATACGTTAGGTTGGTGCAGCAATGGGGTGGTCCGTAAGAGATTACCTCCCCATGCGACAGTCGTAGGTAGGATGTGCATGTAATTGTCTCATGCTCTTGCGGGGTATGGAAAGAGCTAACGTTATATAGGTGGTATTCCCTAGAGTAAGGCGTTGAAAAACATCTACTAAGGGGTAGGAGGTTGGTATGTTATCTACGGGAAAGGAAGTGGTATTTGTGACGGTGGTTTCATTGGTTGAAGGTGTAGGTGCGGTTGAAGTGGATGGTTGGGTTGGATGAATGGGTGTCTTGACTGGTACAAGCACATCATTAGGGCGATACAACATATTGCAAGTTTTGAAGGGGGGAGGATCAGATTTTATGGTGTAGGACTTTCCCTCGTACTCAAATTTTATGCATCTATGTAAGGTGGAAGGAATGCATCCCATAGCCTGAGATCCAAGGGCGGCCTAACAGCATATTGTATTAGAACTCTCCCTCAAGGACATAGAAGAGTTCAGGTAAAGTACGTGGTCCTACACGAATGTTAAGGATCACGGTGCCTAAGGTAGAAGTAATAGCATCATTGAATGACCGCAACATGATGGGGTTGGCACACATGTAGCTAGAAGGGATATTCATTTGTTGGAAGGCTTTTGAAGAGATGATGTTTAGGCTAGCGCCCCCGTCAATCATAACACAACGTACCCGAATGTCCCAGACATAAGCTGAGATGAAAAAAGAGCGAGTTGGGATCTTGACACCAAAGTCGATAATTTCGTCTTCGGAGAAACCAGATGCAATGATGGCTTGTTGTACAAAGATATAAGTGGTTGGAGAAATAGATTGTTTGGTGAGTGAAGCAACGTGATTGGGTGTTAGAATAGAGGTATGAGCAAGGTTTCATTAGGTAAGACCTCTATCCTTGAAGGATTTCAACGAGAGCTTGTCGATGAGATTCGAGAAGTCTCGAATGAGATCATACGAGTGTCATTTTTACTGGGCGATTGGTGAAGTTGTTTGATCATGGTTCGGTGGGCAACTCCATTAGAGCGGGGTAGCAGGTCCACGAATAACCACTTTAGGTGGTGGTGCGATCGGGATGGTGGATGGAGAAAGAGATGCAGCAGTGTGTTTTCTTTAGTTTTCCCATTGTTTTTCTACCCTCGAGTAGCAACACTAATCATATTGATCTCGTGAATACGAGAGGAGGAAGACGGTAGGGATAGGTCACGGTCTTTGAGAGGTGGGGCTATAATAATGATAGATCTTGGTGAGGTGGGGATAGGTGGTATAGGAGAGGGAATTGAAGCTAAAGGTCTCTCTCTTCATAAGTTGTCTTTCTTGACTTTTCTATCTGAGAGAGGTGATTGACGAAGTATGGCTTTCAACGCTTTGCATCCCTCTACGTCATGTGTCCTGGTGTGCGGTGGTAAGTGCAGATTTTAGACTCATCGTAACCTATAGGTCGAGGTTTAGATGGATCATAAGGTCTAAGTGGGGGTAGGGAAATGGTTGCATTCTCTACCAACATAGCAAGGATTTTGGCGTAAGACCCGTTGAGTGGGTCAAAGTCGAGAAGAAAGAGGAATTTGTTGTAGGTAGTTGGTGGTAATGACGGGGTATGGTTGGTTTGTATGGTTGGTGGTTTAGCCAAGGGATTTTGATAATGGGTTTTAACTAAACGTGGCTTCTTTGGCGCAGAAGCTATGTTTAGCTAGTTAGATGATGAGGCCATAGATGATGTGGTATCAGAAAACAACCACGGAGAAATAGGAGTGGCAGAAAACAAATATTTTGATGATGGAATTTGTTTAGGGTTGATAAGTGGACAGGATACATGGGGTGACGGTGTTGCTATACCCTTGGATTTACGTATGGAGTGCGAAGGTGTAGGTCACTTTAGAGAAAACGCAGGAGGTATGATATATTGATGCAAGGTAGAGAGATGGGATCCCAATATGGAAGGTAGGTGTGACGACGAGGTTTTAGTTGTGAGAGCGGCATAGGTTGAGGAGATTGAGTCTATCTCCTAATGGGATGGATGGCTTTATTTTTAGATAAATCAAGCCACTTAGGTGGGTGTGTTAGGCCAGGTATTGGTGAGGTCCCAAGTGTAGGGGAAGATTTGGTTAAGTTAATAGAAGTGAATGAGGTATTTGGTAGATATGAGGGGGTGAAGATGAGGACATAGGCGTTTTAAGCACGTAAACACTTGCCGGTATATGGTAGAGGCATCCATATCGGTCATCGCATTTGAGTAGAATATGACGTACTCAAAGCGTTCCCATAGGACTCATCTATCTTACGGGAAAGACAATCCACATGTGTGACTAGGAACTTTTGTATGGAAGAAAGGTGGGTTGTGATTCCGGTCCTTGTGGGTGTGATACTGGGGGTAGATGAGGCATTGTATCAATGGGCGTTAAGAGGTCAACCGATTCTTTGAAAAGATTTAGGCGATGAAGAACTAATAGGTAGGAGGGCGTGTTTGAGAGAATCCGTCATGTTTAAATAATGTGGTGATGTTGGTTCAAGAGGTTTCTCATCTAGGGATGAAAAAGAAGTGGCGAGCCTTCCTCTTGTACAACAAGAATGATAGGAGGAGACGTTTGGGAAATAGATAAATTAGATAACATCTGCTCACATTCTTGCAAGGATGCGGTGTAAGAAGGCTCATTTTTGAAAAGGGAACTACGGGCGGTTAATTCCTTGATGGGTAAAGGAACGGCGAGGATTTTAGTTTGTCTTGATGGTGAGGAAGGGGTTCGGGTTTCTGCGTTAGTGAAGAGGCTTGGTTGAGAATTTGTTCGATAGAGATTTTTGGTCAAGGCGTCAAAGCGCATGGATCTCATGAACACTCTCCTCGGCTAAGATATCTTGATTTATGTTACTGTTAGAGGAATGATTTGGGAATGGTTTGTTGAATATTTTCAAATTTCGGTTAGCAGGGGCGTTAGGATTATCGAGGGCTATATCCCCCACATCAACCATTTCCTGCACTATGTTTTTCAACATCTTGCAGTTTTCATGACTGTGTCCCTTCACGCGGTGGAAGTTACAGAAGTCATTTTCTTTGTACCAAGAAGGTATGGCGTGAGTGGAATCAAACCCGGAGTGAGGTTTAACAGGAGGTAAGGTAATGGCTCTTGCTTTAAGCAATTTTTCCAATATCACACCATATGTTTCTCCCAAGGGAGTGTAGTTGATGGGCTCTCGCTTTATACTTATAGGTGGTTTTTGGTGGGGTATTAGACGGTGGTTGGGATTTGACCATCACCACGTGCATGGCTCCTTTTGATTTCGAAGCAGTCGATGGGTGAGGATTGGTTGTGTTAGGTTTGTTGGTGGAATCTTGGGTTCAGAAATTGGGGTTTTTGTTGCGCAACCGTAATTTTTCTTCCTCTAAGGCTCGAATCTCTAGTTTTTGAGCCATAGTAAAGGCCTCATCAAATGTACGGAAAGTTTGAATTTGGATGGTAGGAGAGATGTGTTTAGCGCAGGCCCACGTAAAGAGTTCAATAAGTTTGGCCTGAGGCAAGGCATACATAAGTTGGTTGATAAGGCCCCGCCATCATCCAACGAAATCTACGATAGATTCGTCTTCAAATTGTCGGATGGCATAGAGGTCAGTGATAGATACTTTCTTGGCAATGTTAATGGAGAAATGATCTAAGAAAGATTGGGCTAGCTGGTTAAAAGAGAAGATTGAGTGCTAGGTTAAAGCACTGTACCACTCCAAGGCAAGTCCGATAAGGACATGGGAAAGGTGCGGAGTAGTAAATATTATGCAGTGCTAGGATTAGCATCTAGAAATTTGGAAAATTCTTTGTCTCCTACGGGAATTTTAGGAACCTCGTTGGTGTCCGTAGGATTCCCCATGAGAATGTGAAGGGGGCGGTCGGGGTAAAGGCATAGAGCAAGCATGTGAAACCATGGCGGCGGCTTGCTTTCAGTGATAACAACCATGGACAGGAGTACACAAAGAGGGTTTTTTTCTATCAGAACGAGTAAAGCAGACAAGAAGATGTTTGAAATTGGTAGGTTGCTAGTTTTTCGAGAACAAGAATCGATATCGGCGAATAAGCGATGTCGGTCAAGGCTATAGCTAGTGTCGTTAAGCTAACCGATGTCGGTATAATAGAACTGGTATAAGAAGCGATAATAATTTGTTGATTTGGTGTTAATAGTAATTAATATGCCTACCAAACTGTCTCGTAGTGATCACGAGAAAATAGTGTATGACGAGAAACAAAATGGAAAACAAGCAAGAATGCACAAAAAATTAATGAGACTAACCCTAGGGTTAATTTTAATCAATTTGGGCTTATTCCTTTAAACGTAGAATGATGTCAATCCTAAACAAAAGACTTAGGGAAATGTCAAGTTTGTTTTGGCTTATAAGGTTACCTCAATCGGGCAGAGGAATACCGCGGAAAAGGGGGGATGTTTTGAGCTGTGGTGTTAATTATGAAGTGATTCGGTATGTGTTGTGTAGTGAAAGTAAGATTAATTTCTTGTCAATACCGTGGAAATCACCCCCACATGTACAACCTGTTACTTAGTCTATGTTCACTAGAATTGAAAATAGCAAGCAAGAATGTAATGCACGTGTTTTAAACCCAAATCGAAAATGATATTCGATGAAGCAAAGAAGATGACTTTCACTAATGCCAAAACTGGGAAAGCAAGACAAATTCTTTTACTGAATATAACAAAAACAGTAAACAACAAGTATGCTCCCCAAATGAAAGCAAGCAAGAGAAATAGAAACCCGAAATGGGTCCCACCGAGCGTGCCAAAATGTTTCGCATGGAATGTTTCGGCTCTGTGGAATAGACTTGCTTCTATCCTATCATTCCTTTGAGAAACAGATAAGGGTTAGGGCTAGGAGGAATACCTGTTGAATGTTGAAATGGTGTGCGTGTACCATAGAGAAAGATCAAATCGACTGCGAAGAACTCCTTTTTGTCTTGGAAGGACTACCTGCAAATAAGAATACAAGACCACCAGATTTTGTTTAGACAATAAATGAGGGAACTTCCTTGGGCCCAGGAAATATAAAACTTCCTTTCGAAGGTGGTCAGTTCCCCTGCTAATACGAATTAACACAAATGATAACAAAGAAAGCTATTGCAAAATCATGATTTAGGTACCTCGTTACAAAACAATAGAGGCTAAGCTATCAATAATAAAACGTCACATTGTTTGTTCGGTTACTGGTCGTTGATACATTCAGGTTGAGTTATAGGGATAAACCAAACTAGATATGAGGTTGTTAGGTGACAAATAGGTGAGAGGAAGGGTTTGGGGTATAAGTCACATGGATCGATGCCGGTCACTAGATAACCGACCGTGGTTAGAGAACTCATTGCCGATAGGGGATAAATGACACCGGTAGGGTTAGCAATCTAGGTGCTCACGGATAGAGGTAGGTTGCGAGGTGCTTGTGGGGTTATTAAGACTCGATGGATGGTCGAGGGGAATAATGAGAGGACATGGAAGACTCGAGTGTGATAAAATGGTCTTCGGGGCAATACAAGGATGTATGGATGAAGGTTAAGTGCGGGAGTCTTTGGTAGGTGGTAGATCTAGGAATGAGCTTATAATTACTATCAATCCACAAAGCTCAAGAAATGGTGCTTAAAAACATACAAAACACTACTTACTCATTCCCGATGAAGATGCACGAGTTCCAAGAGGCTGTGATGACGAAGACAGGGCTCAAGTAGGATGATATGACAATCCAAGATGAGCTATCTCCTCTTCTGATGCTCGGATAAGTGTCATTGGGCTCTAGTTATTCAGTTGCAGTCTTGGGCTTGATGTCCTTCTCTGCAAACTCTTCTTGTTTCTTCACTTGTCTCTCGCTTGGCCAAGAAAATCTAGATCCTTCCAATGGTTTCTCTCTTTTTGTGATCAAATGAAAATCCAATCCCTTGTTTTTGGTTGGAAGTGGTCATTTACAGGGAACCGATGGCGGTTACGCAACCGATGGCGATCGAGTAGGAACCGATATCGGTCAGGTCAAAGCGGGCTATTTTTGGTAAAATAGCCAGCTTTCCCTCCTTTTCTCCCAAGGGATTAGTGGTGGGCTTGGTCAAGTCATTATGAGGTTGGTTTTAGGTGTGGGTGAGGAGTAATTAGTCATGAGTGTACATATGGACCAAGTTATAGGTCTTAACTAAGTTAGTTTAGGGTTAAGACTAGGTCATGATGAGGTGGTGAAATAAGGTGGCAAGTATGGCGATGTGGATTTATTAATTATAAGGTAATTAATAAATAATTGTGTAAGGTTTAGGTGATGAGGTTAGGTTGCGAAATGTGATGCGGGGCATAGGGTGTCATAAGAAACAAATTTGGTGTCTACTGAGATGTCGTCAAAAAGTGTTCTTTTGGCTTGATTAAAGGTTTTGTGCAAGGGAAACATCAAATTCAAATGAATATCCATGGTTATTCATTTCCCAATACATATCTTCTAAAAATACAAATGTCAAATCAGTTGGAATAATGACATCAAGGAACAAATGGTTTGTGACTGGGCACATGAGTGATTATGACAAGATAAAAAAGAAAAAGAGGATTGGATATCAAAAATGTGATATCTTACACACATCCACATCTATAACCGAAAATAGAATCAGGTTGATGGCTAACAAAAGAATATTTACAGTTGAAATATATTTTCCAAAGATGAAGTTAATTGTTGCACCTTCTAGTATTTCTCACGTATGATTTTGGGGAATATCAAAGGCATTTCATAATAAATTTTGTATAAATATGAGGGTTTGTCCTCATATGAAAAAAGGGAGGTTAGTTTTCTATTTGAGAAGTTGAAAAAAAATAATGTAACTTTGCATGTTTCCATTTTCTTATATGGAATACATATGAACTTTGAGTTTTCAAGCTTTTGTGTCAAGGTGGTTGCATTGTACAACCATTGGTGAACATTGAGGGCATTTAATTCATGTCCCCTTGTCAAGAAATTGAAATTTTGAATGACATATGTTTGCTTATGATTCTAGTTTTTGTTCTGGATCTTGTATGTTGAAATTTGATTAATGAGTTATAATTTTTACTACATTTTTGTTTATTGCTTCTATATGTAATACACTAAATCAAATTTCTGGTAAGTTGCATCTTTTTGGTCACTAAATCAGTATTGCTTTGTAGCATTTACTCTACAATATATGAGGTGGTTATAAAATCCTCTTTGCAACCTACTGGTTAGATGATTTTTTCATCCTTTGAGTGTATCTTTGGCATATGAGAATAGGAGCAATAAGTACTTCATTAGAGCTCTTGCATAAGATTTTATGTTAAGTGTTTTAAATATTGTCTTGAAAATATTTGTATCTATTGAGTATCAATGAATGCAAATCTTTTTGTTTAAAGAAATTGTTACTACTTAATCATATGTTATTTACTTTCCAGGATAACATGTTGTCATGGTAGTTGTTGATGCTTTGTTGCATAGGAAATCAATCATCATTTACTCCCCCTCCTTTACAAATAAAACCTACTATACTTTTCCCCACACCATCACACTTCCATCTAAAGATCCATTTACCACCATGTTCTATTTCTAAGCATAATTGAAGACACTTCTTCTCACCCATATTCCCATCAAAAGTGATGCCGAACACTAAACCTTCTGTCTCTAATAACCTATGTCTGATGCACTAAGTATATATGATATTCTTGTGAAAAATATTATGAGTGAATGTTATATTCATGGTCATGCTTAGCTTAGATTGACCCATCATTTGAAAAATCAAGAGGAATTAAGTGAAAATTATCCTCTCTCAATTTAGGTTACCCAATGGCTCCTCTCACCCTAATTTAAGGTAGATCCAAAAGTAGAAGGATCATGTCATACCCTCTTTATACACCTTCCAATCATCCCAAGATCTTGGTTCTAAAATAGTGTCGAGACACCTTCCCAGATGCAAACAACATGTATCACACTATATGCCATCCTCCAAGGATTCCTATTCTTTGAAAGAGTTGTTAGGTCTGAGGGGGTGTAAAATTGGGAACCAATTGGATTCTAGCGATACTACCAGGGGACCCTTTATTCTAGGAAAGGTTAAGGATACTTATCTTTAAAGAAATTTTCTAATATTTTGTAAATAGAAAATAGTCTTTTAGTATGATTAAGTAATTTTCCAATTATACGCAGGATTTGCATAAAACTTGTGTTTCTGTGAGTGTACTAGAAGTTGGTTATCAATACCATTTTGAATACAAAAAATATTTGTTGAGTCATTTTTCCTTCTAGGTTGGAAGAAGTTTTTTTAACATTTTGAGTTAATATATATCTCTAGAGTATAAGGCTCTAGTGGCGAGATCCACCTTTCAAAGAAAATTTGGGTTAGACCAGTGAAATTTTTCATCCTATCCACCTTATTGATTAAGTCTCCCCTTTTCAAAACTAAAAGGAAAAAGATCCTTCTTCATCTATTACGATACTAGAAGAAAAAAGAAGGCAGACAAAATTTCTTCCCAAATGGATGGGGCCCTACAAAATAGCAACTATGCATGAAAATGGTACATATCAACTAGAGGAATTGGATGGTACTCACATTATGAAATGGGTCAACCATGACAAGTTAAATATTTTCTAGGCACTAGCTTGAGAATGTTCATAAGAGTCTACTCGAGGATGAAGTAGAAACTAGGAAGGGGGAAAATGTCAACTTAAAAATTTTCCTCCGTAATTTCTATTTTATTAATGTATGTATTAGGAATAGGATGTTGTTAAGTATAATTAGTAGTGGCGTCCAATAGAAGATAATGACACCGTCAGGACGGAGCCACCAATAAAGTAGAGTACGGTAATAGTCAAAGTACAAAAGGAATGTTGTGGTAAAAAGTAAATATTTGTCGTAAGTGGTCCGGTAATGTTAAAATGTCAAAGTTGGGGTAAGTAGAGAAGTAGGGTGTACATGATTAGGAATTAGAAATATTGTATTTGTAATAAAGACAAGGAGTGATGTCATAAATATTTTGTGTATTTTATTTGTAGAAAAGTCTAAAAAGGTGGAACCCATGTGAGATGATAAGGTTTATCTTATCTTAGAAGATAAGCCTACATGTAAAGGAAAGAGTTTAGGCATGGAATATGATTGGACGGAAGAGATTTCCTATCCTATCTTAGAGATAGGGTGGATAAGCCTGAATTCCTATAAATAGAGAGGCCATCCCCTCTCATTTATCATAGAGAAAAGTTGTAATAATTATTTTATGAATAAAGGATTCTTTGTGAAGGTGTGTTAAGGAAGTCATCAAGAGGAGTAATTGTGAAGTTTATTTTATAACCATTGTTGGAATCAAGTGGAGTTGGTAACACTTGGAGTAATCCATGAGTGAGATTGTAATAATTCTCATGTTAATAATATATTTTAGTTGTATTTCAGATTTGTCATATTATTCTTTTTTTGTCATAGTCTATGGTATTCTTGTGTTATGTTTGTTTTTGTGTTTTCATATTAGTACCACCAAACTAAAAGCTGTTCATTACTAAAATAATTATAGTGCGAGGAGTTTCGGTGAAATATTATTAGAGTGCCAGATTCGTGTTCACATTTTGGTTCTATTTCTGGGACCATTCCTCGTTGGTGGATTTTCTGGAGAGATATTCCCACTTAGTCATAAATCAATAGGAGGGTAACCTTGTTTTTATTGTGCCTAGTAGTTACCATGGTAAAGTCACTTTTTACCATGTATAGTATTTACCATAGTAACTTTAATTTTTACCGTATGAATAGTATTTACCACAAGTAAGTTCATTTTTTACTGTGAATAGTGTTTACCCCAGTAACTTCATTTTTACCGTAAATAGTGTTTACCACAGTAAAGTCAGTTTTTACCGTAGTAAGTCAAGTTTTACCATAGTAAATGTAAGATTACCATGGTCATTCCTATTTTACTATAGAAAGGTGTAAAGTCACTTTCTATTATAGTGAGTCCAATTATTTGTGCACATAAGTCTTACTGATTGTACTTGTGAGTTGGTATTTCACTGTGGTTACATTTAAAAATGGGGAAGATTCTATTTTTTCAGCCCAATCTAATGAAGATGCTTCCTCTTTCATTCAAGAGTTTAAATGATCTTACATTTGTAATGGCCTCATAAGAAGGGAACAATGGACTGAATTTTTCCTACCTTTTTGGATGGTTCAACACTTAGGTGGTTTGAAACACTAGGTGATAATGTGAAAAACTCATGGGATTTATTAACTGAAAGTTTTCTTGAAGAATTTGGTGAACAACAAAAATATGCAGATCTCATGATTGAGATCACAAAGCTAGCCCAAGGAGAGAAGGAGAAGATAAGAGATTATCATGCTTGTGTTCTAGAGCTAAGGAGGAAGCTCGATGCCCAGATCCGGAAGGAAGGATTAGTGGATGGGTTGATGAATGGCATGGATAATCTCCTATGTAAGCACTTCATTCTTGGGATGAAGCCAGAGATTAGACAACGAGTGAAGTATGACCACCCAACGACCCTTGAACAAGCAAAGGAGATTGCAAGAAGGAAAAAGAAAGCATGGAAGAGGAGCCCAAAGAAATTATTGCTAAGATAGAGCCTACACCAACACCTTTGGTCTAGAATCCACAACCACTCTCGGTGAGCACAAATATTTTCCCTAGTACATCTACTGAGTATGAAGATCTACTCAAGAATATGGGTCAGTTAACTATTAATCTTCTTTAAGGAAAGGAATTTAGTTCTCAGGGAGGAGATAGAGGTCAAAAAGAAATATAACTGAAGTTGTATGTTATGGTTGTCATAAAAAGGGTCATTATAAGTATAATTGTCTAGATAGAGCTTCTACATCTAGTACAAGAGATAATGATAAAGGAAAAGCACCTGTGAATTATTTTGATGTAATAGATAGGAGCATAAATAATGAAGCAAATGTGTTTGTAACAAAAATAAAGAAAGAAAAAATAACCAAGATAGAAATGATCCTAAGAAGATGAAAGGAGAAACTACTAAAAACATAGGAGAAGGAAGTTGGGTGTGCAAGATTTTCTAATTTCACGAAGTACAAGAACCATACTCCATCTTAGAAGATCTATCCAAAAGGCTCTACAAATATTAAATATGGTCAACTTTTATCTATGTCTTTTGAGAAGAGGCGGGGAGCTGCAAAGTGGACTCAATGCTCAACGAAGTAAGGAGGTTGAGGTACCTGTTTTAGAGGCAGAGGTGGATCCCTACACTCCACAAGCTGAGGTATTATGTAATGGTATTTCAATTCATGATGTCTTAGTTGATGGAGGTGTTGTAGTTAATGTAATAACCGAGTCTATAATGAATATGTTGGGTTTAAAATTTGATCTCCCTCAACACTTATGTTAAGGTCATTAAATAAGGGAAAAAATAAACCAGAAGGTGTTGTTTCAAATGTGGCAATATCTATTATGGGTGTTATATGTGTGGTAGACTTTCGGGTGATGAAAAATGGTACTTGTTGCGTACCCAATGTTGTTGGAAGACCATGGCTAAGGAGAGTTCATGTAAGAAACTACTAGAATGAAGGCTTCATGACACTTGGACGTGGTAGAGAGAGGGTGAGATAAACGTGATCATAAGGAAGAACCTGTGGATTCAAGTGATGAAACTGATGATTGGACATCCTCTGATTACTCTAGTACCAGTGAAGTGGACACAGAAGATGAAGAAAGTGAGGTTGATGTTTCGGTCATGGATATCCTTCTAGTCACACCGACTCATGAACCCATAAAATTATCTGAAGAATAAATTGATGATCATCTCCAACAAATAAAGATTGGTGATGTTGTGATGAAGAGTGAGAAGGAATCCTACCTCCAGCTCTTTGAAGGTACATACACCTATTCACTTTTGATTATAAGGAACTCCGTCAAGTAAGTTGGGTAGAACATTCTATTGAGCTGGTAGATGGTGCTAAGCCCATAAAGAAAATGCCATATAGAATGAATCCTAATTTTTCCAAGACTGTAAAAGAAGAAATAGATAAGTTGCTTGATGTAGGATTCATATTTTCTATGGAGAATTCAAAATGGGTTTCTCCCATTGTGATCTCAATAAAAATAATGGGAAACTATGCATTTTTGTTGATTATAGGAAGCTCAACAAGGCAACAAAGAAGGATCATTACCCTCTTCCATTCTCAGATCAAATCTTGGACAAAGTAGCTGGCCAAGAGTGCTATAGTTTTGCTAATGGATATAGCGGATACAACCAAGTTCATATAGTAGAGAAAGATCAGTTGAAGACCACGTTCACCACTCCTTGGGAACATTTGCTTATAGAGTTATGCCTTTTGGGTTGTGTAATGCTCAGCAATGTTCCAACATTTGATGAATAGGGTGTTTGAACCCTACATTGGAAACTTCATCAGAGTATTTCTAGATGATTTTTGCATCTATGGGAGAAAGATGGACCACTGCACTCAGATGGAGATAACATTTCAAAGGTTAGATGAAGAAAAATCCTCACTAAACCCTACAAAGTGTGTCTTTGGATGTTCTAAATGTGTTTTGTTAAGGCATGTTGTATCTAGAGATGGTATTGGTATTGATCCTGATAAAGTTTCAAAAATCAAATAGTTACCATTTCCTATGAATAGAATTAAGTTGAGATCATTTTTAGGCCATGTGGGTTACTATAGAAGGTTCATCAATAATTTCTCAAAGATTGCATAGCCACTAACCCATTTCTTGAAGAAGGATGTTACTTATGAACCAGAAAGAAGGTGCATGAAGCTTTTGAACAACTAAAGGAGCCACGGTGTCTTCACCTGTTTTAAAGAATCCAAATTAGAGCAAGCCATTTATTGTGTATATTGATGCTTTAGATGTAGCACTAGGAAGTACTCTGAGCCAAAAGGATGAAAATGAGAATGATCATCCAGTTTACTTTGGGAGTAGACAAATGAGAAGTGCCGAGGTAAATTATACTGTAATAGAAAAAAAGGATCTCGCTATCATTTTTGTTGTAAATAAGTTTAGAAATTACTTGCTAGGGAAGAAATTTATAGTTGTAACAGATCATCAGGCTCTAAAATATATTGTAAATAAGCCTAACCCATCAGGGAGGATAACAAGATGGATAATTTTTCTATAAGAAATTGAATTTGATATTATAGATAGGCCAGGAAAGAAGCATGTCAATGCAGATGCACTCTCTCAAGCCTATGATGGTTTAGGTTCATATTGTGATGATGATGATTTCCCAGATGTAACATTGTTATCCCTTGACACAATCCCTAGTGAATACATAGATATTTGGAATTATCTGAATGAATTCAAGTTTCTTGATGGTGCCAATGCAAAGACTAAGAGGAAGATTACTCAAGCTAGTCGTCCATATTCTATTCTGCATGGAGTATTATTTGAATAGGACCTGATGGACAGTACAAGAGGGTAGTTGGACGTGATCAAGGGAAGGAGCTGATAGAAGAATTCCACAATGGTACATGTGGAGGACACTTCTTTGGAAAACTTATAGCAAGAAGGATCTTGGATGCAAGTTATCACTGGCCCACTCTTTTTAGAGATTGTTATAATTATTGTAAGACGTGATATTTTTCAAACACATGGTAACAATAAGACTTCATTAGCTCCATTATGCCCTATTCTTCCATTTGGTCCTTTGAAAAGTGGGGAATAGATATTATAGGTCCATTTCTAACTATCCCACACCAAAATAAGTATATTGTAGTTGCCATAGATTATTTAACCAAGTGGGTTGAAGCTAGGCCATTGAAAACAACTTCCATGGATGAAGTGGCAAGGTTCATATATGAATGCATTGTCACTAGATTTGGTTGCCCATTAGAAATTGTAACAGATCAAGGAATCCACTTCATTAATGAGGTGGTAGAAGCCCTAGTCAACAAGTTTTCTATTAAGCACAGGAAGGCAACAACATACAAGCCAAGCACAAATGGACAGGTGGAATGAACAAATTTTGTGTTGTGTCAAATTCTAGCAAAAGATGCAGATTGCGGTACATAAGTGGGATAAAAGGATTCATGCAACATTGTGGGTATATAGGGAAACATCAAAGTCAAAGCAACATAATACTCCCATTTCAGGTTGGCTTATGGCATTGATGCAATTATTCTTATTGAGTTTGATATACCCACTGTGAGAGTTATGAAAAATAAAAGGATGGATGAAAGTGATTCAATAAAAGAAAGGTTGGTGCATCTTCATTTGCTAGAGGAAATGAGGGAAATAGTGAAGGATACAAGCTATAAGAAGAAAATGAAGCAGAAGGAATACTTTGATTAAAAGATCCATTGGTCTCCATTTCATGTGAATGACTTGGTTCCAATATATGATTCGAGATACAAAAAAAGAAGGCAGAGAAAATTTCTTCTTAAATGGATGGGGCCCTACAAAATAGCAGCTGTGCATGAAAATGGTACATATCGACTAGAGGAATTAGATGGTACTCCCATTACGAAATGGGTCAACCATGACAAGTTAAATATTTTCCAGGCACCAGCTTTAGAATGTCCATAAGAGTCTACTCCGAGGATGAAGTAGAAGCTAGGAAGGGGGAAAATGTCAACATTAAAATTTTCCTCCGTAATTTCTATTTTATTAATGTATGTATTAGGAATAGGATGTTGTTAAGTATAATTAGTAGTGGCGTCCAATAGAAGATAATGGTGCCGTTAGTACGGTGCCACCAATAAAGTAGAGTATGGTAACAGTTAAAGTACAAAAGGAATGTTGTGGTAAAAAGTAAATATTTGTTGTAAGTGGTCAGTAATGTTAAAATGTCAAAGTTGGGGTAAGTAGAGAAGTAGGATGTACATGATTAGGAATTAGAAATATTATATTTGTAATAAAGACAATGAGTGATGTCATAAATATTTTGTGTATTTTATTTGTAGAAAAGTCTAAAAAGGTGGAACCCATGTGAGATGATAAGGTTTATCTTATCTTAGAAGATAAGCCTACATGTAAAGGAAAGAGTTTAGGCATGGAATATGATTGGCGGAAGATATTTCCTATCCTATCTTAGAGATAGGGTGGATAAGCCTGAATTCCTATAAATAGAGAGGCCATCCCCTCTCATTTATCATAGAGAAAAGTTGTAATAATTATTTTATGAATAAAGGATTCTTTGTGAAGGTGTGTTAAGGAAGTCATCAAGAGGAGTAATTGTGAAGTTTCTCCCATAACCATTGTTGGAATCAAGTGGAGTTGGTAACACTTGGAGTAATTCATGGGTGAGATTGTAATAATTCCATGTTAATAATATATTTTACAGTTGTATTTCAGATTTTTCATCATTCTTTTTTTGTCATAGTCTGTGGTATTCTTGTGTTATGTTTGTTGTTGTGTTTCCATATTACTACCACCAAACCAAAAGTTGTGCATTACTAAAATAATCATAATGCGAGGAGTTTCGGTGAAATATTATCAGAGTGCCGATTTGTGTTCACATTTTGGTTCCATTGCCGGGACCATTCCTCGTTGGTGGATTTTCTGGAGAGATATTCCCACTTAGTCATAAATCAATAGGAGGGTAACCTTGTTTTTATTGTGCCTAGTAGTCACCATGGTAAAGTCAACATTTACCATGCATAGTATTTACCATAGTAACTTTACTTTTTACCGTAAATACTATTTACCACAGTAACTTCATTTTTACCGTGAATAGTGTTTACCCCAGTAACTTCATTTTTACCGTAAATAGTGTTTACCACAGTAAAGTCAGTTTTTACCATAGTAAGTCAAGTTTTACCATAGTAAATGTAATATTACCATGGTCATTCCTATTTTATTGTAGAAAGGTGTAAAGTCACTTTCTATTGTAGTGAGTCCAATTATTTGTGCACATAAGTCTTACTGATTGTACTTGTGAGTTGGTATTTCACTGTGGTTACATTTAAAAATGGGGAAGATTCCTATTTTTCAGCCCAATCTAATGAAGATGCTTCCTCTTTCATTCAAGAGTTTAAATGATCTTACATTTGTAATGGCCTCATAAGAAGGAACGATGGACTAAATATTTTCCTACCTTTTTGGATGGTTCATCACTTAGGTGGTTTGAAACACTAGGTGATAATGTGAAAAACTCATAGGATTTGATAGAAAAGACCCTTGGACTATGAGGAAATATTTTTCTATGGAAATCTAGATAAAGAATAATATCAAAGCAGTTGGGAAGCCTCCCAAGAGAGAAGGTGTCAAATTGGTCAATCCAGAAAATCCTCAAGCAAGTAGATATGTTGATTTAGAAGGAGTGGTTAAAACCTTGGATGGGGCATTTAGGGATATTTCATACAAACTTTCTATATTAGAGAGATGTTTGATCTCAAATCCTCAAGTTCAACATCAATCTCGTGGACATAATAGATTTGGGAATCATCCCAAAGGAGATCACCGGGATGAGGATAGAGGGATGAGACCCATGGGTTTAGGAAACAAAAAATCCGTTAGAGATAATAAAATAGTCCCATGTTCATTAATGGAAAGAGTTTCTATGGTTAAGGAGGAGCACACTATTGATTGGTGTGATAAATGTATGTTGCCCCACCGCTTATGAGCATCCCGTCAAGATGATGATAACAACGATGAATCTAATTTTGGTGATATATGTATGATGGTATGTCTAAAACATTCAATGAAAGGGGCCACTTCTACTAACCTCATGTGTCCTAAAACCGTGGAAGACTTTTGGATTTTCACCAATTAGGTATTCTCCCTCCCTTATGTAGTTAATGTTGATATTGATATGGATCAATCATTTGAGCTCCCAAATCATGACTTTGAATATCTAAGAGAATTAATTATTAAAAAAGTATGATTTTGAAATTCCTTCTTTAAGAGAACATGAAGTTATTGATATATGTTTTTATTTCCCAAGAGAAGGAATATAACCTTCGTAATAGACAAGTTAAGGGACCTATCCCAGATCCTAAGTAAAATATGACTCTATTGACTAATATCCCTAAAGATACTACCAAGAGAAGTATGTCAAATAAAGGACCTATCATTACCTCAAGACCAAGCGATTCTACCTCAGCCCAAAAGATAAAGGACAATATCCCATCAGAAAAAATAGTCACCCTTACCCCTAATACAACCTTGCCCAAGTATGCTACATGTGAAATGGTCTAGATTCTAAGTCAAATAAAAATTACTGTACCTATTCTAGAAATAATAAGGATTCTAGAAAACAAAAGAAGGGAATTTGAATATTTGGGGTTGAAGGAGGATGGTGTTGTCAAAGAAATAAGTACAAGTAATATGGTGACTCCCCCACTATTGGTGAAGTTAAAACAAAAGAAGACCACGAAAACAAAAAAGTACCTCCAAAAGTGTATTTGGGTACTTCATTGGTAGAATCACAATTGGATGTGGATCCTTTCTTTACCACTCTTATTGTCAATGAACAACTTCTCCATAATTGCATGTTTGATTCAAGGGCCTCCTACAACATCATGCCTTTAGAAGTCATGAATGAGTTAGACATCAAGATAACAACTAATTTTGGGAAGTTTTTTTCAAGGATTCTAGAGAGGTTACTTTTGTTGGATATGTCAAAGGTTTGGTAGTACATCTTACTACTTATCCTAGAAAATATTTAACTATGAATATGGTTATAGTTTATTGCCCTGCCAAATGGGGCATGTTGTTATCTAGAAAGAGGGCATCCAATGTAATAGTTAGTGTTCAAATGGACATTTCTTTTTCTTCCATACCCTTAGAAGGAAATATAGTCAAGCTACATAAAGAGGATAAAATGTTGAACCTTACTAAAGACCCTCTGAATGTTTCTTATGAAGTATTATTTGTTGATACAGAATTAAGAAAATTTATAGTTTGTGTTGTTTTTAAAGATCAATTTATGGATATAAATGCACAACTTGAAGATTTTAGTGTCTAATGGACTATTAATTTTTATGGAGCATGTTATAATATTGGAAATGGATATGGAGTGGTTTTGAATTCTCTAAACCCTAGTTCTTTGAATTTCTCCTTCAAATTAAGATTTTAATGTACCGATAATGTAGCTTAATTTGAAGCATTGCTCCTAGGTTTAAGATTTACATGGATACATGGGATTAAATATATCATTTCTAAAGGAGATTCTAAGTTGTAAAATAATTTAGAAAAATATATGTAAAAAAGTGAGAGGTTAAAATAGTATAAACATTCAAGATGGGATCTTATTGAATGGTTTTATTCTTTCAACCTCCTTTACCATGAAAGAAGGCAGAATGCAACAGATGACAAATTGGTTGTCATAGTTTCTCAATATGATGGTAAAATAGTGTCTTCATATTACAATTATGAGGTAGAAGTGTTGGTTAGGCCCTCAGTCCCTAATAACATTCAACATTGGCATATTTTTGAAGATGATGCTTAGATCCAAAGGTTATTAAATTATAGAGGTGAGTTCACCAATCAAATCATTAACCTTGAACCTATAGTGGTGTTATGTGAAGGAAAGGAAACCCTCTTTGGGAAGGATGTAATTCATTGGAGAACAAACACTATCCCTAGAGGAATTGTTAGCCTTGAATCAAATTTTGATAAATGCAGACAAAGTTATGAGAAAACCTATCCATGTACCTAGAGATGTTGTGGAATGAAATTTGGGAACTTCTCATAATCCAAGAAAGGTCTGGTTAGGAAGAAACATGAATGAAGAAGAAATACAAACTTATACCAAACTATTGAGAAAGTATCAAGATTGTCTTGCATGGTCTTATTATGAGTTAAAGGCTTATAGGGAATATTTGTTTCAACATGAGATACCTTTAGAGCCTCATACCAAGCCCTTTAGGTAGAAGAAAATTCCTATCAACCCCATCCTTGCAACTAAGATGCAAGAGGAGTTAAAAAAGTTGAGAGATGGTGGGATAATCCAACCCACTAGGTACTCCTCATGGGTGGAAAACTTGGTACCAGTTAGAAAAAAGAATGGGGATATTAGGCTTTGTGTGGATTTCAGGAATTTAAATAAAGCATCACTCAAAGATAATTACCCATTACCAACATGGAAAATATGCTACAAAAGGTGACATGATCTGAGTTACTATCTACATTAGATGGATTCTTAGGTACTAGTGAAAAAATCAGAACAATTCAAAACTACTTTCACCACCCCATGAGGAACATATGTCTATGTTAGGATGGATTTTGGATTAATGAATGTAGGAGAAATTTTTCAAAGAGCCATGGATGTGGCCTTCTTTGGTTTTATTAATGATTTCATTACATTTTATCAAGATGATATAACTGTCTTCTCTAGAAAAATGGGTGACCATTTGGAGCACCTTGAAAAGATATTGATCAGATGCAGAGAATATGGGATCTCATTAAACCCAAAGAAGTTTCATTTTGGGGTATAAAAGGAAAAGTTGTTAGGACACATAGTGTCACATGAAGGATTCATAATAAACCATGAAAGGGTGGAGGAAATTGATAAAGTCCCCATCCCTATGTCTAAGAAAGGCATCCAATCCTTCTTTGGAAAAATTAATTTTGTAAGAAGGTTTATCTCTAACTTTGCTGAGATCACTCTCCCCATCACAATCATGTTAAAGAAAGATCAAGTAATCAAGTGGGGAGAAGCAGTTATCCAAGAATTTTAAGGAATAAAGGAAACACTCAAAACTACTCCCATATTAACTAGCCTTAATTATAAAAATGAGTTTAAGATGTTTTCTTTTTCTCAAAAATACATTTTCTTCGTATTATTGTAGAAGGGTGAAGAGGAGCATGATAAAAAATTTCCTTTTTTAGTAAAGCCTTGCAGGGTCTCGAGTAGAAATACTCTATTATGGAGAAACAAGATTTTTCCCCGGTAAGAGATACTAAAATATTTAGACCCTATATTCTAAGTTCCAAAATCATAGCCTATGTGCCTCATAAAATTGTGAAAGACATCCTCTCTCAAATGGAGATGTCAAGTAAGAGGTGTAGGTGGGTGAACAATCTTCAAAATTACGATATGTATATTCAGAGAAAACAAGTGGTTAGAGGCTTGGGTTTAGCTAAGATGATGATAAAAAAATTTATAGGTAGTTGAGATAAACAATATTGAAGAGGATGAGACACACCCTCATGAAAAACTAAGTACCTTGGCTTGGTATAAAGACATAGTATACTACATGTTGGTTGCTCAAACGTGCACCCACGTCTCGAGATCTCGAAAGGGCCGAGGTGTCTGAGACCACAATGGAACCATCCCCAAGTTGTGGGACCTTGTGCACTTGGGATGGATCTCCAGAGAAGGCCGGTTCCTCTATCTATTTCTACTACTACTGCTACTCCTAGTGCTGAAAGGGGAAACTAAGCTAAGAATGCCAAGGGACCAAGGAAAGAAGGATAACATGAAGTAAAATACACTAAAAGGTGATAACACTAGAAAAGAGGGGTGAACACTATCTGTTCTAAGTGATAATGATAGGGAATGCATGAAAGGAGGCTAGGCACAAGTAGCAAAGCAAAATACACATTCACCGATCATTCTCATGCAACACAACTAAGTATGGAACTACAGGGACTTGAAATAGCACAACAACACACAATGAAAAAGGAGAGGCAAGAGGAAGGAATGAAAACATGTTAGGATAGATGAAAAGAGGCTAGGCACAAGTAGCACAACAAAATACACATTCACCAGATCATTCTCATGCAACACAACTAAGTATGGAACTACAGGGGACTTGAAATAGCACAACAACACACAATGAAAAAGGAGAGGCAAGAGGAAGGAATGAAAACATGTTAGGATAGAGAATAGTCATAAAACAATGCTTCTATTACTTCCTTAAATGCACATAATCAATTACAATTATAAGGAGGCCAATATCCACATACAAGAGCCAAACATAGGGTCTCAACTCAAAATATAGAAAATATGGAGTCCTTAACAACATGGGTAAGGATCCAGTGTCCAACATCACAAATGAACCTTGATATTACATATATAGATGAATCCATGGAGGAAAAAGGAAGGGGGGAAAACCCAAATTTAAAAGACATTTTCCCGCTTCTTACCTACTAGATCCACCAGAATTTGAATTTTGAATTTCAAGCATATGGCTGATGTCGTAGATTTCTAACAAGCCTTGGTGCATGGTGATCTGAGCTCTGTATCAAAAGGTATGGCTGTCGGAAGATGTCAAAGTTGTCAATGCACGTGAAACATGTGGCACGCATGGATTGGCTGAAATGAAGGCCAACTTGTGTGAATGTCTGCTGTCATTTTCTGCCACGTGTCACCCACTGGTTTGTTGTAGAGATTCAAAGTGCCCTATTGGCACACTTTGATTGGTCAGAAGCGGCACACTCAAGAAGGTCGAGAAGATTGCTTGGTAGAGAAGGGTATGAAGGAGGCGCGGAAGGGAGGAAAGCAGAAAGAGGTGAAGGAAAGTGCACATGACGCGTGGGGGAAATTAGGCAAGAAGGTGAGCAGAGGACGCATGGTCAATCCACAACTATTACAAAGTAATAAGCACGGTGCATGAGAGGGCCATGAACTTGGCTGATTGAAGCAAGTGCAAGGTGCGTAGGATAAGATAAACAAAGAGGAGAAGGAAAAGAAGGGAAAAGGAATGGATCAAGAATGCGCACAAGAGGGCGTGTGAGAAGAAGGATGGGGTGCATAGGGAAAAGTGTTGACAGGAATGTGCCAAGTGAGTTGAGTGCGTGCAACCATGCAATAGATAACTTGGAGTTGGAATGTGTCTGCAAGTTACCCAAATCACTAGGAGAGTTATTTGGATAACAATTTTGGTGACTTTCGGGGCTATCTACCTACTAGATGAAAGAGATCAGTAGCCTAGAGCATCCATTGGGAATGGAGTCTGCCTATTCAATCATGAAACCATCTCGTGTGATCACTTGAGAATCATTCCTACACTCGTTTCGAATCTCACAATCGCCGAGAGAAGCACCGCTCTCTTGAAGTAACAAAAGAGCGCACATAGGAAGCACGTGAGAAGAAATAACTATGTACAAACAAATAATGTGTGCAAAGCACTTGGAGGAATTGAAACTACTTTAATATATACAACATGATGCAACAAACCTAATGGAAGGTTTTAAGATAGATGTCATTTCTTTGGGATTTGCAACGCGCTTCCATCCTGGATGAGTTAACTTGAAAGAGTTAGCTTCTTTGATGGACTTGATGATGTATGGGCCACTCCAAAGTACATCAAAATTTGAATGGTGCCCTGGTTTAGCTCACAAGATCCCATTTTAGAACCAAGTCTCCAAATTTGAAAGTTTGAGGCCTAGCCTTCTGTCAAACCATTTCTTTATTGCTTGCTAATGTTGTTCTAGCTTGATCATGGCAGAGTTTCTGAGCTCTTCAAGATGAACTAGCTCTTTCATCCTTATTTCTCTCTAATCTTCACTCTTAAATTCTAGTTTTTGGGCAAGCACCAATGAATTTAGTTCTAGTGTCAAAGGAAGGGAAACCTCCTTGTCATAGACAAGCTTGTAAGGTGAAGTTCCTATTGCCTTTTTGACTGTGATTCTATCTACCCAGAGTGCACACAAGACCTTCATATGCCACTGTCTCTAGTTGATGTTCATTGTGTGCTTCATGATTCTGATCAGGTTCTTGTTTGTTGACTCTGCCAGACCATTTCCTTGAGGGTAATAGTTGGAAGAGGTTTTCAGGTAAATTACCAAACTAAGAGCCCAATTAGTGATTTTAGCACCAAGGAAGGACTTCACATATTCAAAAATAATGGTTTGAGGAACCCCAAAACTTGTGACTAAACCTTTGAGAAAGTCAAGGATGACTACCTTATTTGATTCCTTAAGCACGACAACTTCTGTCCATTTGGTGAAGTAATCTGTAGCTGTTAGCACCCATTTATATCCAACACTTAAAGGCGGATTGATCATGCCTATGAATTTACTAAACAAAATGCTGATCCGCTTGGATTGGTTGGAGGGGAAGTGTTGCCAATATTTTCTTTCCTACAAAAAAAGTGCATTCCTTGTATTTTGTGACCCACCTATGTGCATGTGCAAATAGGGTAGGACAAAAGATACGTTACATTATTATCTTTATTGTTGTAGTCTTGGCAGAGAAGTGTCCACTAGAGAATCCATCATGAAATTCTGCTAACACTTTTTCGGTTTGCAGACGCCATTGATACATCTTAATAGACGCCATCTAGATTATTTTTGAATATAATTCCATCAATCAAAACATAAGGGATAGATTGCAACCTCAGATGCCTTCTCTTTGTTTTGTTTAAACTAGGAGGGTACACACCCTTGGAAAGGAATGTGATCATGTCCTTCATCCATTCGTGCACACCCGAATATGCATTCTACTCAATTTCTACGTGTGGGAAAGACTCATCCAAAATCAATGAAGCCTCAGGTTCATTCTTTGCATCCTCTGCAATCTTCCTCCAGAGTGCGCTACCTCTTATAAACTTAGTGGCCTTGATAGTCAAATCATACTCCATGATTTTAGTCACCCATCGTTCTCTCTTCTCACTTATTTCTTCTCCCATGATGAAGTCTCCGACAAAAGAGTGGGAGAATAAAACCTTGAAATGACTTGTGGTGAACATGCTTTTGAATTTATTGAGCACACGCATGATGGAAAATACTTTCTTCTCTGCGTGTGATTGTATTTCAATTCATAATCCTTGGCTACGGATGAAGAAGGCCACTAGTTGTTCCAGTCCTTGTTCATTTTGTTGTGTCAGGACAATAACAACACTTGCATTAGTGTCATAAGCATAAAGGATAAAATCCTTTGAGTAATCCAGGTTGATGAGTGTTGGCGTGCAAGAAATTTCTTTCTTGATCTTGTTGAAGCTTTCTTTTCCTTTTGCTATCCATCTGAAGGCTATGTCCTTTTTGAGCATGAGGGTGATGGGCCGAACTAGTCCCTTGCAAAGTTAGGGATAAAATGCATAACAAAGTTAATCTTTCTAAGGAAGGACTATAAGGCCTTTTTGTGCACCATCGGGAAATAGATAGGATGGATGAGATGCGGTTAGGGTCGATAGCAATGCCATCCTTTGAAACTATATGGCCTAAAAGCTTTCCCTGCGCCACCGCAAAATTGCACTTCTTAGGGTTAAGAGATACCCCAAATTCTCTGCATCTCTCAAATACCTTTTCTAGGTGCACCATGTGATCCGCACTCTACTTTGAGAAGATAGTTATATCATCAAGGTAAACCAAGATGAACTCATTGATGTAACCTTTGAAGGTAATATCCATGGCATGCTAAAACATTGCACCCACATTTGACAGACCAAAGGGCATTTTCTGATATGCATATGTTCCCCACTTGGTTGTAAATGTTGTTTTGAATTGATCCTCTTCCTTAACCAGGATCTAGTTGAAACCCAAATACCCATCTAGCATGGAGAACCTTTGCACACCAGCTATAGTCTATAGAATCTACTCCATTGAAGGCAAAGGATAGTGATCCTTTAGAGATGCCTTATTCAAATCTCTGAAATCAACACAAAGTCTGATTTCACCATTCTTCTTGCGTATTGGAACCAGATTTGTGACCCAAGTAGAGTATTTGATAGGAAAGATAATTTTTTCCTCAATGAGTTTTGATAGTTCCTTTCTCATGAGGGGCTCTATCCTTAGAGGATCTGGCCGTTGTTTTTGTCTAACGGGCTTTATGCTAGGATCAAGGTCAATGGAGTGTTGAGAAACACTTGGATCAAAACCTTTGAGGTCTTCATACTCCCATGAGAAAATGTCACTGTATTTTTGGCAGAGAGAGATGAAGGCATGTTTTTCTTCATGCGCATAAGTCTTTCTGAGCAACATCTCCTTTCGTGCACAATAGTAATGGGAGAGCAATCCTCTTCCACGGTGTGCATGTATCTTTCTTCACCCTTAAGCTCATCATTGGGGTTTAATATTTTCTCCAAGGTGACTATCCCTTTAGGCAACTTATTTTTCTTTAGCTGTATTACTTGGTCACCATAGCTATCATGTAAGTCAGCTTGCATACTTGATGAAAATTTAGCTTCATTCTAGATAAATCGAACGATCTGCGTGTCAATTTGTCAAACACTTTCTAGCCAAAGTGTTATTTTATAGAATTGATGGTCTTATCACCATCCTAATGTGATGAGCGTTTCCTTTGACAAAGTCCTTAACAGAGAAAAGCGTGAACCAAGCATGGCCATTTGGTCAGCCTTCCTTGTTCATTCTCGCACGTAACCACTTGTAGATTAAGAGCATCAAATCTCTCAAGTAGGTCCCACACTATGTGTTTATAAGCTTTGAGAAGCTTATTCTTTGTCTAGAACTTGTTGGTGACCTGGTGGATGATCAATTCTGTGTCCCCAAAGATCTACAACACTTTAATTTTCTTCTTTTCAGCAATAAGCAAACCATGCACCAACATTTCATACTCGCCATATTATTAGAACATGCAAATTACAACCTGTGTGTGAAGAAGAATTTCTCATCCTTAGGGGAAATGAGAACCACTCCTTCTCTTGTACCATTTCTACTTCTAGATCCATCAAAGTATAACTTCCATAGACCAGTTTGAACTTTTCTTCTATGAGTGTGCGCGGAAGCATAGCGTCTTCTTCTAAAATGCAATAAGTACCAAGCCTAGTTTCATAGGCTTCCAGTTCTTTAGCATAGGGATCAAATTTGTGATACCTCTCTACCCATTCATCAAGCACTAGGTTTGGAACAAAGGGTGGAATAGACTGATCTTCAGAATTGAGACTTGTTCTTCCTAGATAAGATAATTAGCTTGAGAGGGGATAGAACATATGGCTCCACATGATAGGAAAATATAGGTTCATCTTGTATGGTAAACTTGGGTACCATACCTTGTCTTGAGTAACATATGAGACCAATCAAAAGACAAGTAACGACCCACTTTAGCGAGAAATTATTTGATAGACATAGGAAAACAAAGGACGTAGATCAATAATTGGCACATCTTGAGTAATTTTCAGGCTTGGAAATGCATGGAGGGTTAACTCAAGATCCTTGATGACTCCTAAGTTGGTTACAATTGAGCCATCAAGTTGTCACGACTCCTTTAGACAAAGGGATATATTTTAGACCTAAGATATCAGCTATCTTCTTAGGCATAATAGAAGTACTAGAGCTCGAGTCAATCATGCAATTATGCACTAGGTGTTTTCCTATAATCAAGGACATATAGAAGGGTGGGGTTTTGATAAATTTACTTATTTGTTTCTCCTCTTCTTGGCATATTTTGACAGAAGTGTGTGGCTTCTGCATAACTGGGTTAGCATGTGGGAGTTGCACGAGCTTCATGCAATAGATGCCACTAAGATGGAATGGTCAGGGCATCCCACATTCGATGCGTTTATGTTTGTTCTCTTCATCCGGTCAACAATGCTAACGAAGTGTCAGTTATATTTTTCGCATAGCTGAAAACCTCGTGAGTCATGAGATAAATCTCCATCATTTACCAAAGCAGTGAGGCTCCCATGTAATATTTATCAATTAAATATGCTAGTATCTATTTGGGGGTATTAGTTTAACCATAGATGTATAGTTTTGCAGCAAGTAAGTAGCTGTTAAAGAAAGGAAATATCTAAAGAAGAAGGAAATAATAAAAAATAGGAAAGAAAGGGTGGGGATGTGTAACCTAATCAATAGATTACGAGTTGATTGCATACACATAGATATAACCAATAGATATTAACACACATAGTTATAAGAAAAGGAAACTTTCAGATCTAGATCTAGAATAAAAAAAAGTTTATAAGTAGATCTAAGACAAAAAAGTTAGAAATAAAATGCACCTTTGTGACACAAATTTATCTAGAAATATGTTCCTTTCTATTCCTTTGCTTCAAATAGCTATCAAGGGTTTCAAAGCACAAAGTCTAGAACACAAGAATGCTACTTACAAATTCTAATCCTTTACCCGAAGGTTCTTCCTCTATTTATAGAATGTAGAAGGGAAATTACAAATGGGAAACTCAACTAAACTAGAACATAAACAAGAAGTAAAGATAAAATTTGACAATCATCTTCCTTTAATTCCTCTTCAAGTGACATGCATCTGGATCTATAGTCAATATTATACACATCTGTCAATTAACTTATAGAATCATTCCACATAACTTAAAGTAATGGTTTTAAAAACAACTTAATTACATCTAGGAATGTGGAAAATATAAGAAGAAAGATTCGCCAGCTGTAACATCTACATATGTTTTTGTTTTGATACTGAATATACTTGTCGAACATGTAATTCAACAACTTCCCATCTGTTTTAGCCATAGCTTCTTTTTATGTCCTAAATTGTAGCAAGCCTTCATTCAAAACCCCGATTCGTTCAAAACCCCAATGCACACTTCCACATCCTTCAAGCTAGGCAAAAATTCTTAATATTTGACTACGAGTTACCATTTTATCGATGGAATCCATCGTGAAAGGCTTAACACTCCATTAATCTTCTCTTTCACCATCGAAGAGGTCCCTCTATGAATCAAACAGCTTTTTTAGGAATGGTCCTTGTGTATGAAGAAACATTCTCGACCACTTCCTCATTGGTGAAAGCAATGACATTTTTTGATAGTGATGATTCCATACTTTCAAGTGCCCACATCCTTTTCAGCATGATTCTGAAGATATCCAAGCGAAAAGATACTACAAACTCAAGTTACTTCCCCTTCTCAACTGATCCATCGGGAACAATTTGTTCCGCAATCAACACCTCCCTCGGCAGATTATTTATTTTGATTAAAGTACTTAGGTTACTTTTAAAAACTATATTTATGTCTATCATTCTCATCACCAGTTGCTTTAGCTGAACTGATGCATCCTTTGTAACCTTTAGATTGGATGGCACCTCTCGAAATGTATCTGAAGCTTGGTGAATTATTAGACTCTTCCATTCATTGATAGCTTTAACCTGTTTACCTACATCTTCCACTTCTTGCATCAGATGATCACTCACCCGCATATGTACTTGAAATTGGTGAGAGAAATATTTGACAAATTTGGAAATAATTTCACACAACTGAGACACATGCTTCTAAAGTTCAACTTTCTCCACCTTTTCTTTGTCAAGCCTAAGGAATAAAGCATTTATCAATGTCTGTGTGTCTTAATTCAATCCTTCTGTAATGTCTTGAACTATGGGTACTTTGGTCACTATTATATCCACTACCATGAGCTCATACTTCTTGTTTCCTTCTACTAGAACTGACACTTCAGCGAACTTCTTCCTTGAATCCTCAATAATCAACCTTGAAGTCACCTTAGCAACTTTAGGTTTTTCTATCTTTTCTGCCCAAACTCATGAGCAGATACCAGTCATGTTCCTCCAAGTTGATCTCCTCTCTAGCCTCTAGGACCAACTGTGAAGCCAACCATTATGAGAAATTACTTCTTAGAGAATGAAAAGTTTCTGAGTGTACCACCATCTTGTGCTTTGGTTCCTCTCCATCTGAAACTGCTACAGTGTCGTGGCTACCATCCTCTATATTTTCCAAAGACAAAGATCTTTCAAATTCTTCCATCTGTAACTTCAGTGTTTCTTCAGGAAGAGGTGCTTATTGGAGTGGATGAGGAGAAAATAAAAATGTTTTTGAATTCAATAGAGGAATGACAATATCTTGCTGAGGAGCAATAGTTGATGAAGTATTTGACACTAGAGAAGTTGGAACTAACACCATAGCTGTAGAAGTGATCTTTTCCCTTGAATGAGACTTCTTGTGCACTTTAATATTTTCAGGCCTTCTGCTACTTTCTCCCTCATGCTTCCTTTTGAGGGAATATCCTATGCTTGAGGTTTCCTATGATCTGATTCATCAAAGCTTCATCAAGGCAATATCCCTTTGTCAGCAACCAGTTTGAAGTATTGACCAAAACAGTGGTAGACCTTTCCTTGATCATGTGGCAGCCACCTATGTTCTCTTGAAGTACAACTCTATCTCCTCCCATCTGATGGTATGTATCAAGTAACATAAGCCCATCATCTTTAAGATCTGAAAGTATCCATGCTAATCCAAATTCAAACACTTGCTGCAACCGATAAACTATCGAAGTCTTTCTTCCTAACTCGTACTCACTTCTGCACTTCATCCAAAAATCTTCTAATGAAAGCACGTGCACGTACTCCTGGGATATTTTCTTCCTTACCACCCCATATGGATCAAAGTTTATCCATATTAGGAAGAACTCCTACTTGTACTTAGAGAAAATATATACTTCAATTCCTCTGGCTTTATGAATGCTCTAACATCTGTAATAGCCCACTGTGATCGGGAAGAAGCCTGTAGACTTGTGTCATTTTGACTATAGGTCATGCATCTCCACGAGTTATCTACTCAACTCCATGATGACCAATATGTCACTTGGATATCTAGGAAACTTGACTAATTCTCCTAAAAATCTGGTGACCCTGAGGTATGTAAAATCCACAAACTAGATGAAGATAGTGTCAATCTCAGGACACAGCCTTCCCAAGCTTCATTGCTTACCACCGTTGGCCTTTAGATCACTATTCACCTGCAAATGACTCCATAAAAGAATCCATCATTGACCACATTATAATATTTATTGCATGTAGGAACAGTAAGCTACGGATAGCACTCAAAAATAGGATCTTTTGAGAGCACACCACGTCTATCTAGCTTAGAGAAGATACCCTGTGAAGCTGCTGCATATACCAAATACGAAGTCATATTAAAGCTGTAAGTTTGCCTCACATTCTGGAGCTTCTCACGATGTTGTCACTAATGATTTCTGACCAATTGATTATAGAATCTTCTTTGTTGATTTCAATGGTCTTGATGAAAGCATACATCCATGAGCGTAAGTTGTGAGCGTTAGCTTCACCATTTATCCTGCATAATAATTTTGTAATGTCATCCACCTCCAGCACCAAATTGGATCATAGAAGAGTCCTCAGGAACTTGGATGAAGATCTGGGCTTCTTCATATACCCATTGTTCATTATGCCCACACATTCGACTTTATGCTTCTCTCATATATTGCTGGTGTCTAGTATGTTGATAGTAGTTACCACCCGTCATCTCCGGAATCTTCAGACAATAATTGATGAACTGTACGTCCAGTCAAATTATTATCTTCCCTATAGTTTCTTTGAATGATCTTAATAGTGGGTGGTAATAACTTGCACACTCCATGACAAATTCTGGAAACTGGGCTTTGAATGGGAATGTTGAAGCTCGAATGATTCCACTACTTTTGACTGCATGCATGAGAGAAGTCTTTCCAGCTCTGGATCTGTCAATCAATTCAAAAAGAGGTTTTGGACCTAGATCTATGTCTCTAATGTCAGCAAACTTGGAAGTAATGCATGATTCTACTGAGCTTTCTCTTTCATCTTGCTTTGCCATGGCCGGATCTATCTTTGTCTGAGAAACTCTTTTTCTCTTTATTCGATTGGAATTATGTACAACTGGTGAAAATATGGGAATTTCTTGATTCGAGAGGATATATTAAATGTATCTAACATTGATTTAAGCTCCCTTTAAATTATATAAGCACCTGTAATGAATACTTGCAATTAATTCAGACAAAGACAGAATCAAACATAAACACTTGATTTAAATCATAAAAATCTGCATATATAAAGCTCATTCACAGTAAAATTTGAGGCTTCGTTTGCATACAAAGAAAGCATGAATATTTTCAAATTCACCTAGGCACTTGTACCACTATGTAAACAATTAATCAGACTTAAATCAAGCTCCTTCAAACCTAGGTGCCAAACTTTGAAGCTTTCTCGGCAGTGAAAACACCTTTTTCTGAGCAAAATATCTCCTTCTTTGGGTGCCAAAATTGCCTGGGCTGCACTCCTTTGCTAAAAAATTAATAACTCCATTAATATGGCAGCCCATGATTATATAACCTTGATCATTCTATAATTAGTAATATCATTTCCTATTTCCGACAATTAATTAATTAATAAACATGCTTTTCTCTTCAATTTGGGCGCCTATTTTGTGCATGCTCATGGCTGCATTAAATAAATTAAATTTATTTAATTTTAGCTTTCTACTTCTAGTCTACATTGACTTCACACTATGCTTTGACCTCATGTGCCAAAAATAGGAATTAATTCCATCAATAAATACTTTAAAAAGTATTATTTCTCCTCTAGGTGGGTCACACTTTTTTGCATGATAGAGGGCTGCATTAAATAAATTAAATTTATTTAATTTTAGAATTCTATTTCCAATTTCCTTTATCCTCTCATCCTGTGTTGACTTTTCCTCATGCTTGGGCACCAAAATTAGGAATAGAAACAATTAATAAATGCAATTAAAGTTATCCTTCTATTCCAAAAGGGGTCGCACTTTTTGACATGGCTGATTTCTATTTTTAAAAGTCAATTTCTAATGGGATTATTCACCCTGCACTGCAGCTCCAAAAATCCCATGGTCCACTTAAGCTGTTTGACTTTCATAATGGGATTTTTACCCTGTAAGGCAGGTAAGAAATTCCCATCAATGCCTTAAGTGATTTTCTTTTATTTCACAATGGGAATTTTCACCCCAAGCGGTAAGAAATTCCATATGCCCTCTTGCCTCTAATTTTTCCATCATGACTTAAGTGACTTTTCTTCCATGAGAAAAAGTACCCAACCAAGTAGGTAAAAAATTACCACCTACGTGCTGCTACCAAAAATCCAATTGTAACTTAAAACCTTCCTTTCCCAAAAATGTGACATGTCCAGAAGAAGATTTTTTGTGTATGTCTTCGTCTTTTTAGAGAAAACCAGACCTCATGTGGAAAATTCCTTCTGGCATGACTTCCGTAGATGATCTCCAGATACTTGGGAAAGAAAACAAAGTTGAACTGGTAAAGGAATTGACCTAAGGGAATTTCATAGAGAAAAATATGAGAAAAATAATAGAAACGCAAAACGTTGCTAGAAGTCACACATAAAGCCTAGGATCCATTCCTGATGAAAACCCTACTGGTATATGTGAATATTGACATGAAAAATTTCAACAGGGCTAAACCGGAGCATAATTTACTTCAAACGGGGCTCAAAATAATTAAATAAAAATTTCCCCTTTGGTAAACCCCAAAGAACATAATATAACGAGTTTGGGCATCTGGGTATTTGTCGAAATTGGCTTATATGACTCTCTGGGAATATCTTGACGCAATATAGACATTTTCTAGCAATAAAAACACAAAATGACCCATTATTTTAAAAGTTTGTTTTTTTTTACATGGGGTAGTCTCAGATTTTAGGGTGAAATCTGGGGACACCAAGAAGCCCCCATCTTGTGCATTTGTTGAACACCATCCTTTCTTGATTTTCAAAAGTGCGAAGCTTGAATTTTAGATGGGGGAGAGACTTAGGAGCGTGATGCTTGAAGGGGATTTACATGGGGCCTCCTGCATAGGGATTTGAGAGCTTTTACTACAAGATGCCTTGCTTATTTCTTTCTTCTTCTGAGGATCTCCTTGTGTTGCTGGGATTGTGACCTATGCACCTGACTCCAATATTATTTTCTTATATCTTATGTTGTCTACAAATTGGGTGCACGGTCTATTTGTATCTTCTATAGCTTTGTTGATTGCACCAAAGAACATCAAATTTGTTTCGGGGAACTTCTTCTTTTGGATTATCTACTTCATGGGTGCTTGTTGAGGGCTCACAAGATGAAGCATTCTAGTTCATGAAGGCTTGTACACATGCATCATTAGCACAATGATATTGACTATGAGGCATTCTACAAGGGAAGCAAAACTCTAATGCTTGTGCCAATTTTTCGAACGAGAATGAGTGCTCGGCTCGTATTAGGTGTTGGGAGAGAAGGCACGAGAGGAAAAATTTCAAGGGGAGATGTGCATTAGGCTGCCATCTATCATTCTCGCTAGTTTGGCACGCATCTTCGATTTCCATATTGATTACGCCAAAGCTGATTCCCTTGGCCATGTGTCTAATGGAATTTCCTCTATAGGCTTGCTTTACCGCTACTTTTCTAATGATATGACCTTATTTGATAAATTTATGATCAAGGCCTTTAATTCTTCATCTTCCTTTTTCTATGATGGAGAATAGGAGGTTGAGGTAACTGGTTGCACACTTTTCTCAGGGATGGAAATAGGGGCCACGAGAATACTAGGTCATTTGTGACATTTCTAGGAACCGAGCATGGGCGGTCCTGGGAGCCAACTTCCCCACCTGAATGAGACTATTTTCTACTCTAACCGCAATGCTATAAGCAATCGGTAATGTCCTTCCTCCGACAAAGTTGTATCATAACCTGAAATATCACCTGTTGAGCACCTTCAGATAATAAAGGAAAGCATGTTGGGCTGTAGGTCTTACCACAAGAGGAATTCTATCCCAAGTCTTCTGAAATATGATGTTGAAATCAGTCATTTGCTCATTGGGCACCCTCCTTGTTGTTTTTAGTTGCTCCACCAAAGATAGGTGATCTGACTTGTCTTCAAAATAACTACATAGAGCTATTCCCGCGATCATCCCAGTGCTAATAGATCCAATTCCCAAGACTCTATATCATTGAAGTGCTTTACCTTTGAAAGAGGCTGCAAACAACATGACTACTACATCATTATGTGTGATTAGATAGAATGAACACACATTTGCTACATCCTGGATATGCTCCTGAGGGGTGACTTGATTCTCACCAAGTAAAGTAAGGAATACTTTTGAGCATGCCATTGGGCATATCATGTTGCATGGCCAGAGTAAGGGACTCCCTCCATCAAATTTTACAAAGCTTCTTAATGGAGGAGGTTGCTAATGCACCATTGTAGGGCACGCAGGTTGTCTATTTTGAGGAGGAGTTGAATGGGTGTAGTGCACTAGAGATAGAGATGTGTGCATGGGCTTTTTGGAATGAACTCTTCTCGGGGATAGCTGGAGGTATTCAAAATAATCTTCATTGCTTGCACTTCTTCTTGTGTGCAATCTTCTCATGAAAGGTGCTCAGGACTGCTGAAACAAAGATCTTAAAATGTTGGGAGTCACCAAATGTGTTGGAATGATCCTCCAAAGGCTGAAACACTAAGTTCACACACCATAACTTAGAGATATGAAATTTGAGCTTTCAAGATCTGCTCCTACCTGGCATGCATGCCAGAAACTGTTGGTTGCTCAAACGTGTACCCGTTTCTTGGATCTCAAAATGTCCGAGGTGTATGAGACCACAATGGAACCATCCCCAAGTTGTGGGACCTTGCGCACTTGGGATGGATCTCTGGAGAAGGATGGTTCCTCTATCTATCTCTATTGCTACTGCTACTCCTAGTGCTAAAAGGGGAAACTAAGCTAAGAATGCCAAGGGACTAGGGAAAGAAGGATAACATGAAGTAAACTACACTAAAAGGTAATAGCACTAGAAAAGAGGGGTGAACACTATCTGTTCTGAGTGAGAATGATAGGGAATAAGTGAAAAGAGTCCAAGCATGAGTATCATAGCAAAATACACATTCATCGATCATTTTCATGGAACATAACTAAGTATGGAATTGCAGGGGACTTGAAATAGCACAACAATACACAATGTAAGAGGAGAGGCAAGAAGAAGGAATACAAAAATGTTAGGACAAAGAATATTCACAAAACAATGCTTCTATTACTTCTTAAATGCATGTAATCACATAATGATAAGGAGGTTGATATCCACATGCAAGAGCCAAACATAGAGGTATGCAACTCAAAATATAGAAAATATGGATTCCTTAGCAACATGCATAAGGATCCGTGAGTGTCTTACATCACAAATGAGCCTTGCTATATATATATATATATATATGAATCCATGGAGGAAGAAGGAAAGAAGGGGGAAACCCAAATTTGAAAGACATTTTACCGCTTCTTACCCACCAGATCTGCAGAATTTGAATTTTGAATTTTAAGCACTATGGCTAATGTCAAGACTTTCCAACAAGCCCCGGTGTATGTTGATCTCGGCTCAGTATCAAAAGGTACAAGCTGTTGGAAGATGTCGAGTTGTCAATGCATGTGAAACAGGTGGTGCACGTGGATTGGCTTAAATGAAGACCAACTCGTGTGAATGTTTAATGTAATTTTCCACCATGTGTTGCCCTTTGGTTTGTTACAAAGATTTAGCCCCTATTGGCACACTTTGATTGGTTGCGCGTGGCACACTCGGGAAGGTCGAAGATGGCTTGGCACAAAAAGGTACAAAGGAGGGCACGAAAGGGAGGAAAAAAAAAAGGTGAAGGAAAGTGCACATGATGCATGGGGTAAAATGAGGTAAGCGAGTGTGAGCAGAGGACTCATGGTTAAGGCACAACTATTACAAAGTAATAAGCGTGGTGTACGAGAGGTCCAGAACTTGGCTGATTGAGGCAAGTGTGAGGCACGTGGGAGAAAATGAACAAAGAGGAGAAGGAAAAGAAGGGAAAAGGAATGGAATCTGGAATGCACACAAGAGGGTGCATGAGAAGAAGGATGGGGAATGTAGGGAAAAATATGGACAGGAATGTGCCAAGTGAATTGAGTGTGCACAACCATGCGATAGATAACCTGGAGTTGGAATGTGTCTACAAGTTACCCAAATTACTAAGAGAGTTATTTGGATAACAGGTTTTGTTGACTTTCGAGGCTATCTTCCTACTATGATGAAAGATATCAGTTGTCTAGAGCATCCATTAGGCATGGAGTCTAGTTGAAGCTCCATTAAAACAATGGGGATTAGATTTTATAGGTCAAATATCAGATTATTCAAGTGTAGGTCAAAAATGGATATTGGTGGCTAATGAATATTTCACTAAATGGGTTGAAGCTATCCCTACCAAGAAGGAAACTCATCAAGTGGTTATGGACTTCATCCTAAATCACATAATTTGTATATTTGGGTTCCCCACCAAGTTCGTTGCTAATAACGCTATGAGTTTCAAAGTAAAACATTGGAAACAATGTGCCATGAGTATGTCATAACTTTTTCCTATGCATCATACTACAATCCTCCAGAAATGGGAAATACAAATCAAGTAATAACGACCTACTCAAAATCCTTAAGAGAAAATTAGAATCAAATAAAATGAAGTGGGATGAGTAGATCAAGTTTTCACTATGGGAAGATAGAGTTATCACCAATAGATCTACTGGTAAGATCCATTTTGAATTAGTTTATGGGGTTGAAGCTATTTTTCCTCTTCACTTGCAACTATGTGCTTGTCAGTTCATGTAGTAGTTAGGGGATGAGGAAGGATTAAATCCTTATGAAACCATAATCAACCATATTATGGATTTATATGAAGTAAGAAGAGAACCCCATCAAAGGAAAATGTTAAGTTCAGGATAACCTCAAGAAAATATTTGATAAAAATGTTACTCCAAGAAAATTTAGGTTGGAGACTTGGTTCTATTATTGGATAATAGATCAAGACAATAGAAAACACAAAAAATTTATGCCCTATGGATGGATTTTACTCCATTGACATTAGGATTCGAGAGCACACCTTTTCTTAAGGGACTTGTAGGGATAGTTGCTAGAATTTCATCACAATGGTAGGAATGTCAAGAATTTCTTGGACTAAAATAAACATTCAAGTATGTTTTTGTATAGTGTAAGTTGTGTTGTTTTGATTTGTTATTTCCTTTTTCTAATTTGGTATAGAGTGATAAAGTTTTAGTTCATTTTCATTATATCTATTACATGTTATCTATCCATTTAAAATACCGTGTGTGTTTATCCCAATGAATCCTTACTCAATGAACTAGGAACCTAGTTTGTATTTTCTGAAAATTTCTTTTGGTTCTTGTGGCACCTACAAAGGGTGCCCATCCCCAAGTATGATCCAATGTTGGTAATAAATCTAAATTAATATATACATTTGGATTGAACTAATATTTTGAGATTCTTCTTCACATAGATTTAATAACACTTGGGAGTTTTATTGTCTAAAGATTTCCCCCTCCCATAATTTTGAAACAAATTATAAAATGGGTTGGGCCATTGTTCTCGGAGAAGGCCGTGGTACACTAAGCTAGTCATCCATGAAGTGAAAAACTTAGTGTTCTATAGGTTTTTTCCAATTCGTGAAACAACATGAATCAGCTCGAGACTTAGGCAAGATTTTGGCATGGTTGGCTATCGCGACATCAAATAAATATCATAGGCTAATGAAAGTAAGGGTACTATAGATATTGAACCCACGGGAGATTTTAAATTTAGCTAAGGATAGAATATAAAAATAAAAGGAAATAATAAGATGGTTCTTTAAGTAAAATTAAGTCGAAAGTGTAGGATCCGATATCGCGGGGTGATGTTTTGTGTAGAATTGAGAAGGAGACTATATAACAATGCCACATTACATTGATTAAATGTTCCATGGGTGTTTTAGAGGTTAGTATTCCATGGAATTCAAAAACCATGGGTACTTAAGGATCCTCCAAACAAGCAAAAATGCCACGAGACATTCAAGACATTCAAAAGACCCACGAAGAAGAGAGAAATACAAGGAAAAGCCACATAACGCGTGATGGAGAATTTTCACCTGTAAATCTTGTTGTGGGTAACCAAATCATGCAATATTTATATTTTTGGGAGGGTAATTAACTTACCATACAGAGGTATGTTCATTTGAGAGAAATAATATCTTAATTAACAAAGAAAGTGAAAAGAATATATGTGTATACTAGGAATAAAATGGGGATTCTATAAGGGCCCCAACCCTTGAAATTCACATAACATTTTGGTATGCATATACAAAATGGATGTTTTTGTAACTAAATACATTGTCAATTTATGATTACAAAATCTAGTGCAAAGGCGGGATATGATCTAACATATTTTTCATCCTAAATTCAAATTCTTTATAATCTTGAGTGTAGACACCTAATATTAGAACCAATAATCCTCGTGTATGTGTCTACGATAGTACCCCTTCAAAGATCAAATCACTATAATATTATACATTAAACCATTATCCTTAGTATTATTTATTGCCATTATATTTACTCCTTGTAAATATAATTCTACAACCGTAAAATCCTATTTTACCCTCTCCTTAGCCACCCAAACCACTAAGAAACCAAAATCAAATAAAAAATAGATCAACAAATTCTTAACCATTTCACAACCTCCCTAACCTATATAACCTCTTTCCAACACACACCCTTTGTCAAAACAAACAAAAAAATGATTTGGGAAGTAGTTTCAGCCTTTTCCTCGAAACCTGGATCACTAACGATTCAATCGAATTACTAGTGATTTTCCTTGGTCGATGGCAACCCTATATGATTAAGTGCTAGGCCTTCATTCAAGCTTATCTTGATGTTATCTTGGAGCTTCCTCCATTTTGACTTGTTATCTAGATGTTGCTCGGGCATTCACATTGTAATCTTCTTGTATCATATCCCTCTTACAAATTCAGATTAATCACAATAGAATTTCAAGACATTAGTCATCTCCTCTTTAGTCCCGGGAGGTCATTCAAACATCCAGCACCAAATCATTAGTCTTTAGGCATTTACAATTTATTTCTCTTGGGTAATGTCATATTCTTATCTTCATTTATCAACTTAGACGAGGTGAGTGCCTTCCCATTTGTATTATTGCCTCATTTAATTATCGTTTATAAGCTTCAATGCTTTAATCAAAATTATTTCATTTATTATTATCCTATACATTTCCACAAAATCATCCACAATTCCCCTAATCGTTGATGATTTACCCCAATTTCCAGCAATCAGCCTTAATCATTATCTATCCCTATCTATTAGATGGTCCGAATCCTAAGCTTTATCTTTAGTTATCTAGATCCCATTATTTATTACCACAAGGGCCTTCAAGTGTCCGCATACAATCATATCAAGCTCCCGTAAGCAATATATAACACTCTATCAGCTATCTAAACTAAATCTATCATCTTTCTCACCTTTGTGAGTATAATGCTATCTACATCCTTACTCCTTTAAGCCATTGTGTGATTCTTATACTCTGTTTGGATCAACTATCACCATTAGAACATCGTATAGCCATTGGCCACATCAGTCCCTTTACCTTTGCATTTTTGGTTATATTGTCTATTTTATCATTCTATCTTATCTTTATTAGATTTATTTCTTGAACGTGGATTGGCATCCTTACAAGGAAGTCCATTGAATTTCAGGGACTATCCTTTATCAAGAAATCAACCATATATCTATCTAATCCTATATTTTTTGAGTTTCTATGCATTACAAGTAGCTTATCCCATTGGAAAGAAGGAGTTGTGCACATGCTTAGATCCATCGATGTCCTTCATCCATAAAGTATCAACATTAGTCATCGCAAGTAACGGTAAACTCCTCCATCTTCCAAGGTTGGTTTACTTTTGTTATTTCACTTCATTAATTTAAAGTTGAAAAGAAAACAATTCTTTGAACATTCGGCATGGCTAGTGGGAAATTGTCCCTTTTCTTTCATTTAAATTTAATTAAAATTCATCTTTAAATTTTCTACTCTCTAATCACCATTAATCTAGTCAACTAGCCAGTGATTGGGGTAAATCTCCAACAATTCCTATCAATCACTAATGATCCGTGATGCTCCTAGTTACTTAGTCAACCTCTAACAATGTTTTATCTTGTTTTTTTCTTTCTTCCGATAACCCTTGTAGGTTTATGCTCTCGGGATTTTTATTTCTATAATATTGTTTTACTAAATGTTGGGCCTTGAATTGACTAAGTCCAAAAGAAGAAGGAGCGCATGCGCAAGGAAATACAAGAAAGAAGGTGCTTAAGGAAAGGCATACGGGAGGAGATGATTTCGCGAGAAGTAGGAAACAATTTGGGGATTTAGCCACATTTTGAAGGTGGTATCACAAGGAAAAAATGCATGAAGGCCCAAGTAGGTGTGATGAATGGATAAGGTGTCATCCCGTAGCCTCGAGGTTAAAAAAAGAATATTCCACGCAAGGAATATTCCTAGGAGAATCATTGTAGTTAGTGGAAGCCTTTCAAAGCTAGCATAAGCTCTTGATCGATCATGGAGGACCACACTTCCACTTGGCATGTGATCTACTCATGGGTGAAGCTATGGTGATGGATCCAAATTCTATTTAAAGGAGTTCTTAGGTCTAAAATACAGAGAGAGAATAGATTAGAAGGGTAACGAAGTGCTACAAGAATGCTATTACTAAGCATAGATGTATGTGCTTAGGTATTAATAAGGATTCTAATGGGAAAGCATAGCTAGGATCTCTATTCAGAGTAGTTTTTAGGGTTAGAATATTATTTCATTATGCTTATGGTCTAAGATGACCCTGTTTGATGTAATATGGCTATTGTAAATGGATTTAATCAATATATGGAGCTTTGTTTTGTATATTTGTGTCTATGGACTAAACCCTAGTGTATTTTCATGTTATTCATGGTTTAGATATGTTTTCATTATGTTGTTGTGATGTTTATACTTATCTCATGGAGAATTTATGGTTAGAAATAGAGATACTACCTATGTATTAGAGTAAATGCATGTGTTCTTGTTTTGCAAACTTTTCGTCTATTAATGGAAGAAAATTATCATAAATCTCAAATAAAGGAGGGGCTAGGTGCCCACACATGCCTCAGGTGAGCACCCAACACTTGGGTGATAGGCCGACATGCTTGGGGTTAAAAGAAATATTAGAGGATAGAGGTAAAATAAGACTACATCTTGGTCCCATGGAGTGCAAAATAGAACTTTGGAAAAAGACTCGATAAGTGCTGAGAGAAATGTTAGATGGTGGCTTGGGTTGTGAAGTCAAAGGTGCGTAGGATGAAGGAAGGCACGTAACAGAAGTGTTCATGATAGAAAAATGGTGTCAAAAGGCTTTGAGGAAAAAATGTACAAGGATATAAGTATAGAGAAACTTGAGGTAGGTGAAGGAAAGAACTTGGTAAAGGATGCAGAGGATGAAATACTTCGGCACGGGGTTGTGCACAAGTGAGTCATCTTGTCAAAGAAGTCTTGCATGCAAGAAGGTTGTAGAAATTTTTGTGTGAGTTTAAGCATGGAGGGAAAGCACTTTGGACAAAATGCGTGGTCGGATGTTGTTGGAAAAATCTATATTTATTGCATTCGTACATTAGTAGGTGGTACGATATTTAATACGGATAAAAGTGGGAAGCTATAAATAGAAGATCAGAGAGCTATTGTTTTTCACCTTGTGTTTTGGTATCAAAGAAGTTCTTGTGATCTAAGGTGATTCTTGTGAAGAAGTGTGAAGAGTAGTGTTCAGAGTTGAAGAGATCAATGAATTTGTTAACTAGTTTGGAAGTAGAGTACATGAGTGTATGCAGAGGAGGTTATTTTTTGGGATCCCATGGGTAATTATGTTGCCTTATGGAAAAGAAGAGCTCTAGGTTAGCATTTATAGGGCATGACTTTTTGAGGATATTTTATAGAAGTGGAGCTGAGGGTTTGAGAAGTGAGAAAACTTGATGGAAGGGAAGAACTATACAAGACCAAGGAGGATAAAAATGGAACCAAGGAAGGGAAGGAATAATTCATAGAAAAAGGGAAAAGGCAAGGGAAAAGGAAAACTGGCCATTTTGACCAGTTTTAGTGAAGAATGGTATGATGAGATGCACTACCAGATGGTGTGTTGTTAGGAAAGGAGTGGGTGTCTCATATACGAAATATGGTTGTGAGTGATTATAACCATCGAATGAGCACCACGGAAAAGGAGATGACTTTAGATTTGGTTTTCCCTATAGAAAAGAGGACACCAGATGGGAAGCCCATATATGATGATGAAGTAAAGGTTAAGGTGGAAAAGGTCGGGCCTATACAAGTTGGGAAGCCCATATACGAGTTTCCTATTTCAGAAAACCCAAGGGACTATACTAATGGTCAATGTCATTGCTTGCATGAGGATCATTTTTATTTCATAGGATGGATAATGTGCATAACTGCTCAACTAATTTCAAAATACACTAGAATTATCTATGAAGGAGAGTTGATCGATGATGAATTATGCATCAAGGAGGCCATCAGGAGTACAATTGAAGAATATGATTACAAGAAGGGTTCACGTTATGTTGATATCTTTGCAATGACCAAACCTATCATGAGGATGGTCACGTGCGCTTAGTTACAAAACAAAATGGGCAGTGATGATGGATGCAGATAAACAAGGGTTGGTTGAATGTTTTCCACAAGATCTCAGAGGGAACCATCTACAGACTTTAAAATTTTATTGTGGAAGAGATCATAGATACCGCGCGACGGGGAAAAGATTATGTTTGGTAACATCCTTCTCACCATTGTATTTTTAGAAATTGGAGTGCCTGATGGGATGGATAAGTTTGTTTAGGAATATTTGGATGAGAACCCTTCACCTGTAAAGATATTTTTAGCATTTACCTATGACACCATGACAAATGCTCATAAGGCGTGCTTGAAAAAATGGTATAAATAGATGTGCGATGCATTCAAGGAAAAATGGAGGATACTTGAGTAGTTTCCTGCATTGGTGGATGGAGAAGATGAGTTTTCCATATACCAACACTTTTGTATTGGTATATTTACTTTGACAAATGACACCAAGATCCCTTGGTGTAAATTTCCCTTCTCCTTCACAACACAATATTTTCAAGGCGCGGTCAACTAGTTTAAGGAGGTGAAGAAACTTAGATTTGATCTAAGTGTTGTAGATTAGGATCACCATGAGATGCACCGGACATTGGTGTATCCTAAGAAGTGCACATATGTAGAAAAGTACATGTCTCATGACATGCACATGGTAAAACCGGTGACATTACCTATTACAGGTAGGACAGCAGCAAGGGTATATGTGTGACTAAGGCCCAAGTTTGAGAAGGGTGCTTACATTGAGGATGATGTATCAATCCCAAAGGACCCCCTGTCAGAGAAAGAAGATGGTGTTGAAGAAAAGGGAATGAGAAGACTCTAGTAACAAAGGCACCAAGTGTACATAAGACAAACTATAGAAGCACAAGAGTCGTGTGCATGCACAATCACTTCTATTTATCGAAAGAAGTCTTCTGCGTAGGAGAAGGAAAAGTCACTTGAGAGATAGGAGTCACCTGGAAGGAATTTTTCCCTGGTGTTTGAGGGATCTCTAGTTAAGAATAAGCATAAGGTGATTGAGAGCTCAGATTTTGAGGAGACAAAGAGCATGAAGGGTGATGGCTCTGAGGATGAAGATGAAGAACGTGAAGAAGGTAAGAGTCCCCCTATTCATGATGTACATGAGGCTAGTGAAGATAAGAATGACTAAGAAGAAGGCACTCACAATATTGGAGGAAGTGAGGAAGTAGACATGCATTCTCAGAAGACCCCAACCCCAACCAGAGAATAGATAAATGACACTATAGAAAAATAGGTGGAGGGTATTATACAATAGTTGGTGGATCATGAGGTGGAGCGCAATTATAATGAAGTGTTAAAGGAAACAAAGGAGAGTACGAGCATGGAAAATGAGTATGGGAGCATGGACGGAGATCCCATCCTAATAGTGAGCTTCCCAAAGGTAGTATGCACAAGTGGGAAGGGCACAATAGTTGCATAGGAAAATGTTATGACTTACATCAATGATATGAAAAAGGTTCTGTGCACATGTTTCCAAAGCTTAGTGTCCACATATCAACTCCTCTCTTAGTATTCTTTTGATGAAGAAGGTGCATACCTGCACACAAGAAAAATGTTATCCTAGGATTTTGAATCCCACATTGAGGAGATCAAATTCAAGGTAAATAGTGATGCATTGATAAAGACACTAGATTCCAAGGGAATAAACCCTCTTGTACTTTCCCAACAATTGTCAGATGATCAAGTTTGGAACACACTCAACAAAGTGTTGGTCTAGGCGGAAGTAAGAATTTTGGAATAAATGATAGAATAAGAGTCTTGGAGAAGGATATTGAGAAAAATAATAAGGAGATAATTGAGAGGGACATGGAGATAAAACAAAAGGAATTGATCAATGCATAGTTGAGGCATTGTTAGTGAAAATTCACAACACCCCCAAATGAGTTATGGATCTGCTTTTCTAAGGAAAACTCATTTGGTATGAAAGCACAACATTGAGTTTTTCTAAGTGTGGGACCCTGCAATTTGATAAAACTCTCCAGATTGAAGTTGGTTCTTACTCCTCTATTTAGGTGTATACATGTAATTTTGTAGAGGTTCTGGTTCAAAATCCTATTCTAAAACTACTAAGGAGACAGGGTTGAGAGAAAAACAAGGAAATGGAGACAAAACTAAGCAAAACAAAGGTGATACACCAAAGGAGTGCTGAAATCCTTGTTTTGAAAATATAGACATAAATCATGAAGATTGCAGCACCAAAACATGCACAATTTTGGAAAAATACAATGAAAGATCATAAGGAAACAAACCAATGCAAGAGAGGATTGGCAAATCAATCACAAAGCATGCATTATCGGTTCCAAAATTGATACAATACGATCCATTGGCAAAGATGAAAAAAGGTGTTACAATCTCCATGGGAGGTCTAAAACTCCTCAAATCCACTTGCTAAGGAGGAAAGAAGAGTTTGCAAGAGCAAGAACATCCAACATTACAAAATGAGCCGAAAGCGGCTTTTAACCATAAAGCGAGAATGGAAGAAAGGAGAAAATGTGGGCAAATGTGATTTGAGATCTCCAACAACCAATAAGATTCATTAAAATGTAAACGACATCTCTACAAATCCATTTCCTAATGCATTCGAGTCCGCAGACAAGAAATTCCCCATACCTCATTAAACCGGTAGATGGAAATCTAATTTTGTCTTTTCTAGTGCCAGGGACGTTTTTCCAATTTTCTCCCATGAATATTCACCAAAATACAAAATTTAGGGGTCTAATGTGTAGATAATTTCACCAGATTTCCAATGATATAAAGAACATTAAAATCGAGCTTTGGATCAAATTATATAGCCCTCTAAATATTTAGGGTAAAAATGGTGAAAAATAAAATAAAAATTAGGCCGACGGGTCAAACTTTAAAATTTTCCCTTTTGGAAAATTTACCCCAAAAACTCTATGCCTCCACCGCTTTAGGACACGTGTTGCTTCTGGTTTTCCGATGGGATCGTGGCCTAAACTTCACTTTTCCTTTTGATTTTGCATTGGGAAAATTTCCCAAAATTAGTCTCGCACTCGCTCTCCCAGTGACACGTGTCACTTCCTGGTCGCTTAGCGGTGGTGCGCTTCTATTTTTTCCTTTGTGCTTCTATTTGGTTTTGGCAAAAAAACAAAACTTCCCCCACTACTCTAACTCCTCCGCCACTAGACATGTGGCGGCTTAAAAATGATCCGTGGGCCTTCGGGCCAGAATTTGATTTTGGGCATTTAACCCCGAAAGGGTTAAATGCCAAGTTTTCCTCCACTGCCCCTCTGCCAACCCATTTCCTTCCTTCATCGGACCACGGGCCAAAATTTTCCCTTTGCACCCTTTGCCCACTTTGGAAAATTTTCCAACTTCACTTAGCTGGCCCGAAATCCATTGCCACGTGGCACCTTCTCATTGGCTGCGGGCATGTCTAGGGAAATTTTCCCCAAAAAAACTCTGCCGAGCCATAACTTGAAAATTACAAGGAGTTAGGAGGAAAATTTTACCTTTCTGGAAAGGTAAGAAAATTCTCTATCTGATGGAGCCATTTCTAGAAATTTTTGGGTCCCTGAAGCATGCCAAAAATTCATTTAAGGGCTAAGAAAGGAAAAGGAGGAGGAGTTAGCCAAAAATAAGCATGGGCTTATTTTGGATAAAAGGCATGAACTAAGGGATGAGAAGACGAAGGTGCATGAAATATATAAAAAGATAGAGGGTATTTCAAATGCCATTATCTTAAAGCACTCAGACTCGGCTCCTCTTGATCAAAAATATGAGTTGACCATACACTCGCTTGGAAGAATTAATACATATACACACGATGGAAAGGAATTTGCTTGTATTAGAGTTAGTCGAGGAAGTTTTTACATGCCGGAAGGTAGAAGATAAGGTTAATATGGAGAGACCATATCCCATTGTACAAAAATTCTTACCTCAATAAAAACCGCTGCACACATGGACGAAACTGTGTATGATAACTATGGAAATAGGGATAGAGTATCAAACATATTGGTTGTTACCCATGATGTGGATTTGAAGGAGTTTCAAGAGAAAAACAATGAAAATAGGGAAGAATGAGATAAAATCCTAGTAAAATTTGAAAAGAAGTCAAAGGTGATTGAAACCTTGAGGGTTTTGATTAAAACTAAACTAAATGAATTGTACCCCCAAGTGACTCACAAGATGGACGCATTGGGTAACCTTAACAAGCAGAAGAAAAACATCATAGATATGCTAAAGGCTAAGGGAGATGAACTAAGTTTTTATGAGGTTAATGTGTTGGTGGGTGATTTAATTCAACATGCGTAGGGTGAGGTAGATGCTTGGGATAAAATTGAAGCATCGTGAAGAAAGCATTCCCACTCCTCATGCAACAGTAGCATGATCCTTCTATTCTTCCATTCTTTATTCAATTACAGATTATTTCATCTCTCCCATTCTTTATTATTTGGTGAAAGAGAAGAGTGTTTTCGGGGATGGATAACACGCATAGTGTGGGGTAATGTTGGGCCCTAAATTGACTAAGTCCCAAAGTAGAAGGAGTGCACACACAAGACAAACAAAGAAAGAAGGCACTCAAGGAAAGGCACGTGGGAGGAGAGGCTTGCACGTGGAAGTAGGAAATGTTTTGGGGACTTAGCCACATTTTAAAGGAGGTATTGCAAGGAAAAACACATGAAGGCCCGAGTAGGCGTGATGATTGGATAAGGTGCCAGCCTGGAGCCTTAGAGGTCAAGAAAAGAATATTCCACATAGGGAATATTCCTAGGAGGATCATTACAGTTAGTGGAAGCCTTTGCAAGCTGGCATAAGCTCTTGATCGATCATGGAGGACCACACTTCCACTTGGCATGTGATATGCTCATGGGTGAAGCTATGGTGGTGGATCCATATTCTATTTAAAGGAGTTCTTAGGTCTGAAATATAGAGAGATAATAGAGTAGAAGGGTAACAAAGTGCTACAAGAATGCTATTACTAAGCATAGATGTATGCACTTAGGTTTGACCAAGGGTTGTAATGGGAAATCATAGCTAGGATATCTATTCAAAGTAGTTTTTAGGGTTGGAATATTATTTCATGATACTTATGGTCTGAGATGACCTTGTTTGATGTAATTTTGTTACTATAAAGGGATTTAATCAATATATGGAGCTCTGTTTTGTATAATTGTGTCTATGGACTAGACCCTAGTGTATTTGCATGTTATTCACGGTTTAGATATGTTTTCAGTATGTTGTTGTGATGTTTATGCTTATCTCATGGAGTATTTATGCTTAGAACTAGATCTACTACCTTTGTATTAGAGTAAATGCATGTGTTGTAGTTTTGCAAACCTTTCCTCCATTAATGGTATAACATTCTCACAAATATCACATAAAGTATGGGCTTGGTGACTATGCACACCTCCGATGAGCACCCAACACTTAGAGGATAGAGGTAAAATAAGACTACACTAAATATCAAAATCTAAAAGGAATCATTTTTGGTGTGTGTTTTCTTCTTTTCTTTCTATTTTTAAATCATGCATTCTTGCTTGTTATTCTCATCGAAATCAATATTTCTTTTGGGCTTAAAAATTTCATTATGTTTTATCACATAGTTTAATTAGGAGGTTAATAGATTGCATCCACTTAATCTCCCTCACACACAACCAAATCACATCAAACAAAAAATTACATCAAAACATTTCTACCTAGGTGAAACTATTGGGATTTCATCACCTAATAGAGAATCGATTCATTGTTCCACTGAGTATAAACAACTGGTTGTTGGTATATTGGCTAAGAAAATGACTCCCTTATCACTATAGGACCATAAAGTGAGGGGTAGGCCCAATACCAGCCCCGTACCAACATCAAAAAATATTTTGACCTCACATACCTTTGGGTATATCGAGGAATCCAGCCTTAAACAAACTTAAAACCATCCTTATAATGACAATATCATTAGGTTCCCTTTGAGCCTCTTCCCCACATGTAAATTCTATTTGAGATAAATAAAATTCTTTGTTTGACTTGTATTTTGTAAAAATGAAGGTTAATCCATATTAAATGATAGTTAAGTGGTGATGATACAATGAAGCCCTAATGTGTCATTTTTACAACCATCTTTATTGCTTCAACTACAACATTTCATCCCGATCAATTTCAAAACATACCCTACACAAGACCAAATCCTTATCAATCTCATCAACACTATGAAAACCCTTCATTTAGCTCTGTTATGCTCCTAGAGCCATCTAGACCATCTTTTGTTCCCTAAGGAACCTCTACCTTTTAGCCAATCCTAAAACCCTACAACACTATTCAACAACCCTATGACAACCCTTCACAACCAAGTTATTTCCAAACTATCGATTCTCATCCCATGCCAAGTGTATCCCATCAATTGGTCCTTTCCACATCCCCTCCTTCATCGCAATCTCACTAGAATCTTAACATCCCCCATACTTTATCTAATCAACCTATCTCAAATTCAATTCCTTTATCAGTACCTCATACATACCAAACCTATACACACATACCTACTCAGCCCAATCAACCCCTCTCATCCAACAAAAATGACATATCCAACATCTTTATACATATCCCCACATCCCTTTATCAAAACCTAGTTTGCAATTGGTACCTTCTCAAGCTACCCCTTATCAACCTCCACATCGAACTCATCTACCAAAAATTATCATCAATCAACTCAACCACATTCTCAACCACACTCACATGTTAATTCCTTCACATATAATCCTACAAATAATCACATACAAGCTCTATTGAACAAATTATCCAATTTGGAAGCTGCTACCATGGGATCCAAACATGTCCTCACTTATGATCAAGTTTGTAATGAACCCATCCATCCATCAATACCATATACGCACTATCCTATGCATTGGGAATTACCCAAGTTTAAAATGTTCCATGTCTAGGAGGATCCTCAAAACAAATTCTAGCCTTTAGATAATCATGTTATCTCATCATACATTATTAAGATCTCCTACTTAGGTCCTTTCCTATATCACTACCAAGACTTGCCTTGGAATTGTAAAACTCCCTCCCTCATCACTCTTTATTATCTTTCATGCAACTATCCCTATTATTTCTAAAGCACTTCACTATCAAAGTTACTCACAAAATACCCATATTTGACCTCTCTACCATCAAACAATCTGAAAATGAATCTATTGTTGACTTTTTCACTAGGTGGCAGAGAGCATTACAAATCAATTAAATTTCTCACTATCTCAATCGAGAACTAATCAAGTTGTTTTCTCGACTGTGTTCCCATCACATTTCATCTACCCTCTAGATCCACACATTCTAGAATTTTGACAAAGCCTTCACCATGGATAGAAAGTTAGAAATCCAAGCCCTTGAAGAAGGCCATCTCAATCCTTAATCTACACATGTCCCATATGATTCCCTAGGTTTTCCTATAAACAATATTAGACTACCGCACATGTTTCCATTACTTGTCTTCTTGACACAACACCCTCGATAGATTCAATGCATATAGATACTGCACATATTTTGAGTCACATCATCAACACTATTACATATGATCTTCCCCATGAGGAGACCCTTTCATCACAAAAACTTCCCCTTGAAGACTCAAAATTCATAGATCCTCTTTTCGATAATCCAGAGTTTATAATGTTATATGGCCGAAGGATCCTCAACAATAAATGATAGCCTTTAGACAATTGTGTTATCTCATCATCCGTGATAAATATCTCCTCCTTAGGACCTTTCCTATGTCACTTTGGAAGGACTTTCCTTGGATCAGCACAAATCCCTCCTCAACACTCTTTATTCTCTTTCACACAGCCTAGCCCCGTTATTTCTCGATAACTTCGGTATCAATGTTACTTGTAAAATAGTTTTTGTCCATTTTTACACCCTTGCAAAAATATAACAACTTAATTAGCCACAAACTAAGGAATAAGGGCCACAAAAGAGTTTAGCATGTTGTGGAATAAAAGATTCAAAACCATGGCCAAAGGTGAAATACCAAAGTGAAGTATGGGAAGGCGCAGATTTTTTACAAGCCACAATGCATCAAGAAAATTTATGGATAAAGGTGAAAAGGAAAGGCCACAAAAAGGTAAAATAAGTCCATGAATGTTGACATGAATCCACGTGACAAGTCGATAAACCATGGGTCAAGTAGAGGAGATGGTAGAGCCGCAAAATTCAAAAACCGTAGAGAACTAAAACTAGAAATCCGTGTATCAAAGAAAACCATAACTTTCTTTGTGGATCTAAAATGAATATAGTTTCTCAATCCAATGATATGATCTTTAAAAATAATATATCATTGGAAAAATATTAGCCTCCTTTATGCAATGAAATCAGATTTCCTAAATCAAATGGTGGTAGGTGGGTGAAGTAAAAGAGAGGCATCTCTAACATGTAAAAGGTTTTTCCTGATGATGTAACCACCGAAATTCAATGCAAGATGGGTGTAGTTGCTTCTCAACAAGGAAAATGGTGAGGGAAAATGGGTTTTCAAAGGCACGTAGACCTTTTCAGAGAATTGAATGAAGGTGGTTGGTTAGTAGAAGGAGGAATTCAAATTTCCCTCTCTCTTTTCTTCTTTTTCTTCTTCTCCTAATTTTCTATATATTATAAAGTGATGCCTAGTTTTAATGTTGGATACTTTAAGAATGCAAGGGCATCATTTTATGTTGCATAAGAATTCTAAGGGTCACATGCCTTGGACTTGAATTCTATAAATGTTTTACATCTTCCTCCTGTATCATGATGATTTGTGCATGATCTTTAAGAAATAAAATCTCTATTTTTGTGGCTCATTTCTGACCTAGATATTTTTTATTGCCTTTCCTTGCCTGTCATTCACTCACAGGTGTGTTGTTTTAGAATCTGTTTCTATTGTGCATCATGAAAATAAGATTCAGGTCATGGTTTTGATTTTTGGCTTTCATTTTCACCCTCATCATCATTTTCACCCATTTTCTCTCTTTGTTGAAGTATTCATCCCCTTATTTTGGTGCTATCACCTTCTCTAGTTTAGGTTTATGTTTTATCCATTTCCTTCTCACCCCGGTCCCTCAGAGTTAGAGTAGATCTAGGTAGTTGCATTTCAATTCATAGAAGTATTTTATCTTCAGGAATAAGTAGAGGAAGTTGGGCTTCTCTAGAGGTTTGTCTCAGTTCAAGTCCCAAAACTTGGAGATAGTACGACATTTCCTCAAAGCCTTAGATTCTTATGATTTGGGATGGGTGTAAATTTTATCTCTAATAGTTTTGGCACACCCAGTTGGACTATCTAAAATTAATATTTCCAATTTTATCAAGTTTTGATGTGTATCTTGGTGAAACTCTAGCCTTTTGAGGCTTTGCAGTAACACATCTGGCAAATCCATTCAAAAATAAACTGGTTTCAACAGTTCAAAGTGTCCTTGATTCATGAGAAGGATACAAAAATGGTCTAGAACAAGAGAAGAAGGTGTATTTGAATATTTGTAGTTATCTCTAGGAAGAGGAAGATAGATTCAGAGATCTCCATCTCCACCAAATAGAACTCTTTCAACACCTCCACTGGTAGGCCCTTCTTGTAGTCAACAAGATTTCTCAGACCAATCAGAATGGATGCACAAAACCAAATCCTTTTGTAAAATTTACAAGAATCAGTCCACTTGGATTGAATTCTCATAATCCCATCCTAGTAGTAGCTTTGAAGAATATCCCATTCTTTACAGGAAAAAATCATAATACCCCAGTTGATCACATCTAAGACATTTAAAATGTATGTGGAATTCATGAAATTACTAAGATGGATGTAACTATAAAACATTTGGCTTCATTATTCAAAGGGAAAGCTTTACAATGGTTCAGAAGCCTAACCAAACGATCAATTAGAAATTAGAATGAGTTATGTATAACTTTGTGTAATAAATTTGGAGAAAGAGAAGACAAATTATCTCTTTTAGAGTAGTTGAATATAATAAAGAGAGAACTGAATGAACAAATGGTGGATTTCAACTTCATATTCTAGAGAATCCAAGATAGAATTCCAATTCTTGTGAGACCTACAATAGAAGGTACATTTCTGTACTTCTTAAAAGCTCTTAATTCTGATATATTTGTCATGATACAATCCATGGGAGGGATAAATCTACCAACAACCTATGTAATTATAATTAGAGCTGAAAATAGTTTAATACAAGATGAAAAATTAGCCCCTAGGCCACCTATTCTCTTATATTCTAGATTACCTTAAGATGCTTAACCCACTATCACTCTTATCCCCGAGCTAAGATGACAACCTGTTGCTTCCACATCATAAACCCCTACCTAGTAAAAAGAGGATGGAGAAATGAAATAATTTATTATAAATTTGACAAACAAAGTCATATCCCTAGAAAAAAACAAGCTCAATCCTATAAAAATTATCAAAATCAAGAGAAATATTCAAACCAAGGATATCAACCATATAGGAACCAACAATCTAATCAAAGATACTAACATAATAAACAAAATAATAGATGGAAAGGTAAAAGTTCTCCTTTTCCATTGAAAACAATTCCCCATCCACAAGAACTTCCTACTCCCGGTTCAAGCCAATATTTGGTTCCTATATAAAACAATATGGCACAAGAAACATAATGGTGTTTTCCATGCAATCTACCACACAATCAAATTGGTTGTGAGAGGGCAATGCACCTTCAAGCATACATGGTCCAAGGTTCTTCCAGTCAACAAGAACCACTTTTGGAGGCACCCACTTCAAACAAGGAAGCAATTTAAGAAGCCAATACTAATGTTAATCTCATGTTATTTAGAACTCGAGGACCTTTGTATGGTCAATCAACTGATGGGTAGCCCTAACATACCTCAAATCAGTATTTTTATAATACAAGGTATAAGAAAAGGATGCTAGAAGCACAACCTCCATCTTTCGGGTCAAAAAATGCCCACATGACTAAGGAGAAAGAATCCACATTACACAAGAACAAACCACCGAGGTACATGATAAAGTTGTGGAGGACTAGAAAGTTATTGATCAACCAAATATGCCAATCCAAATGCTACAACAACAATAGAGAAAAGAAAATAACATGCCACTGATGTAAAAGTCCACGGGTCTTCCATTTAATATTGTTAAACAAATTAAAATGACAAATGTCAATGTGAAAATGTGGGATGCGTTGGAAATTACATCACATCGAGATCTTCTATGTTAAGCCCTAAAGAAATTGCCCCCAAAAGATCCAAAGAGTGAAAAATCCTCATACCGTGGTTCATGTCTATTAAGCAAAGGAAGACCAAGTAAGTAAAACTATTGAAGCCTCACCCTTCTACATGTCATTAAGTGTGCACCAACGCCTAGTTCATAATTGTATGATTAATTTAGGGCTAGTATTTTTGTGATGCCCAAGAAAATTATTGATATTCGGGTCTCAAATACAATCATGTATTTAACAAATTTTTGCAACTTGATGGGTTAACTATGGGTGTATTTAGAGTAAATAAAATCATTGAGTTAACACTCCGTGCCTTCCCAAGTCTCACAATAACTCGTATATCAAGAATCAACCCGTCTCCCATATTTTCCATATGTTTTTATAGAGATTTCACTACTAAGGTAGGTGGCTATCTGTCTCCATATAGACTCACATGCTTCGAGAACTAGATATGGTGCAAGATTTACAATATTGGATGAGCCCATATTGAGTCATATGATCCCACTCCCATCCAATCAAATTACCTAATACAAGAATAACATGAAGAAGATTCATATTCAGATGAGTAGCTTATTCCCCTTTCTATGCTTGATTTTTGTTAGATGAATGGGATAAGAGAGACCATAAGTTTGATCCTTATGATGAAGAGCTTAAAAATTTTGAGACTGGTAAGGGCACCTATTACATTCTCCAAGAGGAATATATGATACACGTGACTCTCAAACAATAAGAAGAAAATGATTCTAGACTCTGAAAGATGTTATTTGATGGTTCAAGAAGCAAAAATGGAGTCGGGGCAGGTGTTGTGCTCATTTCTCCAAGGAATGAGAAATTATGATTTTGTCATAGGTTGTAATTTACATGTTCTAATAATGTGGCTGAGCACAAAGCATTAGTGCATGGTATTTTAATTGTTGAAAAGAGGAAAATTAAGGAATTGCAGGTCTTTGGAGATACTGAATTGGTCATTCAATAAGTCCGCGAGAAGTGTGCCGCAAGAAAAAGTTGTTAAAGGGTTACAAATAAAGTTTTTTGGATCTTCTAGAAGGATTTGATGCCATTAACCTAAAGGTGATGCCTATAAAACTAAACAAGGATGTTGATCAAATGACGGCTTTGGGTTCTTAATTTTCACTTACAAAAGATCTTGTTAAGGGTAATGTACAACATATCAAAGTGGTGGTTAGGCCATCCATTCTAGACAATTAGACCAGCTCGTAGGTATTTAACAACAATGAAAAAATTGTGTAGTTCATCCAAAATGAGGTGGAGTTCTCTGAAAATGCAATCTGATTTGCGGGATGTTTAAAAAACAAACAAGTTGCTGAAAAGATTGGTCACCTTGTTGAGCTGAGGAAGTATATCTCAAGGTTGAAAGTATGGAAGGTATGGTCATGGGGACATAGGGTATGTAGGAGCACGCAAAAGTATGGCAAAATAGAGGCACAACCAAGAACAAGTTAAAACAAGATTTAGTCATTTTTGTGGTTAAGGCTAAAAATAGATGTCGAGTGTTGAGCATGACTTATAGAATACTTGAGGACCACACCAAGGCTATTTTGGATAGGTGAAGGATTGAGTGCCATGTAGAGTTTTGGAGCTAATAATAGGATTTGAACTAAGAGCTAACTATAGGAGATATATTATTAACACTTTCATGCCTTTTTTATATTTATGTAAGGGAAAATGGATACTATTAGAATGTAGGCTATTTTGGAAGGTGCATGGGAAGTGAAGGGCAAGTCCCCACCCCTATAAATATGCATTAATTTGTGTGGTTTAAATAGTTAGTGATTTATTGTAGTGTTATGATACAAATTTGTTAGCGCGTATAACCATGGTGACATTATTATGATGTATGAAGCTTATAAATTTTACAGTATTTAATATAATGGATCTCACGGCTAGATATTGGTGTTAGATGTAACTGAACAGGATCTTGTATGGTAAAACTGATTATAGTAATTGTTTATTTATTTCTTCATATGGTTTAGATCTAGATCTATTTTATGCACTATAGTTTACTTGATTATCTGTTATGGATATGAAATATACTTTTAATCATGCTAAAATCTTGAAAAAGATTCACTAAGAGGGACTTGGTACCCTTGCGTGCTTTGGGTGAGCACTCAGTTTAGGTTGAGTGATGTACTAGAACACCTTGGGATTTTTGCAGTGAATCCTAGGCTACATCATTAGTTCCATTGTCAGGACCTCTTTCTCAGCTATTTTTCAAGATGTTGCATGATGAAGACATACTGTTGACCTTGGCCAGTATTGAAGAGTGGTTAGATGATCTAGAAGAAGAGTATGCTTGCAGATTTAACACTGGACCTAAGTTTAATGCACACACGTGGGTTGAAGGGAATCTAAATGATGATCTTTACAATACTTTATTTTCCTTATTTCCTATAGAGCTATACGAGTGGCTGGTTTCTTATGTGTCTAAGAGAAATTAGAGGATTCACACACTTGTTTGAACGCATGAAGAATTCCATTCCTTGTATGATGCTGATCTAATTTGTACGTGCTCTTTGGATGTTTGGTTCCATGGTGTTTTGAACAACTATATTCTTGAGTACGTAGTTTCAACTTACTCTTTCCCGTAAGTTTCTGAGTTCCAGTTCTTATGCGAGCCTAGAGGATCCTACTTATGTAGTATTTTATTGGCAATCAAGATCTTGATCATAACCCTGGATTTGGAAAAGAATCCTATGGCTAGCTAAACCCCACCACGTGCGGGAAAGGAACATGTTTGGTAAATATGACGAAATATGATGGACCTAGTGGAAGAGAAATAGATAGAAGAAAGGTGACTTAATTTTAATGAAGCACGTGAGAGGGATCTAATAAAACAACATGATATTATAGAAATAGTGATGTTGTGGAGGAGATGGATTGTGAAGGATTTCGAGCTCACGTAGAAGACATAGAACCAGAGCATCGGAACTCCCCATTTGGGTAAGCATGGTATATAATCCTACCTTTATTTGGATGAAGGTGTGTCGATGAGAGATTTTTGACCATGGGCGTGCATCTAAACCTACCTAGCGACCTAGCCTTTATGCTTGGTTTTAAAAATTCTATGATAGTTAATAATAAGAAAGCTAGTGTGAGCAGTAGAGAGTTGTAGTAGATAGAGTCAATTTACGATCAATGTCGGGGAGTTAATTAGGGATTTTATTCATTTATGGTGCAATCATCATCTGTTTTATTTAGAGGACCAACAGGTGGTATCTTTTCTGGCATGTCATTGGCTTAGAACATAGGCACAAAAAAACATTGGTATAACGTCTAGAAGTATCACAACTTCACAGAAAGTGGGAGTCCAATTTAGCATGACCATTCAAACACAAGGCAGTGCATCCTCTAGACCATTTTCTACTTACGGAAGAGGATCGGGAGGGTCGATGGTTTGGGTGCTTTGGCAGATCTAGTGGCTTTGGAGGGGAGGAAACAAAGGTATCGAATCGGTGGGCAAGGTCCACACCAACCCCAACAAATTTATATGGAGATGTCTCTTCATCTTCTAGAATATAAAGGCATTGAATATGTACCTGATAACATGCATATGTATGAGATATTATAGCACAAAAATGGGATCACTACTCTATAGCACAAGGTGAGTCAGTTTGCAACTACATTAAAGGGGTGCGTGCATAGTTGGTACAAAACATTCAAGCCTAACTAGAATTGTGTAGATTATACCACGGTAAAGGATGCTTTCTTGAAAGAATTTTATATCCCTGAGTTTGAGAAGAAGAGCATCAACATGTTGAATGATTACCATCATTAAAATGGAGTGCTGAAATTGTTATAGGAATCAAACAACCATGTGCGAAAAATAAATAGGTTCGTATAAGTAAAACTGAAATTACAACAACTTCCTTAATACATCCGAGAAGCAACAATTTATTTAATATAAACAAATGATTAAGTTGTAACTATGTAAAAAATAATCATACGAATATGGAATAAGAAAAATATGGTTTAAAACCATATAAAAATTAATAATTAATTAATAGTTAATTAATTATAAAATGCATAATTAAAATATTAGGTAAATAATAATTAACCCAATACTCCCCCTTAATTTTGCATTATCTCAAGGGATGAGGAGAGGAATTCTAAAAACTCAAACTTGTCACATGTAAGTGACTTCATGAAAATATCTACCCATTGTTTAGTTGTTGGAAAAAGTAAAGCTAGATGTTGTGATTTAACACATGTTCTGTATGAAATGAACATGTACTTCAATCTACTTTGTTCTCTTGTGAACAATTGGATTGCGAACAAGTTTGAGAACACCTTCATTGTCAACATACATGGTGATTGGTTTGTCCTATGGTATTCCAAGTCCTTCTAGTATGCAACATAGCCAAATCACTTCACAGACAGCTTCTCCTATAGAACAATACTCAGATTCAGGAAGAGCAAGAAACGAAGTGTTGTTTCTTGCTTCCCATGATATTGGTCCAGATCGCATAAAGCATACAAATCCGTAGTGGATTTTCTATCATCAATGTTACCCACCGATCCGAATCGAACATCCGGTCAAGAAGAAGTTGTCATTCTTCTTGTATTCTAGACCAAGATCCACCGATCCTTTGAGATATCTCAAAATGCACCTTGCTACTTTCTAGTGCCACACTTTAGGTTCTTGCATGAACCTGGATAGATAGCTCACTACAAAGTTGATATCTGGTCTAGTGTAGGTTAGGTAAATGAGACTCCCAATCAATTGTCGATAGAGAGTGGCACTTACCTCAGGAGATGGATTTGAATGAGATAATAGTAATATGTTTTCCATAGGTGTACCAATTAGTGTGCAATCCATCATCCTGAATTTCTCGAGTGTAGTCTTGGTATATTTCATCTGAGAAACAAAGATGTGATTCTCTTTCTGCCATACTTCTAATCCAAGAAAATAATGCATTAGCCCAAGATCTATCATGTCGAACGATCAATTAAGATCTTTCTTTGTTGCATCGATCATCTTCACTGAACTGCCAGTGATGACTAGATCATTGATACAGAAAACAACAATCACAATCTCCCCCCCTTATTGTTTGAGGTAAAGATTGGGATCGTATGGATTTCTAACAAATCCATGTTATACAAGATGCTCATAAATCTTGATGTACCATGCTTGGGGTGTCTATTTGAGGCCATACAAAGATTTCTTAAGTCTACATACCTTTACTTCTTGACCAGGTGCTACATATCCCTTAGGTTGAGTCATGTAGACTTCTTCTTGTAAATATCCATTTAGGAAGGCACTTTTTATATCCATCTGATGTAATTTCCATCCAAACTCAGCAACTATAGCAAAGATCATCCTAATAATTTTGATCTTAGTTGTGGGAGAAAATGTCTCCTCGTAGTCAATGCCTTATTTTTGTGCATACCCCCTTTCTACTAGTCTTTATTTATACTTTTCCACTATCCCATTTGATTTGTACTTCGTTTTGAATATCCATCTGTATCCAATGGGTTTCTTCCCTAGTGGAAGATTGATAAGATGCCAAGTGTTATTTTTCATCACTAATTGATATTCAGAGTCCATGGCATCTTTCCAAGCTTTTAACCGTAGATATTCCTGGATTGTAGAGGGCTCATCAGACTCAACAAATCTACTCATCAAAGAAAATTTAACTTCTTCTCTTGCTTTACTATGATTCCATGGTCTACGAGTGGATGTATCCGGTGGAGCATCAATTCTTTCATCTCGTAATGTGCTAGTACACCACTTGGGCATACGCTGAACTGTTCTTGTGGGTTGTGGTTCTATCTGACCAACACCATCATCCCCATCCTCACTTTCATCATCAGTGGAAACATCAGCTTCATTTTCTACAACTAGTGAAGAATCTACATCAGGTGAGTCTTGAGGAGGAGTCTTTGCTTCCTTCTTCTCAAAAAATTCAACATCTCTATTGGTGTAGACTTTTCTAGTCTTAGGATCCATCAATTTATACCCAAGAGTCTCTTCACTATACCCAATGAAGATGAGTTTCTGTGACTTCATGTCCAATTTCTTTCTGTTCTACTTGGGTATGTGCATGCTTTTTTGCACCCGAATACTCTAAGGTGTGAAATAGATGGTTTCCACTTTGACCATGCTTCTTGTGGTGTTACTCTATCAAGAGCAACTATGGGCACTCTGTTTAACAAATACACTACTGTATTTTCCACTTCTACCTAGAATTTCTTTACAAGTCCAAATTCATCAATCATGCATCGCACCATTTCCATGATAGTATGATTTCTTCTCTCAACAACACCATTTTTCTACGGTGTGTGTGGAGGAGTCATTTGTCAACGAATCTCGTAAGTTTGTAGGTAGTATTTACACTCATTATTAGTGAATTACCCCCTTGATCTCGAGTAGAAATTTATGATGTGATGACCAGTTTCATTGTCAACTACTACTTTTACTTCTTGAAAGTTTCAAAAGCTTCACTTTTCTTGTAAAGAAAAAAATCTACATTTTTCGTGAGTACTTGTAAACATAAAGCATGAAGTCTTGGAACACAAAATGACTTGGTTACATTGGACCGCAAAGATTAGTATGAACCAGTCAAATTTTCCATGAGCTTGAAATGTACTCTTCTAGAATGAAGTCAGATGTTTTTTTCCTACTAGGTAGTGAGGACACTTTTCTATATCCTTTTGAAGAGATGGTAGCCCATGTACCATATTACATTAGTGAATTGTCTCGAGATACTTGAAACTTACATGACCAAGTCTCCGATGCCACAACTGTGTTGAGGTAAAGTTCTTAGCCATAAGTTCCTGATCATCTCTATGGACAAAATCAAATTGGAACATGCATACCACATTAGAGGATTTCGCAACTATTTTCGAGCCTCGTGATTTATCTTGAATCAAACATGTTTTCTTGCCAGAATGACTATCAAAGTCAATTTTTAGATTGTGATCAAGGATTTGATTGACTAAAAGTAGATTCTTTGTCAACCCAGGGACATATAAGACATCTAAAAGTCTATAGTTGCATGAACCAAGGGGTAGAGAAATGTTCCCAATCCCCTGAATTGTATATGAAGAATCATCTCCCAATGAAACATGATTTTTTGATGGTGTGTCCCTCATTGAAATAACCCAATCTCTATGGCCATTCATGTGTCGAGTGGCCCCTGAATCAACATACCAAACATCACTAGATGACATGGATGTTTCACTTGATCGAGCAGTGAACAAGTAGTCTTCATTATCTAATCTGCTTTGCTTAAGCAATATTTCCTTGCTAACGGGGTCTTCTTTTCCAGTTCCCCTTTTTCTACCCATGATTGTGGTTAGAATTTCCCTTGTAAGACTAATGTTTTGGGGTCCAGATTTGCTAGATGAATGTTTTTGTAAGTATTATACCAACAATCTCTTAGGTCATGTCCTCTTTTGCGAGATAGGAAATTGTTTAGTTTGTTGTATTTCCCTTGATACTGATTTTGATTTTGGGACTATTGATAGGAATTAGGTTTTCCTTTACCTTTTCCTTTCCATTTTTGATGTGAAGAAAGTGTCCGCTCTTCTTCATCATCCATATTGTGCGTTTCTTCCTCTTGTTAAGTAGGTTTACCAACTTGTCAAAACTAACGGTCGTATCGACACATTTAATATTATAACAAAAATGTGGTAAGAAGAGGGGAGTTCTCTCATTACAATGGGAATGAGAGCATCATCCGAGACTACTTATCCTAGGGCTAGAAGTGAATCCCGAACTCTCAACTCTTCTTAAGAAAGCTTCGATTTTCTCATTTTTCTTGAACTTCAATATGTGTAACTGACTTTACAAATTTAGTATAACCTTCTTATTTTTGGCCTCGTATACTATGCTCAACTTATCCCATACTTCTTTGGTTGTTTTGGCATCTTGAATGTGGGGTTGCACATCATCAGACACTCCAAACAAGATGATGAGTTTGGCCTTCTAATCTGCTTTATCAAACTACCACTGTTATTTTGTATCAGTAGTTGATCTTGTCATATTACCTTTCACAGTAGGCAAAATCTCTTCAAACTCAAGTTGTGTCTTAATTTTTGTCTTCCATGTAGCATAGTTGTTTCCTCTAAGTAGTTGTGAATCTGGAAGAAAAATTTGGGGGCATTGGTGCCCATTTTGTAGAGATCATTGACAGGTTTAGCTCTTATCACTCTAGGTATAAGGTCTCCCAATCTATATACCGTCAGTCTGATATACTGAACCTTTCTATATACACACCCTTTCGATATACCCAGTGGTATGTGGAAGAATCTCACCCTTTCTATATACCCGGTGGTACATGAAAGAGGCGTTAATGTACGTGAAAGAATTCAATACGTGGTACCAAGATAGTATTGAAAGGGGTCTATGTGATTATTGACACCAACTCAAAGAAATATCCTCATATGCACATGTAACTTTCGTAACGCCTCCTAAATACTCCCCACTCGAGACCAAGAACAACCTAGGTTTAGTTAGGAAAAGTTAAGGAATAAATTATTATTTTTAAGTGTTCCCAACAAAAATTCTAGAGTCCATTATGATGGTTATCAAACATCCTACACAACACTTGGAGAGAGAAATTCATCCCTACCGACGATAGATTATCTTCTTTCGGGCGCGCAGAAGAAAAATTTCCGGGTGTGGAAGAGAGGCACGAAATGATCCTTTCTTCCGGGTGTGGGAGAAACTCTTATTCTCTCGGGCACACAAGACGGGCACATAATAGACTCATTCTCTCTCGGGGGTGCAAGACGGGCCCAGTGCACAAGATGGGCATGTAAGAGGAACATTTTCTCATTGGCATGCAAGATGGGTGCGCAAGAAGCTCTGGGCGTGCAAGAGGTTTTTCCTCTTCGTAAACTCGAGGAAGGCCATAACTTTTGATAGGGAGCTCTGTTTTTGGAAAACAAGGACTTTTCAGAAATCTCTCAATGTCCTCTTTACATGATAACCTTAATAATTTGATTTGGATAAATTTTGAAGGGTCAATTTTGAAAAAATAATCTCAAGGATTTTAAAATGAATGGCGGTAACATTTAACATATAAAATTTTGTTCAATTCGACCTCCTTCCTTTCTCAACATGCCAAATATACATGGGGGTTTCTCTTAGAGGAATTTAGGATGGATTTCAAGGGTTTATTTTTGGATTGAATATTAATTCAAAATTTCTCAATTTTGACAGCAAAACTACTACAGTTTTTCCTTTCTTTGATTTGAAAGGATTTTTAACCATTTCTTAAGTGGTTTTTCTTGTTTGGGGTCGTTTTAATCCTACTAAGTTCAATTTAATGTTTCATTTTCTTATTCATTGTTGTAGGGGTCATTATGTGCATTTTGAATAAAAACATTTTCTAGTTTGAAAACATCTAACAATGATGCAAAACAAATAGATTTGTTTACATTTACCAACTTCAATAATAAATTTATTCCAAAACACTATAATTTATTAAGTTGATTCAAATAAGGTATTCAAATTCCAATTTACAACTTCATATTTTCCAAACTTTCATTTCTACAAAATAGAGCATCATGACATTTCAACATACATATTCACTTTTTTTTTTTCCAAAAAATGTTTCATAATGCATTGCAAACAAAAATTTCCAATGAAAACCAAATCATTTGAACAATGTAACAACTTCCATTAATTCAAAAATGATTTCTTTACATCTTTCTTATTTCATTCCTCAATTTCAATATATAGAATACAATTTCCTTCTCATACATTCCAAAAATAGAAAACCGAATTCATCTCTTTCACATTTCAAATTTCAACTTTCATAGCCATAACAAAACATCTTTCCATCGCCAGTAATATACAAGGTCATCCACTTCAAAGTGGAAAAGGGTTACAATAAATAATAATCTCAACAAGGACTATCAAAACTATCTTTTACTTTGCTCCCAAATAGCAGCATGAAGATCCTCCATTTATTTCAATTTGATCACAACAAAGGTAAGGGAAAGGCAACGCTCTCCACCCAACCAAGACATCTAATGAAAGGAGAAGCCATCCTTCTTCATTGGCCCCCGAGCCCTAACCACAATGCAATAGAAGATGTGTTTCAACTCATGGCAACAATAGGCTTCCAAAAACACACAAGCAATCTCACATTTAAAAACACAATCCAAAATAGAATGTAGTTTGCAACCACATTAAAGCATAACAAACAATACTTAGGCTTCATCATGCAAGACAAAGGAGAAATAAACTATGGGGGATGTTACTTATGTCTCCCAAAGGGGAAATAGGTATCACCACCTGAGAAAAAACCCCAAAATACATATAATTTCAAATCCATGACATACCCTTATGACTCCCCCACATACCCATTATTCCTCACATTTCCTTATGCCTCCCCAACCTATTATGGCACCCCATAACAAGTAAATAAATGCAAGATATTTCTTTTTACAAGGTTGAATGCAAATCCCAACTCCCTCCACACTTATACCTCCCCAAAACACTTAGGCCTCCTCAAGAGTACCCCATAGTATTCTTCTACACCATCCCTAAGCCATCTAACCAACCAGAAACAAATAAAAACAAACATACAAACATTTACATATTCATAAAAGGGAAGAAGAGCATTTCTAAGAGCCAATCTCTTACCTCTCCATGATGGAGTTTGTCCCAAGTCTAAAACAACAAGATTTCCAATGAAAAACATTCCAAGAACAACAATCCACAAGTATGCAACAATCTCCAATCTTCTCCAAAAGTAAGATCTCTCAAGACCAAAAGAACTATCCAAAAATGAAGTGATAAAAGTGAAGCAACCCAAAAACAAGGTAAGGAATTCCAATAAATAGAAGAGGGAAGAGAAGAGGATGAGGTGGATCCATATAGGATGCCACATCACACATCACACATCCTCAACCCCAACACAAAAATAAACTTCATTCTCCAATGAATAATCAATAGGTGGGTGAATAATATGACAAATTTACTTACACACTCAAGCAAGCCCACACCCCACAAGGACTGAAATTAAAACATGTAAGAAAAGTGCAATAAAAACATTCAACTTGACTTAGAAAAATGCATAAAGAAGGGATAAATTTAACTATCCAACCATAGGTAAGGTTGGTATAAAAATTTAAGAGGTATGGGACAAGTTTAACTTGTCCCACAAGCCTCCAAAATCAGCCTCCAAGGAAAAATTCGAATTTCAAAGAAGATGGAGTGTTTCATACTCCAAAATCAACTTATACATCTCTTACACATCATTTACACATTTCTTACAACACTTTAATTTTAGGCCAACAACTCTAATAATTACTTTCTTATGACCCAATTTGATTAATTAATTTTTAAACAATATGATTACTCACATTAATTTACCATAATTAAAAATAATGAAAGGGGTAAACACATCACTTAAATAAACACATGCAAACATTAACAAAGGAACAAATAAAAGAAAAAAATACATAAAATCCCTTTGTCACATTTCAAAGGTGATCCCTCCCATGGGAATCCCTAACACACAAACACATACAAACAAATATAGTTGCCATGGCAACCTTGTTGAATTCATCTAGAATTCCAATGTGTTTGGTCTCCAATCCCCCGATGTTTGTTGTGATACTTTTAACCTGTAAAAATACAAATACCTCCTTCAGCCTCGTGGCCACATCAGAACATCCAAATGAATATAATATACTTCCAAAGTCATCAATATATATGTGAATCACAACAATCATCAAGCCAATTAATAGTGTCACTTAAAATTTCATCAACAACTATATCATCATCAATTTTTATTTTCTAGGTCTACTCAAAATATCCAAATATCACATGTCTGAACACATCTATAATGAAACCATGTCAGACAATATATCAACCTCAATATATAAAATTTCTATAATAATACAAATGCATCATATATGAATCAAAGTCAACCATAATCCATGCTCTAACATCTAATCATCATACTAAATCAAAACTATAACAATTTCCATGGTATAGTCAATAGTGTCATGATCAATATCAAAAGGTGTCAAAGGGAAGTGGGTAGTACATCCCCCTCCCCTTAGTCTCGAGTTACTCTGGAAGTCACAAGAAAGAGAGATGGGAACAAATGCAATAGAAAAGGATCACTCCATTATGGGATTGCTTACGCCAAACTAGTGTGGGTGTATAGAACCCAAGTTTGGTCCAATGCAATTCAGAAATAAGAAGGGAGATTATAAGGGATGATTTCTAAACAAACTTCATGTAATCCTATGAAAATTTAAATCTAGAGAGTAACTTTACGCTATTAACATAGATACAACACATAGCAATATAACATGACGAGTTCAAAATAATCTTAAGAGTAACCACCAAGTAGAAAAATAATAAGGAGAATTCCATGAGTTGAGAAATACCACATAGTTTCCCAAGGAATACAAAATACTACAGTAATAAAATTAAGGTTTCCACTAGGGTTAAATTATGATTTCACGGTTCGTTGTTTAAGCAAGGCTAGTAGAATCAACCAAGACCAAAATTTGTATGAGAGACATGTTTACTCAAGTTCCCACAATTTTAGGTCACACAAGATGAGGTTAATCGACAAGGAAGGACACCTAAATCAGCAAGCATTTACAATCGAGGATCTATTTATGGAAAAAACTTCTATAAATCGATAGGGTATAATCAAACTTTCATGGTAAAATTAAGCAATTCCATGACCACAAGGTTTCCTATAGTCTGATTTTTTTCTACACTTTTGTTTTAAGAATCGAACACACCACACAAACCAAATCTAGAGACATCAACCATTTAGCAAAAGCATATATATATCCCCTAGAAACTAACATATCAATACAAGAAGTACCATTCTCAATAATACATTGGGATTCATTTATATTATTTCTGATCAAGCTCGAAATAACCATAAAGAGAGCACAAGCATAAATCGTAACACCGAGAGAGAACTCAAGGTCTCTAAGCGAGAAGAACAAGTAACAAGGGGTCCAACTACAATCCAGGTGCATCGTATCAAAAGTGAGTAACAACTTATGAAAACATCTTGTTCTTTCCTTCCCAATGACAAGAGAGTCAACAAAAATAATGTGTCTCAAGAAGAACAAGAAAAAAAGAAGTCTTCCCAAATTTATGTCATATCCTTAACATATGTTGCCTTAAAATTACAATAACTTAGGTCTCTAAGGACAAGACAACAAGCAAGGAGGTTACTTCTCAAACAAGAGGTAAGTCTCAATCCAAAAGACCACAACTCACACATGTCGAGCTACGGGACAATAAGGGTATGATGACCCAAAACTCCCACAAGAAAGGCACATACATCTATGAACAAGAAAGTACTAATAAACTAGAACACATTACTAACCACTATGTGTTTCACAATTCCAGTAGGTGACAGAGAACCACAGTTCAACTATACATTGCACTCAATATACATAAATCTTAATTATTTTATAACTCAACTAAATAATTCAAAAGTTGTAGTTTTGTTTTCTAAGCACATTCCTTTACGACTTTTCTTAATTAAACTTCCTCCTATTATGACATCACAAGTTTGTGCTATAAGGACCACTAAGGGGGATGATATCTTGTCATTCAGTAAAGGTGTAAAAGAGATTTTTTTTTATCTTACTCCTAGGGAGCTCGATGGACAAAGTTTTCCTTTCTATTCTTCTACATGGTTTTTTATTTCTTCTATCAATCTACCAAGGTTAAAGTAAGGACCATTTTATCTTTCTATGTTCAAGTTTATTTGTTAAGCTTCCATGCCAAAACTCCTTGATTATTGTTTTATGATGTTTGGGTGAGTTAGCTTGTCAATTAAAAATTTAATGAGAAGGAAGGGTAAACATATCACAATATTACTTTTATGGAAAACAACATATCACGTTTTTAATTCTAAAGGAATAAGAGGCATTCAACATAGCAACACATTATTAATTTTATAAGAACTAGGAAATAATCAATCACCATGAATCACAACAATATTTTGATATTTTCCCACTAATTATAAGTACCTTACAACATTCCTAGTGGGTTCTACAAGTTCTCAAAATATGTTACAAGGAAGGCGCATTTAAGAAGCATACTTACTTTTACTAATATACTAGGGTTTAATAATGTTTGTTGTTTGGTGAAAACACTTTACTCACATGATAAGACAAGGAAAATTTTCAAATCTACACCCATATTACCATAGGATACCATCAACCAAGAAATCAAAATGACAAGGAAAGGTTTTAACTATAAGAACACCACATACTCACTAGAAAACATCAAATGTAAGCAACCAATCAGCTATCTATTCAACACGCGTCTTTATGACCAAGAGTTACTGATTTCACATAAAGGACCACATTATAAAATACCACCAAGATTAAATCATAAAGGTCTAATTACACTAATATCTCTAGTGGCATGGTCTAAAAGACTCAAAGCATCCGTAAGTGTCTCCACGTAATTCAAAATTAATAGGTCATAGAGTGTTATTCATAGTAACTTAAAACATTTAAGGAAAGGGTAGGCTTATTTATAGGTCAAGAGGGAAAACAAACACACTTAATTTACACACACAATACTCGAATGGGATTAATTCTAACCATAATTACCAAGATGCATACAACCCTCAAGTCACTACTTTATATAATGAAATAAGGAAATCCTGATAAAACTTAGCATGCCATAAAAAAGAAGCCACTACCAGACACACACTTTTCCACTAACATCCACAGCCAGAAAAAGCAATCCAATCCTAACATAATTCATCAGCCCACAATTAAACACCTCTACTCTGATGAGGTTCAAGATCTTACTAGATTGTAAGAGAATCACCACCACCGCTAACAGATTGCCAACTAGAACACACAACACAACGAGATCTCTATCTAGCAAGGTCAAGCAATGCAAAATTCAAGCTAAGATCATAGACACCCTCAAGGTTCCGTGCATCCAAAACCAAGGCATAACTTTAAGAACCTAAGAAGACATTCAAGACACTAAGGGTGTACCCCCATACAACGAAATGTCACAATACAAGAAGCATAGAACCAGCTCATCATCATGCAAGAAGGAACCATGTAACATTTAGCTAAATAGCCAACAACATAATGAGCTCGAGTCACCAATCAAAATAAAATCCAAGAAATGTCTACAATCAAGGAAAGTGGCTAAGTAGTCGCATTCCAAAGTCTGAAAATTCTCGTAAAAATAAAAATAACTGAAAGAGCCTCATAACTTCTCAATCCAATCATAAAATAAGATGTTGGTACTTGATAAAATAACAAAGATTACTAGAGACACTATGATTACTAGAACTTCTCAATCTAATCATAAAATAAGATGTTGGTATTTGGTTATGATGCACGATGATTATTAGAGACACTCATATTTGGATGGTGATGTGCTATTTTGACATTGATATATAGTGAATGTTGTTCCGGCATGTGATTGTTGGATATTGTGAGTAGACTAGAAAATGGAAATTATATGATGATGATATAGTTGTTGATTAAATTTTAAATGATGAATTTGTTACTTTGATGTTGTTGTGATTCATTTATATTTATTTTGGATGTTTTGATATGGCCATGAGGCCGAAGGAGGTATTTGTGTTTTGCAGGTTAAATATCACAACAAAAATCGAGGGATTTGAGACCAACCACAATGGAATTCTAGGTGAATTCAACAAGGTCACCATCATAACGTGTATTGTGTTACATTTGTTGTTGTTAGGTATTCCCATGGGGGAATCACCTTTATATGTGACCATGGGTTTTGTGTAATTATTAATGTGATTAATTTTTATTATTGTTGTATGTATTTTATTAGTAATGCGTCCCTTTCTTTTATTTAAGTAAAATTGTGGTAGAGTAATGTGAGAAATCATATGGTTAAAATTTAAATAAATCAAATTGGGTTATGGGAAATTAATTATGGAAGTTGTTGGCTCTTTTTATTAAATGTGTAAGAGTTGTGTAAGTCATTCTTGGAGTATGAAACACTCCACCACCTTGGAAATTCGAATTTGTCTTTCGAGGCTGTTTTTAGAGGCTTGTGGGACAAGTAAAACATGTCCCATACCTCTAAATTTAATTTACCAACCATACCTATGGTTGGAAGGCTGATTTTAGACCTTTTTAATGCAATTTATTAATCATGTTGCATTATTTTAATTGCACCCTTGTTGCAGTTTATTTAATTTAGTCCTTTGAGGTGTGGGCATTTTGGAGTGTACAAGTAAATTTGTCATATTTTCACACACCTCTTTATTGTGCCTTGGAGAATGAAAATTTGTCTTTTGTGTAGGAGTTGAGGATGTGTGATGTGGCATCCTACATGGATCCACATCATCCTCTTCTCTTCCCTCTTCTATAAAATTCAAACTCTTTGCTTGTTTTGGGTTGTTGAATCATTTTGCATACTTCTTTGGGGCACATTTTTGCTATTTGGAGCTCTTGTGGATTTTGGAGGAGATTGGAGATAATTTCATACTTGGCATTGTTGTTTTGGGACTATGTTTTTGGCATTGAAAGCTTATTGTTTGGAAACAAAAGCTACCATGGAGAGGTAGGAGCTTAGCTCTTCTTTTATGCTATTATTTTCTTTTGTGTGTGTATGAATGGTGCATGTTTTTGTTTATTTGTTGGCTATTTGGGTAGACTGCCATAGGGATGGTGTAGGAGAAGGCTATGGGGAATTCATGTGGGGGGGATAAGGGAATGCCAGTGGCATCAGAATTCTTGTGGAGGGAGTTTGGGTTTGGGATCCACCATGGAAAATAAATAGCTTGCATTTCTTACTTTGTGGGGGCATAAGGAGGGATTTGTGGGGGGCATAAGGATATGTGTGTGATGATTTATTTTTGTGGTTTGTTATAGGTGGATGCCCAATTCCCATTGGGAGGAATAAGTATCTTCCCCTATAGTCCTTGCTCCTTTGGCTTGCATGATCAAGCCTGAGTTTTATTTGAATGTTTTCAAATGCAGTTGTAAACTATTTTTTTGTTTGGACTATGTTTTATATTGAAATATGCATGTTGAAAGAATGTTATGTGTTTTGTGGAAGCTAGTTATTTCCATGGGTTGAATCACACCTCTTATTTTATTATGGTTGGGGCTCAGGGGCCAATGATGAAGGATGGATTCTCCTTTCATTGGATGTCTTGGTTGGGTGGAGAGCATTGCCTTTCCCCCACTTTTGTTGTGATCAAATTGGAAGAAAGAAGAAACTTGCATGTTGATGTTCTCGGGGAGAGTAAGAATACAATTTTTCCAGTCCCTTGTGAAATTTATTTCATTGTAACCTTTCCCACTTTGATGTGGATGAAATTGTAATACATTTGTGAAGAAAAGATGTATGTAATTGGTTATGAAAGTTGTATAATTGAATTGTGAAAGATATTTATATTTTGTTTCTGTACATTTAAAAAAAAGTTAAATCTGCTTATTGCATTCAAGGAATGGAAGAATGTAAAGAAATATTTATTTTTGAATTAATAAAGAATTGAAATAATTCCCTCATTTACATTGTTGTGTTGAAGTAGAATATCAGTTTGTGATTGAAATCCCTGTTTAGAAAAATGGAAAAAGAAGAAATACGTATGAAGGAATTATATTACTTTGTCTCTTTTGGAAATATATCAAATTGGAAACCAAAATTTACAATTTATCTTTTAAATGATTTGTTTTAAACAAATAAATTCTTTGGACTAGAATAGAGATTAAATTCCACAATCGAATGATGAAATTGATAAACATATTTTCCAGAAATGGATCTCTATTGTAAATTTAAAACTAGCAAATAAATTTAATTAAAATGTATAGTTCGGGCCTACACATTATAATTAACTTGGAAATGTTAAAATTTAGCATGATGTATTATCAAGGAACTCAAATTGACAAATAAAACTTAAGAAAACAATTTAAAACATTGCAAAATCGAGCCCAATCCCTTTCACAGTCATTTTCTGTCAATTGTTGGAAAAATGTAAATTGGAAATCAAACAAGTGAAATTACCTTCCTAAAACATTCTAAATCCTTCCTAGAATAATCCTCCATGTCTTTTTGGCATGTTGAGTGAAGGAGGAGATCAAATTGAATCAAATTTATAAGTTAAAAATTACCAGTTTGCTATTTAAAAGCCTGCATGCCATTTTCATAAAATTGACCCCTTAAACTTTATCAAAATGTAAAATTTATGATTCTTGTGCAAAGAGGGCATCGAGAGATTTCCATAAAGTCTTTGTTTTCCAAAACTGAGATTTCTATAAAAATTATGACCCTACAAAGTTTTCCTTCCTTGGCGGGAAAATTTGGGACAATTTTCCTTGGGCAAGCTGTGCTCGGCCCAAAAATTTCCCATTGAAAAATCCGTGGAAATTTCTTTGAAAAATCTTTGGGGATTTTTTTTTTTAAATTTCCTCCACCACAATGCAACCAATCGAGGCCACAACATTTCCTCATGGAGGCAAAAACACAGGCGCAACATCATTTTCTTCCTTGGGCTTCTTTTAAAAATTTTGGGAAAATTTTACCTTTTTCCTTGCCATCCGCTGCCAATCACAGAGCCACGTGGTAGCATGGAGTGATAGTGGAGGGGGTGGAACACTCTCGATATTTTCCCCCTTTTAAATTTTTGTTTTGGATTTTTTTTTTGAAATCCCCATGGCCCCGCACTCCCGCCCTTACCTTGGTGTTATTTCCCCCACAGACGCAAGGACTCGTGCGTGCCTTTTACCCCTTATCTCCCCCTCGGCGATATCTCCCAAACTCTTCCACCACCCCACCCTTCCCTCTTTCCTTCCCTACATTGTTTATTTGAGTGCCATGTGTCTGTGGCAGACCTGGGCACGTGGGCACCAATTGGATTCTTTCCCTCCCTTTGGCGAAATATGCCAACCTTCCCGCGTGATCTCAGAGCCCAACACGTGTCCCCTGGAAGCACATGTGAGAGGCATGGGCGCAAATGGAAATTTTCTCCCCATGCAAGAAAAATTCCAAACACCACCCCGCAACCCACCAACCTGAAAAAGGGTCTTCTTCCCCGCTCGACACATGTCCCCTTTGGGAAAATTTGACCCCTAAGGTCCATCGGTCCATAATTGGAGTTTTACAAGGAGTTAGGAGGACTTATTTATATCATTGGAAAGGTGAGAAAATTTCCTATCCAATGGGAATAATTTAGGGAAATTTTGAATGCATTAAGGGTGAGAAAAATCAAGTTGAAACTCTGATCTGTTTGAGAGTGAGTATGGTGTTAATTTACCCCCTGTACCTAACTGAAACTTCTAACCCTAAAATTTGGACCTTGTGACCTCTAATAATTGTAATAAAAGAAAAGTATGTTCTAACATATTAAACTTGTTCTGGAACCTGTTAGTGTTAACTGTTGTCTTGCAACTGGTTGTGGACACTTCAAAAAAATTATTCCATAATTTTCCTAACTAACCCTAGGTTGTTTCTTGGGTCTCAAGTGGGTTGTTTTAACGGGCATCACACTTAACAACACATTCAATCTACATCCCTTAATGGCCACCAATAGGGGTACTCTACCACAAGGTTAGTTCCAAGGACACATACGTAGGATTGGGTCCATAATGAAACTCGACTTAATGTCTACTATTCCATACGGGTAACAAAATGGAAAAACTGACAACTTGACCATCTTTCCTAACCATTGAAGGAAGGAAGCTCTAAACAACTTTTAATTAACTCTTCTCAACCCCAGATCACAATCACTATTGTCCAACCACAAGAATCACACCATACAATTTATCATTCCAACCACTCCAATAAGGAAGGGTCTTAAAAGGGCTTAACACATCATATAATTAAATCAAGATTTAGGACTTGTAAAACAACACATTTTCAAAGGAGAACCAAGTTTCCACTACACTAGAAGTTCACAAAAATCAATTTAATTTAACATTCTTAGTTACCTAGGTTTAGAAAAAATGCCACTAAGCAAGCACAACAACTTAAACAACTTATTATTTTATTATGATTTTAATTCGTAGTTCAAATGAATGGAGTAATGTAATATTTCTTCATACGTATTTTTGTTCAATTTTTTTAAAAATATTTTTTTAAAAATATTTTTTTCTAGATTTAAAAGTGTTATAGGTTTACAATTCATGTCTCAAGTTTTCTAGTGTGCCCAAGGGTCCAAGATTTTAACCCATGGCTCACGATACCAAGTGTAACGCCTCCCAAATACTCCCATTTGAGACCAAGAGAAACCTAGGTTTAGTTAGGAAAAGTTAAGGAATAAATTATTTTTTTAAGTGTTCCCAACAAAATTCCAGAGTCCATTACAAAGGTTATCAAACATCCTACACAACAATAGGAGAGAGAAATTTATCCCTAGCATAGATAGATTATCTTCTTGCGGGGTGTGCAGAAGAAAATTTCCTTGGGTATGGAAGAGAGGCATGGAAATGAACATTTCTTCTGGGTGCAGAAGAGAGGCGCGAGAGAAACTCTTATTCTCCGTGCACACTAGATAGGTGCGGAAGAGACTCATTCTCTCCTGGACACGCAAGATAGGCCCCTGTCACACAAGAGTCACATATTATCATGGAAATGAATGATGTGCATGTAAAAGCTCAGGCACGCAAGATGGGGACGCAAGAGGTTTTGGGTGCACAAGATGGGTGCGCAAGAGGCTTTTCCTCTTCTATGAAATTTAGAAGGTCGTAAATTTTTATAGGGAGCTCTATTTTTGGAAAACGAGGACTTTTTAGAAAGCTCTCGACGTCTTTCTTGCACAATAACATTAATAATTTAATTTGGATAAATTCTGAATGGTCAATTTTGAGAAAACACTCTGCATGCTTTTAAAATGAAAATTGGTAACATTTGACTTAAAAAAATTTGGTCAATTCGATGTCCTTCCTTTCTCAACTTGCTAGACATACATGAGGGGTTTCTCTTAGAGGAATTTAGGATGGATTGCAAGGGTTTATTTGTTGATTAAATATTAATTCAAAATTTCTCAATTTTAACAAGAAATGACCGTAGTTTTTCCTTTGTTTGATTTGAAAGGATTCTTAACCATTTCTTAAGTTGTTTAGCTTGTTTTGGCTCATTTTAATCCTACCAAGTTCAATTTAATGTTTCATTTTTATTCATTATTCAGTAGGGTCATTCTATGCATTTTGAATAAAAACATTTGCCAATTTGAAAACATCTAACAACGATCCAAAACAAATATATTTTTTTACATTTACCAACTTCAATAATAAATTAATTCCAAAACACTCTAATTTATTAAGTTGATTCAAACAAGGTATTCAAATTCCAATTTGTAACTTCATATTTTCTAAACATTCATTTCGTCAGAAACAGAGCATCATGACATTTCAACATACATATTCACTTTTCTTTTTTTCCAAACAAAGGTTTCATAATGCATTGCAAACACAGATTTCCAATGAACACCAAATCATTTGAACAAGGTAACAACTTCCATTAATTCAAAAATGATTTCTTTACATATTTCTTATTTCATTCCTCAATTTCAATATACAGAATATAATTTCCTTCTCATACATTCCAAAAATAGAAAACCGAATTCATCTCTTTCACATTTCGAAATTCAGCTTTCAAAGCCATAACAAAACATATTTCCATCATCAGTAATATTTAAGGTCATCCAATTCAAAGTGGAAAAGGGTTACAATAAATAATAATCTCAACGAGGAATGTTAAAATTGTCTTTTACTTTGCTCTTGCACAACATCATGAATATCCTCCATTTATTTCAATTTGATCACAACAAAGGAAGGGGAAAGTAAAAGCTCTCCACCCAACCAAGAAATCCAATGAAAGGAGAAGACATCCTTCTTCATTGGCCCTCGAACCCCAACCACAATGCAATAGAAGATGTGTTTCAACTCGGAAAATAACAAAGCTTCCACAAACACATAAGGAATCTCACATTTAAAATCACAGTCCAAAACAAAATGTAGTTTGCAACCACATTAAAGTATAACAAACAATACTTAGGCTTCATCACACAAGCCAAAGGAGCAAGAAAATATGGGGATGATACTTATTTCTCCCAAAGGGGAAATGGGTATGACCACCGTGAAAAAACCATCAAAATACATATCATTTCAAATCCCTGACATACCCTTATGCCTCCCCAACCTCTTATGGCACCCCATAACGAGTAAAGAAATGCAAGCTATTTCTTTTTACAAGGTGAAACCCAAATCCCAACTCCCTCCATACTTATACTTCCCCAAAACACTTATGCCTCCCTCAATAGTACCCCATAGTCTTCTCCTACACCATCCCTAAGCCATCTACCCAACTAGCCAACAAACAATAACAAACATACAAACATTTACATATTCATAAAAGGGAAGAAGAGCATTTCCAAGAGCCAAGATCTTACCTTTCCACAATGGAGTTTGTCCCAAGTCTAAAACAACAAGATTTCCAATGCAAAATAGTCCAAGATCAACAATCCTGAAGCATGCAATAATATCTAATCTTCTCCAAAAGCAAGAGCTCTCAAGACCAAAATAAGTCTCCCAAAATGAAGTGATAAAAGTGAAGCAACCCAAAAACAAGCTAAGGAACTCTAATAATAGAAGAGGGAAGAGAAGAGGATGAGGTGGATCCATGTAGGATTCCAAATCACACATCCTCAACCTCAACACAAAAATCAACTTCATTCTCCAATGCATAATCAATAGGTGGCTGAATAATATGATAGTTTTACTTACACACTCAAGCAAGCCCACACTCCATAAGGACTGAAATTAAAACATGTAAGAAAAGTGCAATAAAAACATTCATCTTGACTTAAAAATGCATAAAGAAGGGATAAATTTAAATCTCCAACCATAGGTAAGGTTGGTATAAAATTTAAGAGGTATGGGACAAGTTTAACTTGTCCCACAAGCCTCTAAAATCATCCTCCAAGGATAAATTCGAATTTCAAAGAAGATGGAGTGTTTCATACTCCAAAATCAACTTACACATCTCTTACACATCACTAACACATTTCTTACAACACTTTGATTTTAGGCCAACAACTCTAATAATTACTTTCTTATGAACCAATTTGATTAATTAATTTTTAAACAATATGATTACCCACATTAATTTACCATAGTTAAAAAATAATGAAAGGGATAAACACATCACTTAAATAAACACATGCAAACATTAACAAAGGAACCAAATAAAAGAAAAAATACATAAAATCCCTTGGTCACATTTCAAGGGTGATCCCTCCCATGGGAATCCCTAACACACAAACACACACAAAAAAATATAGTTGCCATGGTGACCTTGTTGAATTCATCTAGAATTCCAATGTGGTTGGTCTCCAATCCCCGATGTTTGTTGTGATACTTTTAACTTGTAAAAATACAAATACCTTCTTCAGCCTCGTGGCCACATCGAGCATCCAAATGAATACTATATACTTCCAAAGTCATCAATATATATGTGAATCACAACAATCATCAAGCCAATCAATAGCATCACTTAAAATTTCATCAACAACTATATCATCATCAATTTTTATTTTCTAGGTCTACTCAAAATATCCAAATATCACATGTATGAACACATCTATAATGAAACCATGTTAGACAATATATCAACCTCAATATATAAAATGTCTCTAATAACCAACATACATCATATATGAATCAGAGTCAGCAATAATCCATGCTCTAACATCCAATCATCATACTAAATCAAAAATATAACAATTTCCATGGTATAGTCAACAGCATTGTCATGATCGTATCAAAAGGTGTCAAAGGGAAGTTTTGTGGGCCCTGGGCCTCGGAGCCCAAAATGACCCACTACGCTAAAAAATTACAAAAATATAGCTGAAAATGTAGTTTCTGGATAGGCCTCCTTTAGCAAAAAATGCTCGTGATGCAAAAATATGCGAGTGGAGGAAACAAAAATTTTGCCCTAAAATAGGGTTTATCTTGCTAAATTTAGTTAGTTATAACTAAATTTGAATTTCTCACTAAAGTTATCAGTTCCACTAAATTTTAAGCCAAATTTGGTAGTGGGTGAGGTAGGGGATTTGACCCTTGACTTCTCTTCATAGGAAGTGTCTTATAAAAGTTATGCTAGCCACTTGGGTGGTTAAGATAAACAAGTGTATGTAAAGAGCAAAATGTAATTAAACAATTCAAAACTCAAAACCATACCTCTTCAAAAAACACAATTTTGGAAAGGCAGCTTTGAGCAAAAATTCTAGGAAAGAGAAAAAATTAGAGGTGGTTTTGGCGAGAATGAAGGCAGTTTTGAGTGTGTATGGCGCGTTAGATCATTTTTCTTCCTTCCTTTGAGCTTGTAATCTCTTCTATGGTAAATTCTATCCTCCTCAACCTTAATTGCAATGAATAAAGGTGGTTTTGAGGAATTTGATGGTGGTTCGAGGAATTTGATGGTGGTATTGCAAGGGATGGGGCTGGGAAGTTGTAGAGGTAAATTTGGCTCTCTTTTGCTTGTACAAGCTTCTCTAATGCTCATCAAACTCTGTTGCAATCCTCCAATATCCTTCAACCTGCTCTGAAACCAAATGTAAATTGAGAAAACAGGAAGCTTGATAAATATTATTAATCTCAATCAACCATCATTACAATGGAGTGCTGAAATTCTTATAGGAATTGAACATCCATGTGCAGATAAACAAATAGGTTGCACAGGTAAAACTAAAATTACAACAGCTTCCATAATACATCCGGGAAGCAACAATTTATTTAATACAAACAAATGATTAAGTTGCAACTATGCAACAAATAATCATATGACTATGGAATAAGACAAATATGGTTTAAAACCATATAACAATTAATAATTAATTAATAGTTAATTAATTATAAAATGCATAATTAAAAAATAGGTAAATAATAATTAACCTAAATGATATGAAGTAAGGCACTACTAAGAGTGTTCAAGAGTATGATGCTCAGTTCAAAACCTTTTTTTCTAAATTATCTTATGACATCTATGCAAGCCACCATGTATAATGGTTTTTTGGAGGTCTGATCATTCCTTTTAGGAGGGAACATTTGCATAAGACTTATACATATCCATGTGAGACACTTGAAGTAGCTCTATGCACTGAGGTGGTAGGAAGTGTAGACACAAGAGTGAGTCCTATTTTTGAATCCCAGATTGTAGTAATGGCTAAAAATTTAGAGAAATTATCTTTTGATTTGGTACATGAGACACGTAGTGGAATTTGGTGTACAAATTGTGAAGTAGAAGGGAATACTAAGGATAGTCTTCCTCAAAAATTAGTGCGCTCCTTATTTCTAGATTGTAATATCTATAACTTGGACTACGGATTTAAGTCGGTGCCCATTATTTCAGCGCGTTATAAGAAATAATGTGTCTTGTTACTATAATATTTGAAGGTCTTCCACTCATGATGCTAAATATTTCAAGTTGATTGATCAGATTCATGATGCCATTGATATTGGTGTACAACAGACTGGTGTTGAAAATAATTATAAGGAGAAAGGTGAGCATCATGACCATGATCATAATGAAGGGTGCTTTGATGAAGGCTATGTTTGAGGCCAAGGTCATCAAGGAGGATTCAAATTATGAGGTTGTAATTGTGGAAGAAGTCATTTCCCTCAATGAACTTGTTATGTATGTGGTTCTCCGATCATTACAGCGTAAGTGTCCACAAAACATTGTTTTTCTTTCTTCGGAAATAATCATAGCTATGAAGAATGCCTATACTTTTATGAACACTTGAGTAAGAAGCATAAATAGGATAATAAGGGCATGAGAATGGTTAGAGTTCATCATGATGTGGAAGATCAATGGATACCGGATTTAGCGTTAGATCCCGAGTTCTACTTTGAAGATTAGTACCCACGTTGAGGCTATGCATGGTAGAGAAGTTCCAAAATCAAAACCCGCTATTACTAAATAGGAGGTTATACAGAAAAGCATCTAGAACCTATGCATCAAAAGGAGGGTTATCAGAAATTATGGAGGTAATTCATAATTTACAAGTTGAGATACAATGTTTGAAAGAGATGAACTCCATCGTAAAGAGTTGAGAATTTACAAGTTGAGAATAATAGAAATAAGATGAACTCCATCGATAGATGTAGATGATTTAGGTAGGAGGTTTGCAAGATGTTGTGCTAGGAAAAAAATTCCTTTATTAGGGAATTGGTTAAAGGGAAACACTCCACACACTGGGATTGAGCATAAAAGGTAGATTTTACATGCTAACCTTCCTCCTCATAGCCTGGATTATGACAAGGAGATCACTCTGAATGTTATTGTGGATGGTTGGATTTTGAGTAATATCTTGATTGATATAGGTGTAGAAGTGAATGTACTCACTTTGGATGCATGGGTTCAGATGGGCATACCACCATTACAACCATATTCTAATGTGTTATTTATGGTGAACTAGAAAAATGCCACGCCAATTAGGGTTTTGAAAGATGCATCAATTACTATACATGGGGCCAAGTTTACTGGGGACTTTGAGGTCTTGGCACTTGCAGAGGAAGATAGTTTTCCATCATTTATTGGGAACCCTTGGTGTTATGCAGAAAAAGCTAGTCTACATTTCAACAAGGGGTATATAAGTTTTGAAAATAAAAAGATCATGTCATTATCCCCTTGATGCATGGGAAATCTGCACCTTATGTAGAGCCCTTAAGTGAATAAGACTTGAACAAAATTTATGTGTGCACCATTCAAGATCCGAAAGTTCTTGAGCCATCAAAGGAAGGAGTTCTCTAGTGGGATAATGCATAGTCTACAAGAAATACTACAAGTGTTACATGTGATAACTAGGCACATGATACTTAAGAAATGATTGGGCATGAAGTATGAAGTGGAGTTGTGCATGTCAAAGTGGTCCACGCAAAGATCAAGTGTTTGGGTAGTAGCTAGGTACCAAGGTACACTGGTGAAGAGAATCTAGAAGTATTCCTGCTTGTTATGGATTTTCAAAGTGGGAATTTTAGGTGGAAAGAAGGAATATGCTAGTTTATACTCTACACGGGATGACAACGTGCTAGTGGATGGTTCACAGGGATAATATTTTGGAGTGGAGAGAAGTGAGGATTGCTTTATCTACTATATTTTTAAGGAGAAATGTGCCTACTCAAATCTGTGCATTTCATGGTAATGATCCTATTCAACACCATGTTCAGTAGTGTGAGATACTCTGGAAAGAGGGGAAGGAAGCTTTACCACCTTCATTGTGGGTACACAAGCTTTATTTCACCTTGTGAGGCTGCACACATGCATGGTATATCTATGCAGAGTTGAATAGAGAGACTAAAAATTGGCAAGAACTTACTACTAGGTATGATTCAAACCTTTGAATATTTTTCCACTAAACCTCTCCGGTGAATGAGGCATTATAGGTTATGAAGTGCTTAACTATGGGAGATAGTGCAAAGGATAAGGAGCTCCTTCAAGAGTTGTTAGGAGAGTCAAACTTGGGGAAAATTTTGAAGAGGAAGAAATAGATGTTGAACAACTTGGGTGCACCTACCTAGAAAGAGAAAAGGGTAAGATGGTCTACATAGTTGATGATGAAGAGGTTGAGAACTTGGATATTGAGCACATAGAGGGTATGCATGAGGTCTTAGACAATGTAGATGAGAAGGCATGTGTGTACCATGTGCCTATGAAGACCAAGAAAGTAAACATTAGAATGGATGCTGAACCTAAAGAGGCCATCATTGGAGATTATTTGTCTGACTCTAAAGTTGCTAAGATAATTGAGCTCCTATGCAAATTTTAGGATCTGTTCCCTAGGGGCTATCATGAATTGAAAGGAGTACATGAATCTTTTGGCAAGATGAGAATCAAGATGAAGGAAGGAGCGCAACTAGTTTGGAAGATGCCTTACAGATGAATCCGAACTTGCACATTAAGGTGAAACAAGAAATTGAAAAAATGTTAATTTTTGGGATCATTGTGCCCATTGAGGAGTTAGAATGGGTGAGCCCTATGGTGATCAACATCAAGAAATATGGGAGAATCCAGATTTGTGTGGATTATAGGGAGTTAAATGCTGCATGTGTAATTGATCCCTTTCCCACACCATTTACTGAGGAAATATTGGAGGGTGTCAGCAGGAATGAAATATACTCCTTCACTGATGGATTTTCTGGGTATCATTAGGTGAGGATAGCAAAAGAGGACCAAGAGAAGAAAAATTTCACCACTGAATGGGGAAGTTTTGCATACACGTTATGCCCTTTGGATTAAAGAATGCGTCTGTAGTCTTTTCATGCATAGTGGTATAAGCATTTTAGGATTTTATTCACAAGTTCTTGTAGGTATATCTAGATGATTGGATAGTCTATGGGATTGTAAAGGATCACTGTGATAATTTGAGGCTAAAGTTTTAGAGGTGCTAGTAGTTGAGCATATCTTTAAATTTTAAGAAGTATGTATTTGCCACACCCTTTGGAATTTTTCTAGGACACAATCTGTAAAGAGGGCTTACTAGTGGATCCTGCTAAGGTTGCTGTTATTTTGGGCTTAGAGGAACCAACTAGCCAAAGCAAGGTGCATGGATTCTTGGGGCACACAAGATATTATAGGAAGTTTATCAAAGGTTATGCCAAGATTACTCTTCCTTTTGAGGAATTATTGAAAGGAAAAGGAAAGTTCTATTGGGGCGAGGCACATGATGCCCACTTTAAAAATTTTCTATCAAAGTTGTCTTATGATATTCACCCTAGCCAACATGCTCAATGGTTTGTTGGAGGTTTGATCACACATTTCAGAAGGAAACTCTCACACAAGACTTTTATATATCCATACAAGGAACTCTAGGCATCTCTATGTGCTGAGGTAGTTGGGAGCATAGACACTGGAGTTAGCCCATTTTTAGAAGCTCAGATTGCATCTATGGAAAAATAGTTAGAAAAATTGTCAACTAATTCAACCCATGAGATGTGCAAAGCATATATAGTACATTTATTGTGAGGTATAATAACATACTAAGGATAGTTTCCCTCATAAATCGGTGTGTGCCATGTTACTTTGGACTATGAGATCTGTCATTTGGATCATGATTCAAGTAGGTGACCCTTGTTGTAGCGTGATAAGGAAGAATGTGTCTTGTTATTGTAATATTTGTAAGTCTACCACTCATGATATAAAGAATTGTAGATTGATTTATCAAATTTATGACGCCATTGAAACAGTGTATGTTAGACCATTGTTGCAAATACTTCTAAGGAACAAGGTGAACATCATAATCATAATCATAATCATAATGAAGGGTACTTTGATTGAGGTGGTAGAGGTAGAGGTTACCATGGAGGATTTAGAGACTCGAGGTCACATTGGTGGAAGATGTGAATTACCACAATGAACATGTTATACATGACGGTCTCTTGATCATTATAAGTGTGAATTCCCTCAAAATATTATTTTCTCCTGGTGTGGAAAGAATCAAAATTATGAAGAATTCCTAGATTTGTATGAGCACATGAGAAAGAAGCATAAGCAAGTATAAGGGTGAGTGGATGGTAAGAGTATAGAGCACCATAGAAGATCAAGTGGATGCCAAAGTTATCCCCTCGTATCTCGAGATACTCCTAGAATTGGTTACTACACGTGCGGAGGCAAAATGCACTTGAGAGACTTCAAGCAAAACATGTCATTATAAAATATGAATTATTGTATGCAAAGTATCCAAATCCTGTCCATTAGAAGGAATTTTATCAAGAGAACATGGAGGTCATTAGAAACTTATAGGGTGAGATATAATGCTTGAAGGAGAAGTCATGGAAGCTTGAGCAAGAAAACATAGTTGAGCTTCCTCATAAAGATGTTGATGACTTGAAGAAGGTTTTAAGTTACTATGCCAAGTGAAAATCATTTCTTTGTTAGGAGAGTGGTTAAGGGGAAAGATATTGTGCGCTGGAGTTGAGCATGAGAGACATATATTGCATGCAAACTTACCTCCTCACAGTCTTGATTATGACAAAGAGATCAATTTTAATGTAGTTGTTGATGGGTGGATGCTAAATAACATTTTTATTGATACATGTGTAGAAGTGAATGTACTCACCTTGGACACGTGGAATCGATGGGGAGGCCACCATTACAGCCATCTTCAAACGTGTTGTATATGGTGAATAGAACTAAAGCCATGCCCATTGGAGTATTGAAGGATGCCACTATTACTATACAAGGGGCCAAGTTTACTGGGGACTTTGAGGTCTTGGCACTTGCAGAAGTAGATAGTTTCCCAACTTTTCTTGGGCACCCTTGGTGTTATGCAAATAATGTTGATATACGCTTTAATAAAGGTTATATATGTTTTGAGAACAAGAAAGAGCACGTGATAATCCCTTTGACAGATGGGAAAGATTAAATTTATGTAGAACCTTTGAGTGAAGGGGATTTGAAAAAAATTATGTGCACACCATTAGAGATCCTAAAGTGCTTGAGCCATCAAAGGAAGGAGTTATTCAATGGGATGATGCACAGTATATGAGTGATACCTCCAACATTTCTTGTGATAATTGGGTGCATGGTACTTATGAAAAATTTGGGCATGAGATGAAGAGTGTAGTTACTCGCGTAAGAAGGTTGCATTGTGTTAGGCATTTGGGCAGTAACCAAGTACCAATTTACACTAGAAAAGGCAATCCTAATGTATTTTTACACATTATGGAATCTGATGGAGCAGACCAAGTGGAAATAAGTAATATGATGGTATATACCTTGTGTGGGAAAATAGTGCACTAGTGGATGGTACACAAAGATGGTCTTTTAGAGTGGTGGGAAATGTGAATAAATTCTCTACTAGATTTATTAGGAGTAATGTGCCTACCAATACATGTGAACTTCATGGGAAGCATTCTACTTCACATAACATTAATAAGTGTGAGAGACTATGGACGAGTTGCATGAGGCCTTACCACCTTCAATGTGGGTCCACAAGTTTTACTTCACTTTGTATGGTGTGTGTGCGCATGGTATGTTTATACGAAGTTGAATAGAGAAAAAAGGAATTAGCCAAAACTGAATGCAAGTATGATGTAGAACTTTGACTATTTTTCTAATAAACCTCCAATGAATGAGGCATTATAGATTATGAAGTGCTTGACTATGGGAGATAGTGTAAAGGTTGAGGAGATTATTTAGTAATTAATAAGTGAGTCATATCTGGAGGTTTATTTTGAAGAAGAAGAGACATACAAAGCATAGTTTGGGTGGGCCTGTCTAGAAAAAGAAAAAGGAAAGTTGGTTTACATGATTGATGATGAGGAAGTGGAAAATATGGATGTTGATCATATTGTGGGTACGCGTGAGGTCTTGGACAAAGTGCATATGAGAAGGCATGTGCATATCATGAGCCTATGAAAACAAATAAGGTTAACATTGGGACAGATGATGATAAAACTAAAGAGGCCATCATTGGTGATTATTGGTCTAACTTAGAGGTTGCAAAGATAATTGAGCTACTACACAAATTCAAGGAATTATTTCCTAGAGGCTATAATGAGTTGAAAGGGATACATAACTCTTTGGGAAAGATGGGCATCAAGTTAAAGGAAGGTGCACACCTGGTTAGGAGAGGCCTTATAGGATGAGACCTAAAATGTGCATCAAGGTAAAGGAAGAGATTGATGAGATGTTGAAATCTTGGATCATTGATCGCATTAAGGGGTTAGAGTGGGTTAGCCCTATGGTGATAAGCATAAAGAAAGATGGTAGGATAATGATTTGTGTGGATTATAGGGAGTTGAATACTGTGTATGTAATAGATCCCTTTCCCACACCATTTACTGAGGAAATCTTGGAAGATGTTGTGGGGTGTGAGATATACTCTGGAATTGATGCATTTTCAGGGTATCATGAGGTGAGGATTGATAAAGAAGATCAAGAAAAGAAAATTTTACCATTGAATGGGAAAGTTTTTCATATACAATTATGCCTTTTGGATTAAAGAATGTTCTGCAAAGTATTTTTGCGCATTGTGGTGCAAGCATTCTAGGAATTCATACATAAGGCTTTAAAAGTTTACTTAGATGATTGGACACTTAATGGGATAGTAAAATACCATTGTGATAATATAAGACTCATTTTTGAGAGGTCATGGTAGTTTAGCATCTATCTAAACATCAAGAATTGTGTTTTTGTTACACCCTTTGGGACTCGTTGGGGTAGATTATTTATAAAGAAGGCTTGTTGGTAGACCATGCTAAGGTTGTTGTTATTTTAGGATTAGAGGAACGTACTAACCAGAGAAAGGTATGTGGATTCTTGGGGCATACAGATATTATAGGAATTTTATAAAAGGTTATGCTAGGATTTCCACACCCTTGGAGGAATTATTGAAGAGAAAAGGAAACTTCCATTCAGTGAATCGCAATAATGCACATTTGAGACATTGAAGAAAAGGCTTAATTTTGTGCCTATTATGCACTTTACTTCATGGAACATACCATTCCATGTGCATGTGTACACCTCTAGCATGGCCATTAGCACAATATTAGTCCAAAGATGGAGAAGGTATTGTTGATCACCCTATTTTCTTTTCAAGTAAGAAGTTGACACTAGTGATTAGAATTATACAACTACAGAGTGTGAAGTGTTGTTCATGATTTCGCACCTTTGTATAAGTTTAGTAAATACTTTCTCGAAACTCCCTTTATTTTCTATACAAATCACATAGCACTTAATTATCTCGGTCAACAAGCTCTGTTTTGTAGGAGCCCATATGTCATTGGCTTCGTTGTTCCAGAATTTCATTTTATAGTTGTGGTAAAGCCAGGAAAGAGTAACTCAAGACCAGATCATATCTCAAGGATTCATTTGGGTGAGGATACACATAGCACCGAGTACACACTATGGGATGCATAGTTGTTCATATTAAACTATGCACCCTCTGACTTAGAGGATATTTTTGTATTTTTATGTGCAAGTGAGGGGCCGGAAGGAATGAAGTCTTTGGGAAAGAAACAACTTGATATACGCGTCATTTCTTACATGTTAATTGGTGGAGATTTATACAAGTTAGGTCATGATGAGGTCTTGCGCCGGTGTGTACTTGAGCATGAGAACACTTCCATTATGGAGGAATCTCATGGTGGGATTGTAGGTGGACATTATGTAGGAAATTCTACCGTGCGCAAGATTTTATTTGTAATCCTTTAGTGGGAAACAATTCATAAGGATTGCATTGAATATTTTAAGGCCTATGACCACCGTTAGTGCCTTAGAAATCCTAGGCTTAGAGATGAAATTCTTGTAAAGCCTATTGTTAGTAGAGAACCTTTTGAAAAGTGGGAAATTGACTTTGTGGGTCCTATTTCCCACTCGTGTGTAGGATTGGATTGATTTATATTATAAATTGTACAAATTATCTTACAAGGTGGGAAGAAGCAACACCTATAAAGAATTGAACAACTACAATAACAAGGTTTTTATAGGAGAATATAATCATGTGTATGGATGTCCACTTTGAGTTTGATAAGTGATAGGTAACTCATTTCCTTAATAAGACCATCCAGATATTATTGGCGAATTTATGGTGGTACACCATAAGACAACACCCTATCATCCACAGTCTAATGGCACTATTGAGGATTTCAACAAGATATTAGTTCAAATTGACAAAGATTTGTGATGTTGGAAGGAGGGATTGGGATGATAAAGTATCTCATTGTACTTTGGGTATACATGAAAACCTACAAAAAGGTTGAATAAGGCCACACCCTTTTAGTTGGTGTTTTACGTGGAGGTTGTTCTACCCTTGGAGTTCATGTTACCTTCCTTTCGTATTGTGCACACAGGGGGTATAAATGATGAGCAAGAACTTGAAGAGTGAATTGATAAATTGATGCAGTTGGATAAGAGGTGCACTATTGGTAGGTGGAGTCGAGAGGACATAAAAGGCCAGGAAGAAGGAATTAAATGATAGACATATTAAGAATAATAAAATTGAAGTTAGATAGATAGTTCTTCTGTATGATTCAATTTTTTTGTGCCATCCTGAAAATTTCCAAGTGCATTGGTTAGGACCATATGTTGTGACTTACATACTTTATTCAGACACTTTCTAGTTACAAAGTGCTCAATGGGACAAAATTTCTTGATTACTTTAACGGGAGTAGGTTGAAGCCCTACTATAAATAAGTCTTTTTGGTGTTTGTAATAAGGTAGTATTACCATTTATATTAGATTTCCTTTAATGCATTACTTTATATGTGTTTCCTTTAAATGTTTCTATGCTTTATTAATTTAGTTCAAGTGTTTTTTCATAATAAGCACACTTGCACCCCATTATTTGACTACTTTATGTATAAGTTCATGCGTAGAGGACTGCACATACATTTAGTGTGGGGTAGAAGGAAAAAAAAGAATGCACTTTGGATGAGTTGAGATTTTAAAAAAGAGACTTTAAGTATTAAAGGAACGTGTGTGTTGTTGTTTTTGTTGGTTGAAGAAAAATGGTGATAAAGGGTCATAAGGAGAATGAAGATAATAAGGATGATTCAAAAGGAATATTCCATGTACAAGGAGTGGACACACATGACAACATGAGATAGGCATCATCATGAAGAACTATTTGGAATAGGATGCGAGAGATGGATGTACTTGGTGCATAGTGTATATGTAAGGAGGCCTACGGTTGTAGAATTAGTTTGCACACTAGAAGGTTTCAGAGGTTACATGTGTTGGATGTGCGGTGGAAGTGTGCTTGGGACTATGAAAAAGTGAAAATAAATGCATTCATACGATAGTAAGTAGAAATAATTTAATGCGGGTAAAAATTAAAACACTATAAAAGAAGCATTGGGGTAAATCATTTTTACCTTACCTTGTGTGAATTTGTGAAACATTATTGTGTAAAATAGGGAAAAATTTGACAATTGATTGCAGAGTTGAAAAATCGGGCACTAGAGGGAAAAGTGGAACATGAACGAGTAAGGAGAATCTATTTGGAAGGTTTCTTATATATTGGATGGCGTGGTGTGGATTTTGAGTTTCTCTGGTTAGGGTTTCAAAATTAGGGAACGCAAGTCAAAATTTAAACAAAATACAATGGTGTTGAAACTAGGGTTTGTAGTAGGAGGGTTGAAGTGTCAAGAAAAGTAAAGCACGGGGTAGAAATTTGATTTTTACACGCTTGAAATGAAACCAAGGAAACTTGTGACCATGTCACCAAAGAAAAGAGGCAAGGGAAAAGAAAACCTACCCCCACAGTTGATGTTCAAGAGGAATGGTACTCATAAATGTAGTACCCAGATGGAGTGCTAATGGGAAAAGAGTGAGAATCCCATGTTCAAAGCATGAAAGTTAGTGATTATAACCATTAGAATGACCTAACTATATATGATATGGCAACAGAGTTGGTCTTCCCGAGAGGAAAGAACCTATGATTGTAAACTAGTGTATTATGATAAGGTAAAAAGGGTATTGAAGAATTCTTGACTATTGTAGTTGTATGAGCTTCTATTCTTTGAGAATTCCAAGAGACTATATCGATGGTTAATGTCATATGAACATGAAGAACACTTCTACTTTACAGGGTAGGAGGATGCACATCATTGTGTAGCTGATTGATAAGTACATTGGACTCATTAATACTAGTAACCCTTCGATAATGATTTTTACGTGAAGAAAACTACAAAAGAGTATGAGTACAAAAAGGGAGGACATGCATTCAAGATATTTTGAAGTTGGATGATCCTGTCATGAGGATGGATCCATAATTTTCTCACAAAGTTAAGTGGGCATGAGAGATTGACATAGGTGAACAAGAGATGGTTATACGTATGTAAGAAAATATCAGAAGGAACCATATACAATATCATCTCCTTTATAATAGAATATATTATTAATTATGCACGTGATGGTGAGAAGATCATGTTTGGGAACATCTTACTATTAATAGTGTTCTCAGAGATTGGGGTGCCTGATGGGCCTAGAGACAAGATATGGGAGTATCCTACAGAGAATCCCTCCCCTACAAAATTATTTGCTAAGTATACCTATGACACAATGACACCGGTTTACAAGGTGTGTATAGATAAATGGTATAAATGAATGTGTGATGCATTCAACATGGAATGGAGTATCCCAAAATAATTACCCGCATGTGTAGATGAAGTTATATATTTTTTTGTGTATCAACAATTTTACATTGGGAGGTTTATGTTGACTGATGGCACTAAGAGCCCATGGTGAAATTTTTTTTTGTCTACCTTTTCAGGAGAGTAATTTCAGGATGTAGTAAATAGATTCAAGGAGGTGCAAAAATTGAGGTATGACCTGAGTGAAGTGGATAAGGAGCACCATGAGATGCTTCAAAAAAATTTCTACCCCAAGAAGTGCACTTATATGGAGAAGTATGTATTAGAGAACATACATTTGATGAAGCTAATAACCTTGTTAATAGCTTCAGTGGATGTAACAAGGATATATGTTTATCTAAGGCCTTAGTTTGTGGATGGAGAATTCATAGAAGATGATGTAATAATTCCCGAGGATACATTTGTGCGTAAGATGGTTAAAATGATGAAGCGTGAATGTGAATGGACACTTTCTATTAGTAGGACCAAAGGAGTTGGTAGAGATAAAACCCCGTTTCTAGCGTGCCCGTGGGAAAACCTCAAAAAGAAAGGAGGTAGGAACTAATACTTATGTCAGAGAAAGAGAAATCTTAATAGAAGAAGGTATTCAGTTTAAAACAAAAAGAGATATTCCATAGCTCAGATTTTTAGAAGAAAGAGAGCCAAGGTGAGGAAGAAGGAGCTGAAAGTGAACAAGAGTCCGTTAAGAAGTCAAGCCCACAAGTGCATACAGTAGAAGAATTGGAAGAAGAAGGCCAAGACAAGTGCTACAAAGATGCACATTCCATGGATGTGGATGACAAGGGTGTTAGGGTGGATAGCACACATGTAATCAAGGAAAACCTAGACCATACTGGAGAACATGAGGATAGGTGTACTCTTGAAATTGAGTGCATAGTAGAGAAAGAGGTCGCAGAGATCATAGAACACTTGGTGGAACATGAGGTTGTGTATAGTGAATAGGAAGAAAGAAATGAAGAAGAAAAGAGTGTGGGACAAGAAGGGATCATGGGTGGAGAATTACTCCTTGTTGTAGGGTTCCCCAAGGGTGCTCGAGGAAAGAGATGAACCTATATTCCCAAGGACCTATAATATAATATGTTGAGGATCCAAACAAGGTTCTCGCGTGCAAGGTACTAGAGTACAATCCCTATAGATCAACTATTTTATTGGTCATCATTTGATAAGAAGAGTGCACTCCCACACACAAGAAATATGTTATCCTAGGATTTTGAATCTTGTATTGAGGATCCATAATTTAAGATAAACACCCATGCATTACTAGATTCATATGAATCTTCAATATCAAGTGACATCTACCCATTAGTTTATTCTCAACAGTTAATAGATGAACACAAGAGTAATGCACTTAACAAGTTATCAGTGGAGGTGGGATCTAGAATTTTTGATAATAACAATAGCATAAGGTACATGCAGGGGGAGTTGGTGGAGAAGAAAAAAGAAATAATTGAGAGGGATAAGGAGATAAAGGAGAAGGAAAAAATATTGCACAACTAAAGCAAGAACTAAGGTATGAAAAGGAAGGATGTGCACACTTTACAAGAAGGTAGAGTGCATATCTTATGTAATTTTAATTATGCACCCGAACCTAGCACCCCTAGATAAGACAATGTATGAGTCCGCTTTTCATTGTCTTGAGGATCTAACGCACATAATTACTTCCTAACTAGCTACCCTGTCTTGAGGATCTTACGCACATAATTACTTCCCAACTAGATACCTTATCCCTTAAGTCTATAGAAGAAGTTATGGAAAGGTAGAAGAAGTAAGAAAGAGATCAGATTCAAGCCACCATAATGGAATACAATGAATTATTGGAGTCAATCAAGGTAGCCGCGCACATGGCAGAGGTTGTGTATGATAATTGTGAAGATAGAGACCATGTGGTGGGACTATTGGTTGCAAAATATGAAGTCAATCTCAAGGAGTTTCAGGCCAAGAATAAGGGGAACAGGTGGAATGAGAGAAAATATTGGCTGAAGTTGAGAAAAAGAGTGAGGCAATTGATTCATTAAGGGCCTCCATTAAAATAAGTTGAAGGAAATATACCTACAGGTAACACACAAGATGGATGCATTGACAGATATAGGAAAGCAATTGGAGACTTTGGTGGACACACTAAAGGCTAAGAGAGAGGACCTAACTTTAGAGGAGGTCACTACCATTATAGGAGAAGCTTTTACTTAAGTACACAGTGAATTAGAAGGGTGGAAAACATTAGAATCCCTAGTAAATAAGGAGTTCCCTCTCCTTTTTGCACAGTAGTACCTATATTATTTCATTCTTTGGCACCAACTAGACATTCGTTTATTCTTTGATTCTTAGAGGATTCATCATTAGTTGAGAGGAAAAACATAGTGTTTTTAGGACAATCAACATGCTTAGCATGGGGTAATGTTGGGACCTGAAAATGGCCAAGTATTGGAGTGACACACATGAATTATAGAAGAAATGAGTGTAGATGAGATTATGATAAGCATGCATGGATAATATTGATTCACACGTGAGATATAGAATAAGGGCTCTCTAGGATTACTTATAGAAGAATTAAGGACTTAGTCAATTTGGGCATGATGTTGAATATAGAGATGGTTTAGGAAACACACAAGAGAGAATTCCATGTAGGAAGGGTCTATTTTTGGAGCATGGAACTAGGAGTTCAAACTAGATTATGAAGACTTGGAGGACACACAAGGCTATTTTAGGACAAGTGTAAAGACAAGCAACATGCAATGCTTTGAGCTAATAATAGGAATGGAACTGAAGTTATCTATATATGATCCGTTGTTCGAAGATTTTGTATGTTCTCTAGTTGTCTTTATAAGTGGCACATAACTATTCTTAGTATGCAACCTATTTTGAGGATGCATAGACAAGTGAAGGGAAAGTCCCCACCCCTATATATATGTATTGATTTTCATGGTTTAGGGATCCACGTTTTGTTAGTGTTATGTTGTTGGTTTATGAGTGCGCATAATTATGGTGATATTATTAGTTATGTATTTAGCTTCTTTTCTTTATAGTAATTAATACAATGGATCTATGTGGTTGGATATTGGTTGTTGACATATCTCGTGATAAGTTATTACATGGTAAACATAATATTTATTCTTGTATAAGTTATTATTGCATATGGTTATGATCTAGATCTATTTATGGTTTATCCTTGCATTGCTATTATGGATTTGGAATATTTGTATGTGTGTTTAGCATGCTAACTCCTTGACAAAGCTTCCATAAAAGAGGGACTTGGTACCCTTGTGTGCTTTGGGTGAGTGCTTAGTTTTGGATGAGTGATGTGCTAGGGTGCCTTGGGCTATTTGGTAAAATAAAAGACTACAATGATGTTGATAGAGGTTAGTTGATCTTGATGCTAGGATGATCCAATCATTGAACAACTACAGATACTTTGATTATTCAATTTATAGGGGAATGAGGGCTCATAAAGAGGCCATAGTGTATGCAAACTTTTTATAAGATCATGGTATGGTTTGGATGGTATAATGATCAAAGGCTTCAAGGAAAAATCATCAACAACTTTATATTTCTATAGGATTTCATTTTTACATTGATATTCTCCTTTGGCTTGATTGATGAAAAGTTGTGAGTCTCCGTAAATTTCTAGGATGTGGATACCTAATAGGATAGCGGTCATAAGGCCCATGATTAAAGATTTGTACTCTATCATGTTATTATTGCATTTAAAGTTAAGTTTATTTGAAAGTGGAATACGAATACCCCATCAAGGTATGATAATAAACTCGACCATCCCCTCTTGTGGGTATTTATATCCATGAAGAAGAGGGTCATTTTGATAGGAATGAATTCATTTTCATCAACATGGTTAATTTATTTTTTTGGAAAGTATTCATGAGGAAGTTGATTTTCAAAAATGGGTACATCAAGAAGATGATCTACGATAGCCCGACCTTTGATAGATTTCGTGATATGAAATCAAGGTCAAACTCAGTCATAAGCATGAGCCATTGAGTTACATCATTGTGATATGGTTTAGAGTGCATGGTTTTAAGTGGGTGGAAGCTAGTAACAACATAAGTCTTATGATTAAGGAGATAATGATGTAGTTTAAAATTGGAAAGTATAGAGAACAACATAGTTTCTCGGCTTGGTGTAATGAGTCCCATAATCATGAAGTTTTCCACTTTGGTATAGTATATGACCTGCTCGTGACCTTGGTTATCACTTTGTGAGTGGGCATGGGCCCTATAGTGTCTTTTGAAGAAGATATGTATAAATATAATGGTTCTCCCTCACGACATTGTGTAAGCACCAATGGTGATAGAAGGTAATGTTTAAGTTCATCGAAGGCCTTCTGACAATCATAATCCCATTGAAAGTTTACATCTTTGCAGAGAAGATGATGAAATGGTTGACAATGATTGGAAAGTTGAGATATAAAACATTGAATGGATTTCAATTTACCTTGAAGGCTACACAATTTTTTAAGATTAGATGGGGGAGGAATTTTGATGATTACTTTAATTTTGGATGGGTCCACTTCAATACCTCAGATAGATATGATGAATCCTAAAATTTTCCAGTGAGAACACCAAAGACACACTTTGTAGGATTAAGATGAAGGAAATATTGAATAAGGTGAGTAAAGATGGATTCAAGGACAACAAGATGATCTTTGCATCGTTTATATTTTCCTAAAAGATCATTGACATAGTCTTTAACAATTTTATGGATGAGGTCATGAAAATACAGTCATCGCACATTGATTATTCAATCTCGAGATTTTTAAGACAAAAATACATAACATGGTAGTATAAGGTTCCCCAAGGGGTGATAAAGTATGTTTTATGTTGATCATCGGTAGTAATGAGGATTTGATTATAACCAGAAAATCCATCCATGAGGGAGAGAATTTCATGAGCAATTGTTAGATCAACAAGTTGATCAATGTTCGAAGGGGAAAATCATCTTTAGGACATGCAATATTGAGATCCCGAAAATTAGTACAGATACGTAACATTCCCGAGGCTTTGGTTATGGGGATGATGTTAGAGATCCATTGTGGATAGTCAACGGGTATGATAAAGTTAGTAGATAAAAGACATTGTAACTCTTCTTTAATAAGGAGATCCATGCAGGGATGCATCTTATGAAGCTTCTATTTGGCTATTTTGGCATTAGGATAGGTGAAAATGTTATGTACGATGATGTTAGGATTGATACCATGTATATCATTATATGACTAGGTGAATACTTAGCTGTAGTTTGATAAGAAGGCGATGAAATCATCTAGTTCTTGTGGGTTTAATGATTGACCAACTTTAACTATACGGGGTTCCTAAGGGGTTCCTAAGTTAATGTTGATGGTGGATTCATTAAGAAGGGTTGATGTGTTGGGTGGTAGGGATTTCTAAAGGAAGTGATCCTTTGCTCCCATATGAGAAAGGATGTCTTGGTCATCGTGACATTGAAGGATATCAATGGTGGGTGAATCTTCTTCAATCATTTATGGCTAGATGAGAGGAAGTTGTTTGGTGACGTGATTGGATTGATAAGTTAAGGGTCCTAAGGAAATAGTATTGACTAAAAAAATGTTAGGTGGGATGGATATGGTGTCATCAATATCCATGGGATCATCTGACTCGGTGGATGGTGATGGTTCAAATTCAGTAATGTGTATGGATGTGGTTTGTTTGGGTGAGTCGGTAGTAGGTGTTTTATATCCTAGACCATATTTTTCATGTGGTTTAAGATAATGTGGGATGATTAAGTCATGTATTCCTTTTTCATAACATCTAAAGATGAAACCTTTCTAGGAACAATAGTGAAGGTATGCCCAAGTCGGCAGATGCCGTACACTTGATTGGCCCGCCGCCATAATATCAATGGCCCGCCGCCGTAATATCAAGTTGGTGAGCCGTGTGATGGGAGACCTCCCCGCACGGTTCGGAGAGCACTTACTTCAATTCGAGTGGGGTGCACCACCGCATCGACCATGGGTAACAGAGCTCGCTCGATTCGGTTCGACCCGGAATTCACTTCCGACCCTGTGTTTGATAGCCTGACCGTAGTGATGTTAATCGTGGTTACATTCGCAAGTAGCTTGGTCCATCTCTATTCTATTTCCTATATGTCCGAGGATCCACATAGCCCTCGATTTATGTGCTATTCATCCATTTCCACTTTCTTCATGCTCATGTTGGTTGGTTACCGAGGATTCGTTGGCAACACAACAGCAGATGGGGCTCCCAACACGAACGGAGGAGTGATGGGTTCCTCCATGTTTGTCTCGATAAGAGTCTGAGGCAAAACGATAACCCTTCCTTGAAACTTGAATTCGATCGGAGTTCCTCAACCTCCTCGACCCCCCCCAATCAATGATCAATAGGTGGGCGCCCAACCCCCCCCTCCTGAACTATCTTATCTTATAGTTCTAGATAGGGGCCCTCGACCATCTATAGAGAGGGGGGGGGGGCGGTCGAGTCCTTTCCCGTTGGCCTATATCTATAAGGGTCCCTAAAGGCCCTACGTACCTCTCCCTCCTTCGTCGCATAAATGGCTACCCACCCTATTTAAGAAATGTTTTAATTATATAAATATTAAAAATCTAATGAAAAGGGCATGACATGATGTTGTTCAATAGATTGAGATGAAGGGAAATCTATTCCCCGTAGACAAGGTTCATTTTTAGATATGAGGGACCCTAAGAGATAATGTATCTTACATCAGGATCATACATGGATTTCTTGTTAGTGCGACCATACATCTTAGGTGTTGGTATGGAGTTAAGCATGAGGAGACAATACTCCCCCAACATGAGGCGTTGCATAACGTCACCAAGGGAAGAATCATCAGATAGTTTAGATGAAAGGATGATTGTTCTAGTAGATGCTTTTTCATAATATTCAGATGCAAATTTAGGTATGAGAATGTCATTTGGGAGATATGTCATGTTACATTCAAAAAGGGATTTGGATCTATAGCGTACGGTGAATGTCCGACCTCATGTTTTTACTTAGGACACCGGTGGAGTGTAGAAGGAACACACCACATAGTGTGTATCCAAGGTCATCCTAACAACATGTTGTATTAGAACTCTCCTTCTATGATGTAGAAGAGTTTTGGTAAGGTTTTAATATTAAATTTAAGAGGTAAGATAATGGTGCCTAACTAACATGGGTGCTATTTTATACATAAAGGTTCACAAAAGTAAAACTAGAGTTTGAGAAATGATGGTGTGAGGTAATTTAAGTTGATTAAAGGAAATGGATGATATGATGTTAATAGTTGTGCCTCCATCAATCATGACCCTCTTAATGAGGACATCATTGATTTGAGTGGTGATGAAGAGTGGTAAGTCATGGTCTTCTAGTCTAAGCAAAGGTATTTTAGATGATTCAAATGATATGGCGGTGGATGCTTTAAGGGCCCCTTCAAATTTTTTGAAAGAGAGAGGGTCATTTTCCGATACTGATATTGATTGGAGGGATTTGAACATGGCTTGTTTATGGGAAGGTGATGTTTGAACCAGCTCATAAAGTGACATTTTGACAGGAGCTTGGTGTAATTGTTTGATAATGACCTTTTACATTGTGGTGGATGAAGGAGGTGTACCAAGTATTGAAACCTTAGCTTTAGATAAAGTGGTTTGATTAGATGACTCAAGAGCTATATGGATGGATACTTTAGGTTTTTCAGATGGAGTATCTAGTTTAGGAGGTAGGGGTATGGCTATAAAATTTTTGGATTTCTTTGGTTCGACGAATCATTTGTGTAGTTTTGTGAGTGGGTAGTTATTTGAATAACATTGACTGGTGGGGAGAAATTTCAGATGTGGACTTGTTCAATTTGGATGATGGTGGAGATGTTGGTTTGTGTGTGGATGCAAAGGAAAGAGGACTGGGTTTCAAATTTTCTTAGCAATTAAATGAAAGGATTTTCATTCCTCTATAAAACATCCTTGTCTTATGATAGTAGAAGGAGAAATTTAATCCATACCAAGACGGATTCCATCCTCGAGGGTCTGATAGTTTAGGAGGTGGTAATGTTATGAGTGATTGTTGAAGGATATCATCTAAGAGGGTTGTATAATTCACCTTAGCCATAGATGTGGATGTTAAATGGGTCTATTTTGATATGATTTTAGAGTGAGATACAACCTTAAAAGTGGTTTGTTTAGTCGTCTATCGAGGGCAATTCTCAAATGGTGTGATGGATGAGGGATAGGGACTAGAAATAGAAGCTTGATAGGTTGGTTTTGGAGTTGTGATGATAATGAACTTCTTAGAAGGGGGTGGTATGAAAGTGTGAGGGCCACATAAATGATACTAATTTGTGAAGGCATAATAGGGGCTTTTAAAGACTTGGAAAATGATTTTTTTTTGAGGTCCCTTCATAATTTTCTTAGATGAGATAGGTGTGGATGTTGAGGTAGTAGATGTGGAGGGTTGATTTTTAATGATAGGATTAGGGGTTTTCTAATTGTTTATCATATGTGGGTTTAGAAGCATCTTGAGGAGGTGTGGATGTAAATTCAAAAGATGAGGGTGTAGTTTCAGTAGTGTTTTTAGTGGATGTAGATTAAGTGGTTGTGGATTGAGATTCATTAGATGTTGGTTCAACAGATGTAGATAAGAGTTTGGGGTAGGTACAATATTATTGATAATATTGATGGTATGATGAATGTGAACATTGTTTGCTTGTGGTTGATTGGTGGATGGAGAGTGATTCGGGAAAGGTTGTTTAAACACATCAATATTTTAGTTTTGGGGTGCATTTGGATTGTCTAAATGGAGTTCACCTTTATCAATAAAATATTGAAGGATGTTGTGGAACGAGTGACACCTTTCGATGTCATGTCCCTTAACCCTATGGTATTTACAATAATCATTATCCCTATACCAAGAGGGCTTAGATACGAGATGTGTCAATGTGGCGAGATGGGTGGAAGAGAGATCATATTAGCAACGAGGAGTTTTTCAAAGACTACACTATAGGTCTCTCTGATGGGTGTGTAACTACATTGTGGATGAGAATGCTCAATAGTGGATTTTTCCTTAGGGGAGGATTTGATGACTACAACATTGACTGATGATTTGGACTTATCAGGATTGGAGGATGATTTAGATGAAAATTCAGATTTTGGATTCTTAGGTCATAGTTTAACTCTACCTTCTTCAAGGGCTCACAATTATAACTTATGGGCCATGGTGAAAGCTTCATTAAACATCTAGAATGAATGGATTTGAAGTGTGGATGAGATGTTTTTAGTGCATGAATGACAAAATAATTCAATTAATTTAGTTTGTGGTAATGAAAAGGATAATTGATTGATTATACCCCTCCAACGGGCAACAAAATTAGCTATGGATTCATCTTCAAATTGTTTAACGATGTAAAGGTCATTGATGGTGATTTTGTGGGTGATATTTATAGAGAATTTTTCTAGGAAGATTTGTGTGAGTTATGTGAATGAGAAAATGGAGTACTGAGGGATATTATTGTACTAATCTAGGGTAGGACCGATGAGATACATGGGGAAAGTCCTCAGGATTAGATCTTAGTCATGGGATATGAGATAAAAAGCGTGGTAGAAAGCATGAATATGTTGTTGGGGATATTCTTTACTATAGAATTTGATAAAATTTGGAAGTTCCTAGTGAGGCGGATATGCTTTGTAAGGTACTGAGGGGTGAATGGGCTCATTGCATATTTTTTCATAGGAGAGCACATTCTTAGGACTCGAGGAAGTGGATTTGAGGTTGGATATTATGTTCATGAGAGCTTGAAGGGGGTCTGATTGTGATGGTTGTTGTAAGGATGAGCTAGGTTGATTGAATGAAAACTGGCTAGGCTATGGGTATAATTGATACTACTCAAGGATATTTTTTTGATAAGGGATATTTTATTTATTAGGGATGTTTTGATGACAAGGAAAGTTAACGGGGATATTGTAAGTGTATTGAGACACTAAGGGTTGTGATGGTTACACATATTGATATGGGATGGGAATAGATGTGTTAATAAGAGGTTGTGATGGTTGGGGGATATGCTGGAAGGGAATAGATGTATAGGTAAGGGGCTACGAATAAGTGGGTGGCTATTGGAAGTGTATAGAAGAAGAAATAGAGGATGGTACTTTTTGTGGGATATTCTGAATAGGAATAGATTGGGGTATGGAAATGAGTGGTTGTGAGGGTTGAGGTACATGTTGTGAGATAAGAGGGGTAGAAGATGATAAAGAAACAAGGTGGGTGCTAGCAATAACACTAGTGTTGACTAGAGGGATGGATGTAGGAATGGACATAGTGATGTTCTGAATAAGGTTGGTGTTTTTTTGAGAAGGTGGTGGCTAAGATATAGTGATAGAAATGGTAATATAACTTTTTTAGGTGTATGAACAATCGAGGATGTTGGAGGAGTAGATGAAGAAGCATTAGGATTTTTTTGAAGAGGTGTGGAACCAAGTAGAAGGATTAGGTGAAGATGTAGGTTGTTGAGTGGATGTGTCTTGAGAAGAAATCATATGAAGACCAAAAACAAGAATGGAAGACATGACATTAGATGTTTTGGGTTGAGTATGAGGTGGATATGGATGTAATTTTTGAATGACAGGTTCCTAAGTTGGGTCAATAAGATTGGAAAAACCACACGAAGGATCAATAATGTATGAAGGTGGTTCAGGTACTGATGGTTGAAGTTGGACACCCCTATTTGTCAAGGTAATTATCAACGGCCATGGGGTTTGAATCTAAAATATCTAAAAAGATGGGATCCCCACCATCAAAGAAGCGAGGAATAGGAGGGGTCAGGATTTCAGATGATGCAAATTAAGATCTAGGGGAATGTGGTGGTTCTAACTCTTATGTATGAGATAGATGGGCGCTTTTACAATGGAGTACACATGCATAATATAAGAGGCATTTTCTTATACTTTTATTTTAATGATGATTTTATTCCTCTAAAATTTGTTTATTTTCATATTGAGGTGTGGATATTTCTTGATTTGGATCTATAATTGATTGAGATTGTGGGGTTTGATGGTGTAATGGTGTAGATTTTTGGAACAAACTAGACATGTTTTCAGATGTTTAGACAAGGAGATTGTTGTCTTGTAAGTACCATGATTAAAAAACACACAATCACCTACAAATGAAAGATAACTAAGTGGGTTGATTACAAACAATAAACAAATCAAGCAAAATGAATTTTTAGATTATCTTGAATTAATTAAGAAAAGATGAAATGTGCAAAATGGCTGATGGGGTCCTAGGAAATGGTTGTCTATGGCTAGTTCCAGGACTATTTAAGGTTAGCATCCTCAATATACCTAAAGGTACGTGAGGCTCAAATTTGTGTTGGTGCTGGTATGGGGCATACCCCTCACTTCATGGTCTCATAGCGATAAGGGAGTTGGGTTCTTAGCCAATATACTGGAAATCAATTGTTTATACTTGGCTAGAACACTGATTCAATTTCCTATTGGGTGATGAAATCCCAATATTTATCACCTAGGTAAGAGTGTTTGATGAAAACATTATTTTTGATGTGATTTAGTTATGCATGGGGAAGAATCAAGTGAATGAAATCAGTTAACCTTCCTAATTAAAGCTATATGATCAAGTAATATGCAACATTAATTTTAGGCCTAGAAGAATGATTTGATTTTGATGAGGACAAACAAAAAAATGTAATACGGGAAGCAAAAAGAAGGGAAAAGGACTCACCTTAATAACGCTTTCTTTTAAATATATATTTTTTAAAAACTTTTTTAGTAATATAGAAGTCCAAAGCAAAAACCTCTAGAAACAAAAAAACATGTAAGAAAAAGTTATCGAAAAGAGAAAAACAACAAAAAATAGGATTTGAAGGATTGCTATTGAGTAATCAAAGAATTTAGAAAAATTATTGGTGATTGAATGAATCACTGACAATTCAAATGATCGCTAGTGATTAACCAAATCACTAGTGATTACAGAGTAGAAAACCTAGATATGAAAAATTTGAAATTTGAATGAATGAATTACGAGACTTAGGGTCCCATCAGGATTTCCAAAATGTTTAGATATGTTTTTACCTTTCTACTTGAATTAACAAAGTGAAATAATAAAATCAAATTGACCTTGGAAGATGCAGGGGTTTAACAATACCCATAGATGACAATTGCAGATGCTCAATGTTGATAGAAGTTACGCTTCATCAAAAAGTGTGTACAACCTCCTATTTTGTGAAGAAACTTACACTCAAAGACACTAAAAAAATGGATTAGATAGATAGATAAGTGATCTACTTAGCAAAGGCCGATTCCAGAATCCAAAGGGCTTTCTTGAAGGATGTCAGCTCGCCTTGTAAACAATCAAGTGAATTATGATGGATAAATGATAAATGATAAATAGATATAAAATAGATAGATACAAAGATAGTAGATAAAGATGACTAGAATTCAAGATCAAATGACAGGTCCTATCTAGATTCAAAAGTAGCCTAAGTAAGTGTGGATGGGATATTTACGCATTCAAAGTAATTGTACAGAAGTCAACATCTTATTATTTGATGTCATGGAGGAATTAAATCTGATCTTTGATGTCTTGTTTGGTTTCAACAAACCATATTAAAAATAGAATTAATTCTAGAATGATGTCAAACTATTCCCATAGAAAGGTTTCTTGACTATTGGAAGTGAGTGAATGCTTATGATTTCATGTGATTGACCACCAATTTCCATCTAATAGTGAGCCATGCTTAAAAACATGTTAGAAGCAACATGTTTGATAAAACAGATAAGATATACTTGATGAAAACTGATAAAAGTTGATAAAAGGTAAATCTTGATAGGAATCTTTGATGATTGGACCAATCGCTAGCAATTCAAGTGATTTTTGACAGTTTAACAAAATAGAATTTTTGAAGGTTTTTGATTGATGTTTCAGAGTAACAGATGACTGAAAATGATGTTAAATAGATGGTAAAACATAAAAAGAATACCTAGAGGTTGAAATGGAGCTAAAAGAAGCCTCAAACCTCGTTGGAAGATGATATGAAAGTTGAATGGTGAAAAGATGATTCACAGGGGCTTTAGAATGCCTTGAAAATACTTGATGAAGATTGATAATGATGTTTAGTGATGGATTTGATATTCTGGTGCTAAGTGATGATATGCAGGAGGATGAAGGACAATATTGAAATCAAGAGATCGAGATTTGAAATTGAAGATCTAAGATGATGGCTAAGAAACAACTATTTATAATCATTGGTGATTTCCTAAATCACCGGTGATCTAGGTTTTTTAGGGTTTGGAAGGGTAAAGTGGTTAAAACCACTTCCAAATGGATTTGTTTAGTTTTGGATTTGGGTAAATAGTTTTCTAAGTTGTTGGGGACGAGGTGTGATGGTTAAGGGGGTATGAAATAGGTTATATGTGATTTTTCTTTATTTAATTTTTATTTTAGGGTGGTTTTAGATGGTTGAATGTAGATTTGACAACTATAGAAAGGATATTTACGTGTGGTAAATATGATAAAGGGGTTATGACTTAGGATAAGGTGATTTCATGAGTGTAAATGATGAATTGGATTAATAAATGATAAAGGGGATGAAGGGTGCAAATTTTTGGTGTCTACACTCCTATAAGAAAAGAACCTCAACACAACATGATTCGCGCTACACCATCCTCATTAACATCCTATAAAAGAAATGCTATGATGGGACTCTCTTACGATGTCTCATTAGTACAAAGCTAACCAAACACTAGTATAAGTATATACATGTATCCGTGGTGCATATACAAGTGACATGGTCTTAGCCAAAAAGGTCTTGCATGTGGGTTATTATAGGCCCACTATGGATTTCAATGCATGTAATGTTTTTAATAAATATCAAGCATTCCAAAGGAATGGTAATCTTATTCATGTACCATCATAAGTCCTTCACCTATAACCTCACACTAGACTTTTTCATGATGGGGCTTGACCTAGTAGGAAAACTAAATCCCACATATCTCGATGATCACATCTTCATAATCACAACAACTGAATATTTTACCAAGAGGATAAAGAACATGCATTTAACTTATGACACTAGGTCAAATTTATCTATATTCATCTTTAACCATATCATATTCCTCTTCAAGATACTTACCTTCATTGTCAAAGACAAAGTGACACATATTTAAAACATAAAAATGTCAAATAATTAGCCCAAATTTTTTATATCCAGCTCAAATGGGAAACTCTATATTACTCGCGAGTGTAATGGCCAAGCCAAATCATCTAATAAAACGATAAATTCAATATTTGAAAATCTCATTAATAAGCATGGTTGAAATTGGAATACCAAATTTTATCCTACCTTCTAGGCATATCACACCTCATTTCATACCCATAATGGAGCCATTCCCTTTTCCATTGTATACCTCTTTGAAGTTGGAGACCTACTTGAGCAATGACTGACTCTCCCTGGGAAATGATGCAGGACTTGACCCCTTTCTCAACAAAGAATTCAACCTGCATTCGATGGTTAAGAAGTTGACTTATAGACAAAAGATTTGAAGTCAAACCTGGAACATATAGCACCTTTGTGAGTGTACATCTTCGTGTTCTAAGAGGAATGATGACATCACCAATCCCTGCTGCAATATACTCTTGATTGTCTGCAATGGTGATCCGATCTCCAATGGGCCGGTCACTCAGAGTATGGAACAACTTCTTATTGCCAGTCATGTGTTTGCTGGCGCCTGAATCAATCAACCAGACATCTTCTGATGGCTACGAAGTCTGTGAGACTAGAACAATGTATTAAATATGCCAACATTCCCCCTTAATATATTGTTTTTACAAATCTACCCCAGATTCATCATCTTGTTACGTCGCGACATGTCCTATTTGCTTCTTGCAACAAGGAATTTGTCTGGATTTTCTTGAATCTCTGCGACAGATGTGCTCTCGTTTGTAGAAAAATAGATGAAGAAGTGAGCTCGAAAGCTCGTGTGGTGTGCCACAGATGTGCCTGAGGGAATTTAATCTCACATTTTTCATCTGGATCGACACAACTCTTCTCCGTCTATATGTCGAACAAGACTCAGTCCATTATGTCCTCAGATTGCAAGTTTTGGAGACTGGCTAAGAGTAGATACCGATGCTCTTCGGTTCTCTCAAATGCGGCACGTCTCTATGGTTGCTTGCAATGTTGCTAACATCTCTGGGCATGACTTTCATGCTCTCATATTGTTGCATGGGATCATAGGCTAGTTGTTCGCGTCCATCTTTGATAGCAAATTTGATGAATGAATGAAGGGGCTTAATCTCATTTTGTTCCGATTTGATTCAAACAAATTCCACATGTCTCCTGATCTTTTGTATGATGCGCTTGCTAATGTATTACATGGTCTGCGAACAATAGTTGAGAAGATGTTGGGGGAAGGAGTCTACCAATGCACACCTGGGTTTTCGGTGGTCGATGCCACTCATGTCAAACTCCACACAGTGCTGATAAGTTGGTCAGTGGTCATTGCCACATGCTCTCTTCTCCCTCTTTGGTGACTGATTCTTCTTTTTGAATTCTTGAACTACGGGCTTGTACCATGGGTATCCTCCTCTGAGTACGCTCACACACCTGACTATTTACTCTTTTGGTCACTGTTGTTTCCTCACACGCGAGAAATGGTCGTTGATGGGATAACTCGCAGGTGGACTTGGATCAGTTTAATGATCGATGCCACATTGCCAGACATGAAATACAACAACAGAATTCTCCATGTTGTCGCTGCGCACAGGTATGGTCTTCTCATTTTGTTTGAAGCGGTTATATTTCATAACTGTCTTCTTCAAGACAGTTATCCCCTCTCTCTTCGAAGATAACTGTGGAGATGAATGAAAATCCAAATTTCATTCACCCTTCCATCGTACTCGAATGGGGAATTGTACTGCGCTACGCTGTACAGGGAAAGTGAGGGTTCCCACGGCGAGCCACTCAGATTCTCCTGCAACTCGGATGCCTCCTCTCCAAAGTTGTAAACAAGCACTCTGAGTCTCCACTCTGAATCTCCACGCACAGGTTCAGGCGCTGCAAACCACGCGGGGCTCCTCCAACGCCAAATACTCTCTTCAAAACTGTCACGCGCTTCACGCGCTTCCTTGGTCGCCTTTACAGTCTGCGCTGGAATCCATCATTGGTATGGTGATTTGGCAACTCAATACTTTGCTGATCAAGATGTTTTATGTGCTGGTCGCGTAACAGAGGAGGATCTACAGCAGAACCATCATGATAGTTCAAGGAGGCATTGAATAAAACATTGTTCTCTTTGGCTGAAATGCAGGACATATGCACAAAATCTTTCCACGCAGGAAGTTAAAAACAGTTTCAAAACTAACTGCTTCATCCTGTAGTCTACTTTCTTCACCTTTTAAATTCTTTGATTTCTTGTTGTACCACGGGTTTCCCCTTTGACTACGCTCACGGCCTGAATATTTGCTTTTCTAGTCTCTGCGATGCTACTCACTGCCATGGCAATAGTAAATGGCCTCCAAGATTTCACCAATGGTCTCCACGTTTTCACCAAAGAATAAGAAAAATCACCAATCCTCTAATGCAAAGTCTGCAAGAATTGTTTCCTACGTAGGTGTTTGGTGCTCTACAGGTTGTCTTCCTCCACGCGCAGCACATACAGGAGCATCAATGTCAAATCCTCCAACGTAGGTCTGCAGTCAAGGATGGCAGTGCTCAACTAAATTTCCACGCAGGAGGGGAAGTAGCGGTTTCAAGCAGGTCTCCATCCTTTATCTTCACGCTTCCACGCTCCTGCTTCCACGCCGCTCTGATACCACTGTTAGATCAGGAGTATGTAAAATGTCTGAATAATATATTGAATGTACGAGGGTGAATAAATACGTAGAAAATGTGGTTAGGAGATGTAACCGCCTGTATCAAAACTAACCAATAAACAATGTATTAAATATGCCAACAATATCATTACAAAACTTTTTCCATGAAGATTATTACTAACAAGAGCACATTGAAAAGATAAAAATATCAGATGAGAATCATGTTCATGCCTTGGACCATCTAAAATTATATCAAAACCTGACTCCTCTATAACTAAAAACAAATCAAACCAACAGATTTTTAGATCAACAATCTTGTGCTCAAGAAGAATATAAAGAATAAAACTAAGGAACATAAAAAAGAAAAATTTGAACCTAATTGGTTGGGACCTTACATTATTACTGCTAAATTTGGGTATGGTGCATACAAGCTATCCTCTAAAGATGGCAAAGAGATTAAAAAAACCCATGAATTTAGTTCATCTCGAAGAAGTTCTATTCCTAAAATCTTATGAGTATACCTCATGTTGGGGGCATATCAACACAACCACTTGTTTCTTCCCTTCATTATGTTTTGTTTGCTAAATCCTTTCAAACCATTTTTGTCACGTGTTCCTTATAGTAAGGATGTGTATCTCATGTTACACAAACCATGTTTGTCTGCATCCATTATATTCCATCCCTTGGTCTCAGTGAGATTATTCATTCATACAATGCTTGGTATGGTTTAAGGCCACCTTGTCTTTCTCATTGGCATTTGTATATTCCAAAAATAAAATAAAAACTAAAAATATACTAAATTTTTTAAAAACATCAAAAAATCCAAAAAAATCACAATATAAAAAAAAATTAAAAATCAAATAATCAAAATCCAAAAACATTCAAATAATCACAAAATAAAAAAATAAAAAATAAAAATACTGACAAATCAACACAACTCAACAACATCAAACTTTTAACTCTTTCCTAGTGGTTGTTCTAACCATCTTATGATTATCACAAAAAAACATATTATCCCTTACATGTATCCTTTCTCTGAGAAAATCAAATCAATCATCTCCCTTGCGTGCATCCTTGCTTGGAGAAATAGTTTTTCTCATTATCTCACTTGCATGTCAGCATCATTACTTGGGGGAAATGACCCTTTTTCAATCTTAGACTAGTCTTCAATGTGGATCTAAAAAGAGTTTCATGAGGGGTTGTTTAACTCCACTCTTGATCAGATCCAATCCCTTGTATGTCATTATATTTTCTTATGGGAATCGAAATATGCTTAATTTTCACTACGAAACACATTAGGGGCATAGTTAATTGTCTTTATTTCAAGTTGTGTTGCATTTTTATTTTTATTTTTATACCAATCACAAGTATTTTATTATCGTCTTAGCTCATTTATAGTAATGGTGCATAGTTTTAGTGTGTATATTGTGTTTTCTTTGATCTTTTGTTTTTCTCTGGAGCAATTACAAGTATTTCATTACCATCTTGGATTATTTATGGCCATGGTGAATAATTTTACTATGTATATTGGGTTTGTTTTAACATTATATTTTGTGTGTGTGTGTTTGTTTGTTTATGCACATGATGGGTTAAACATCATGATTTTTAATAATCACGGTGATAAATCTATTGTGCAATAGTAAAATAAGGTTTCTCTAACTTTAACTATCTAAATGAAAGATCATGCTATGAGAAAAATCCTTCCCATCCTCCTTTTACTCCTTGAATCCTTCATATTTCCTCTCTTCCTATCAAGGAGTTATCCACCACTTATTTTCATTACCCATCTCGCTTAAGGGGGCATCCCCTTAGCATCCATACTTGTTGGGGCATCCAAATTCTTCACTAAGGCATATCAAATAGGTCCACCATGCTTCCCTATCATCCACTCATTGATCTACATGTGTATACTATCTTTAAAATTCTATTACTTTATAATAACACTTTAAAGAGGGGAAAATGTAGACACCCTAAAAATACATACCTATTTCTAGCCATTCCTAATTATACATATCCTTTTCATAATATGCCAATCCACATCCCTTTAAGAATTAATTTTAATTAATTATATCATGCTTTAAGTATTCACCCACATCCCTTTATAATTAATTTAATTAATTCTAAATCATGCTTAAACCATACTCTTATATCCCTTAGCTAATTTAATTAACTATTTAATTAAATAAATAGTTAATTATACACTCACCCTCCACTTAGCTACACTTCACTATCCTAGTTACTCAAGTTAAACTATCCCACTCAACTCCACTTATAGAACCCTACAAAAGTGGAAGAAACAATAATACATGTATAACCAACTTCTCAAATAAAATCTTATTGCCAACCAAATATTCATTGCCTTTTAGTGGATAATCAAAACTTTCAAGTGCACAAACTAAATCAAATGGCTATTTCAGGAAAATGCATACATGATCTTGCAAAATTATTCAATTATTGATCCACAATCCATGGCCTCTAATTTATCTATAAATATTAGGCTCTTTCCTTTGAAATCAATTCTAGGAAATTTTAATCAATTGTAATAAAATTTTCTCATTTTTCATTCAAACTCACATACCGAAAGACTTTCCTTGTGTTCACTCTTGCTTGTAGAATTTCTTCTTCATTTGGAGACCAAATTGGAGCATCCAAAATCAAACAATATTTAGAGATCAACCAAGTTTATTAACACTTTAGCTATCTCATCTTGAGTTGGCAAGAATATTGTAAGGGAGGTTTCCTTCTTGTTATTTTCTTAATTCTACTTTTACTTTCAGTTTTCATTATACACACTTCCTATGAAAAAATAAACCTAAGAAATATAACTCCTCAATTGTAGGAATAATCCATGTGTATGAATAATACATAATAAATAAGTATGAGGAAACATAATATCCTACGCAAATAAGAACAAATTATCTTGTTGAGCTAGTAAAGACATATATGATTGACAATAATGAATGTATTTAAAATTATAATTATTCTAATGATTACTATGATTTTGAGAATTATGTAGATAAGTTTCATGAGCTATGTGAGGAGAAGGAACATTATAATTATAAATAGATAAGTCCTTACATAAAATTAAAATATGATGTTATGGAAGCTCATTCATTAATAAAAATTGTTGATTTCATAAGAGAGGGTGATGTTAATGACATAAAATGTCCAATTTGTTTTTGTACTTTTAGAGAATCCTTACATTAATGAATATAAATAATAGATTAAAAAATAGATAAATGAACCAACTGTTAAGGATCCCGTGATAGAATATATGGTGGGTCCCATGATTTCCATTGAAAATTATGAAGTTGAAGGAGAAAATGAGACAAATCTCATATCAAAAATTTCAGAAGTAGAGAAAGAGTGGATGGATATACCCTATGACAATGATAGAAAGATGAGAAAGGTACAATTCATAGCAACTTTTGAGACAAATATTAATGACAAAAGGAATCCAAAAATGCCTACAATCCCACCCATCACCAAGATTGAGGTAATTTAGTTCCATGCATCTCGAGTGACATGATTTTTAGGTAACTCAAAATTTACCCAATGTGTTTGATAATTTTACATTTTTGAAATCATGAAAATGAAATAAACAATTATTTTAGTTGGGATGTTTGTGTTGGTGGATTTTTTGATGCCTTGTTTAGGAATATTAAGAGTGAAATATTGTTCTTTACCTAGAAATAGGAAGTGTTCATCCAAAACATCCAAGATCATTTACCTTTTTGATTTTTAATTATTTTTAAGACTATATTATTTTTTATCTCTTTCATATAATAGTTTCATGATTTCTTAGGTTATTTTATATTTTCAATCAAATGGAAAATATATTATGAGTTCTAGCTCACATACAAGATTTTCCAAAAATGGAAACATTTAAAGGAAATTTTCAAAAGGAAATTTTCAAAAGGGTGAATAAAATAAAGGAATTGAAAGTTTCTTTTTGTTCTTTGGATTTTTCAATAACCATGAGAAATTTTTCTTATCTTTAAAAATTTGGAATTGTTTCTATTATTTTTTCTGATTTTGTAATAGTTGTTATACTCAAGAGAATCACAAAGCACTTATTTAACTTAAAAATTTCTACAAAATGGATGAAGGAGTGGCCTTAGATTTTTATATCTACTATCATCATTATTATAAAGGTCGAAATTGGATGTCAACTCCTTAAAGTTTTTTAAAATAAAGGAAAAATGAGAAAATGAGGTGAAAAAGTGAAGATTCTCTTGAAAATACAAAAATAACACAATAAAATAAATCTGAAAAATATCCTACAAGTGGTGTTTTAATTAATTTCCATCATGGATATGGATTCTGATTGGAAATTGAGTGAAATATAAAGTATCTCTATTAGGAAATGAACACTTAGATGATAGTAGAGAAATGCTTAAAATCTTTATGTAATGGAGTAACAAGTTTTTCAAGCTCTTGATTTATACAAATTTTAAAAAAAGTATCGATTAATGCACATGAACACACATGTTGAACCTTGTAAGTATGCTAACTTAGTATATAGGAAGTAAGAGAAGTACTATTTTCTAATAATATACATGAATAAACATTTATTTTTATTAAAACACTTTCCTTGAGAACTTGAGAAATTGAAGATTCTAAATTCTAAATACTTTTCAAGTGTTTTTCCCATAATAATCACCATTTATTGTAACTAAAACTCTCCCATTCTCTTTATAATAATAGAATGGATCCCCCAAACCTTTATAAGTTATGAAAGTGAGTTTTAAACTTCCAAAATACCAAATAAGTACTTAATCTCCCCTTCAAATCAAATCATGAGAAAAATAGTTTATTTAATGAGAACTCATATTTTTCTTGTTTAGAATTAAAACTACTTCAAAAGTTCAATTTGGATTTTATTTAAATTAAACCATTGTTTTATCTATAAAAAGTAATATCATAGGAATATTTTAATGTTAATAATGTGTACATGGTGAAAAAGGAGAAACACCCAAAAGATTACCTCTAAAAGAATTTTTCTGAGACAATTTATATGTTTTCCATTGATTGAAGCCACAAAATTTAGCATAGAAAAAATCACTATGGGTGGTTGGATTTCTCACCTCTTGGCGATGCTTGTCAACCATCACCATACATAAAGACTTAGGTATAATTCAAATGTAAAAGGTATGAGATGGTGTAGAGAGCTTATTCCATACATTTTTCCATAATTGGTGAGCTAAGGATACATAAAAACCAAAATTAAAACCCTCCTAGATATGTTGATCTAACAAAGGAGGAAGTAGAGAAAGTTAAAGACTTCACCAAATATAGTAACACCGATGGAATCACATGTCTCTCATTAGTACATTGCATTATGTCGAGGTTAAATTCGAAGGTAAGAAAATTCCCATAAGATGTAACACCGATGTTTTCCACATGTTTGAGATCATTAGAAATTAGAATTTTCAAGTCAAAAAATATTTTAAAGTCAAGTGAAAGCATAGATATGTGGAATCCATAAATATAGGTCATCATATTTCAAGACTGATATGACTGCAACTTAAGAAATATTTTCTAGAACTAATAAGGAGGATAAATAAAAATGGAAAAATAGTTGGAAGGGGATGAAATAGAGATTTTTTTGATTCTCCAATCAATCATGAGTAAAAGTGACTATTATCATAATATTTTAAGGATATTGTTTTCATATAGTTTGGAGACTACGAGTCATGATAATTCAAATTGTATTTTGAGAAAATTGGAAGGTATTTTTGGTAAAATAATGCAATGATAGGAGAGTGTTCTGTAATAGCTTTTTCCAGTTTTATTAGCTATAGATTTTCCCACTTATCTAGAGATTTACTTTTCTAGAAGGTTAAAAATCATGTAGAGGTGTTGGTTGATTCCCATTCCTCTATAAATACAATCCAAATTTATTATCAAATTACATCTTAACATAGTGAATTCAATACATAGAATGAATTTTGGATCTCCACATAGTTTTGTGAGTTGTTGAGTTGTTTTCAATTGACGACTCATGTCTTGATGCCTAGACAACACATCTCTTTTAATTAATAAGTATATTTTACACTTCTTATTTTAATTAAATTTTTAGGGTAAGAGATTGAGATTTTTATATTTTTATTTTTGTTGGTGAGAAAAATTGTTGGGGGAAAAATCGACGGGTTTCTACTTAACTAGTGCAGCTGCTTTATATGCACGCATGAGTAAAAAGTGAGTTTTATCTTGGTGGCATTTTGGCTGGAGATCCAATAGGGGCAATTCACTGAACCTATGGAAAACACTTACAACTATCTATAAGGGAATAATTTACTAGGATAGTAGGAAAGGGAGTGAGAATATGAGGCAGGTGATCTAATTTTGCAGGTAGAAAATTAGATTCCTACACACACTAGTTAGAAACTTCATCACGTGCAATAAAATTAGGAAGAAACAATACTACAAACAGAAACAAGATAAATTAGAATTTAATGAACACAAAGTATCAATAAACACCTTAGTCAAAAAAGGCTCGAAACTCCTTCTTGTATTGATGCTCAAGTAGAAATTATACATAGTATGAGAATGGAAGACATTGAGAATAAAGGAAAAGTGGCTAACTCTTTTCACTCACAAGTGAGAAAAATATCTCTCATGAACTTACAAGAATACAACCAGCTAGAATAATTTCAGAATTAGAACCCCTTGGAATGAGGATCTCATTACAATTTATAGAAGAGGAGAAACTCTTCATCTTCTCGGTGACCCTCCATATGCCTTATTTCGACTTTAGACTATTCAAATTCCTTAGGAGTATTAAATCCCTTTTATAAAATAAAGGTGACTTAATTTACATAATGTATCTAAAGTCACAACTTATAGGCGTATCAAAAGTATAAAACCCAATGAAGAATTAAAACATTTGAAGAGAGAGAAATTTGGGGGAAGGAAGAGGAGAGAGAGAAGAAGAGATGTTGCTCTAGATGAAGTTTGATGATCCTTGTTGATGGAAAATTCTAGTGCGGTGACACTGAATGCATTGGATCATGACTACTTTGGAATGAGTGTTTAAAAATACTTGTCAAATGACTTGAGCGAACATGAACACCAAATCTGAAGACATAGAAAATCAAAACTGATCATGTTAGGTTGAATGGACTTGTTTCACTGATGACCAATACTTACACCCTTCGTATGATATACCTGTGACCTAAACCATGCGATGTTCCAATATAGTGAAACCTCGATCCTTGAATGTCTTATACCATGAGAGGCTTCTATACATACCTGAAATTGTAGGCTATTGCACCGCCATAACGATGTTACACATGCTCCAATGATGATATAGGTCTTCTTACAAGGTGTTCAAAATCGAGAAAGGATCACTAAGTATACGCTTGTCTCTCGCATGCCCCTGCTTCTCGGCCTCCACATGCTTTATTTTCTCTTTTCCCCTTTTCTTCTTGCATTTTGTCTTCTGTGACGAAACCACCACCCTGTCCTGGGCGGCGGTCCCGTGACCACCACACAAGACATAGCGCGGTTCAATCGCCACCCTACACGGGGTGGTGGTCTTATACGCATTTTTTAGATCCTTCCAACAATCATGTCAAATGTAAATCTTGAGTTTTACAAACTTTCTCCAACCACTTTAGCTTGCATTAATGTTTTGGTCCTCTGGTAATAGTGTTTTCCATTATTTATAGTAAAGGAGTTCAAATGGGAGTTACCCTCGGTAAATGCATTGGTTATAAATAGCTTGACTTGTTTTCAAGCAAATGGCCCCTCATCCTCTCAATTATCTTGTTCAAATTTTCAATTCCTTGATTAGAATTCGTTAGTTTCATGTTTTTCCTCCAGTTTTGGCATTTTAGAGGTTATATCATCTTCTTGTTTTAGTCTTGTTTCATTTCTACTTTGCATACAATCAGTTTTAGGCATTGAATAGCTTCATTTCTAGACTAGAATCCATTAAATTTGCAGGTTTTGTTTTGTCACAAGGATAATTTCTGAAACTCTCGGTACATTTGTGTTGTATTCCCACAATAAATCCCGCTAGGAATTGCATAGTCAAGCTCTTTTCACTTGTGCTATCTCTCTCCTACTCACATTATATTCGGTCAATTTCCAGAGCTTCAATTATTTGAATACCATCTTCTGTTGATACTATCATATACATGCTTTTCTAGATTCATGAGAACATAAAGGAACGAGGAGATCACATTGAGGGGAAAAAATCACACACAACTGGATTTGCCACTGTTATGTAAATGCCAAGTTTGAGCTATCAAAGTTCTAGTTACAACATATCAAATAGAGTAGTGAATTGTTTCATTTCAGTCAAAAGTCTACTTTCAATATTTCCAGGGAAGCTGTGGGGATTGAGAGTTTCTAAGAAACTATGATTCATTCCTCACTTCTGAGGTAGGATTGAGAGCCTTTCAATTTGATATAATTAGTTAGGATAAACTCACAGTTGCACGGGAAAATAACCATACCAGGCTACTTTGGTTGTTTTATTCTGTTATTAGATTAGTTGTCCATTGTTATAAATATACTAGAGTAGCTACTCTTTAATTTCATTGAAATATGTCATTGAAAATACAAAAATAGAAGAATGCTTACATAGTGTAAATAATTCTTTTGCAATCAGTTTATTAATGTTAGTTAAAAGTTGAATCATTTTGTATGACAATCACATGACCTAGAGATCCTCGAGTATATATTTGAACCCGTAGTGCCTCATCCAAATCTACCCACAATGTTAGTTGATATAGATCAAGACCTCAGGATACAATTCTTTCGAGCAACAACAAACTTACAAGCAATTAGTGAGCAGCTAAGAGGATTAAACATCGAAGACGACAAAGCTTACACGTTTTGGTCAAACCATCCAAACTATAGACTACCTTGATAAAACATCTAAATGATTGTACAAGGGTTCAAAAGAGAATAAACATTTGGTTGTGATCCTTTAGTTCCACATCCTAATGCAGGAGACCTCCTCATCGACATAGATACTAGCCTACGTATTCAAGTTGTCGAACACACGTTAGGTACTCGAGAAAATCATATAACTTCTAGTTCTAAACGTAGAGGCTGAAAAGGCATATGATTTGGATATTTGGGATAACGGATTGATTCTTCACATGACCATAACAGTCCACAACAACCATGAAATCATGGTTATGATCCCCAGATACCACAACCCAATGGGCCTACAAATTAGTTAAGTATTGACACCATCTTACGAATCTTTGGTATTTAGATCCTCACCGCTCCCACCAGATATTATAGTACAATTTTCCGTATTAAATATAGAAGCCAATCAATCTAATATTTTCTCGGGCTAGACTAGAAAACCACCCGTAGTTAAGCTGTAAAACCACTAAATTTCCCGTCACCATTTTATGACCTTGTTTGGATATATATATGAATCTCCCACAGGTCACTTCTCACGTATCCAACAACCAAGAAACAGGATCTTGGCAGAGCTCGACATTGATTGGAGCCTCCGAATAGCCATTATATCCGAATAAACCATTACACCAATTTAGGTTAGGAGGGCCTTCTTTGCCTTAGATTCACAGATTCCATTATTGCGTATTGAGGATATAAGATTACCTGATTAGCTTGTCTGTATCCATTCACATTCAACATTCACCGGCTATCTTGACATGACCTCGGGAGGTCGGGTATGAGGAAGAGGTACTTGTAGATGCCCATGCTCACATGTCACATTTCCATTGTACAAAATTGGTGAACTCGACATGAACAAATGGTTCTTCCCTTTATTATTTTTCATTTGTCTCATCCACCTTCACTCTTTCCCATTATTCTGCGGGTATTCATATACCCCCTGAATATGTTGGGATACGTTGCATATGGTAGACCTCTCTTAGGTATCAAAGTAAAATATAGTCAAACAAATAGAAAACCATCACCCTCACTTTCTGCATGGGCTGATAACTATTCAAGTAATTACTTTTCATCTCAAACTCCCCCTCATAGAACTAGCTCAAGTTCTTCATTCTGAATTGAGGAGTTTGATCGGTTTACACAAACACAACAACCAAGTGCCCTTAGGCTCTAACAATATTACATTTCTTGGAGAGTCCACTTCATCTCCTTGGGTCTTGTTTAGACCACAAATTAGTAAAGCAGTGATCAGATCCGCTCCCCTTTTTAGATGAGGAATACTTAGCACGCTCCGCTAAAAGTGAAAAATGCTTCCAAAACATGTATCCACCAATAGGAAGTTTGCAAATACAATCTGACACCCTATTTTAGGAAAACACCCCATTCCTCCACCTATGGGAAATACCCTCGGTGAAGCTTGGTAGGGTAATGACCAATTCATAGCAGGGTATCATACTCCTTTACAACCTCAAGCTATACAACAAACACCCCTAAGGCAAAACACTGCATCTTCACCAATGGAGGTCATTTAAGCCTTAGCTGAAAAGGTTAGAGGGATGGAACTTGGTCAAGAAAACAAAAATTCATATTTTGGGCAAACAAGAATCCCCAACCCTCTGCATCATCCTAGTCAAGTCAACCTCCTTACAGGAATAGGCACGTTAGGCATGCCTAGTCAAAATCCTTATAGTTACCCTTAACAAACACCAACTAGGACCATGTTTTCAAATGTCATTCTAGTTGAAAACATTACACCTCCCGGCCTGGCACCAAACAACCCATACCAGGATAATGCTCCTCCTTACTTAAACATTTATTCAAAGTCACCACAAGGAGACATGTTCTCTTCTCTTGGGATGTTCATTCAACCACAGGGATTCCCTTATGTCCCTACAAATGCATATGCTATGCCATATCAACAACCCATTCCACCTCAACCCCCTCAGCAAGCCCCATCAATGGTCGAGGCCTACATAGTAGGGACTTATTAAGAATATTTAAAAGAGCCCCTAGACTTCACCATATGAAGTGTTATGCTTCCAAGACCTCTTCCTAATTTACCCAAATATAAAGGGGAAGGGGACCCAAACACACACATTAAGGCCTATGCCATAGCCATATGGGAGTTACTCCCTTGGGACGGGGTTGTCGCTAAAATATTCCCTAAAACCTTAGAGGGTATTGCCCTTGATTGGTATTACAGAATACCTGAAGCCTCGATACACTCATTTAAACAACTCATGTCAGAATTCATCAAATCTTTCAACATGAACAAATTGTTAAGAACGGGAATCAGGGAATTCTTACATATTAAACAAGAACATAACGAATCCGCTGCTCATTTTATCCAAAGATGGCGTACGGTTCTCTACTCATCAGTGAGTGCTCTAAACATGGATCAAATGGAACTATGTGATTTATTCCTTAATTCTCTCAATAGAGAGATAAAGGAAGAAGTCCAGAAGCTCCCACTAAGAACTTACGATGAAGTACTCAAGAGTGCTCTCCAAATCAACCAAGCAGCAATAGATAGATAGTGGTCGTAAGACATATGGGACAAACAGAAATTAACAACTCCCAATCAAAACACCGCGGCCTATTCTAATGCGGGAATGCTAATCAAGGACCTAAAATCCTTAACAAGAAGCGTGGGGTTACAATAGATGGAGTAGCTGACAAAGTTAAAAGGAAAACATTTTAAACATTTCACCACTGTTAATAACCAACAAAATAACAATTTTACTCCAAAAATCAATGCAGTGGATTTTAATCGTCCACCACAACAACAACAACAACAACAAAAATGAAAAATCCAAGCACAAGGTCCAAATCAAAACTCAAGTAGATATTAGAATCAAAACCAAAGGCAACTGACCTCAAAATTTTAACTCTAACAACCAACAACCTTATCAGAGTTTTGGGCCACAATAGTTTATAAATCAATAACCTTGAAATTATAAACCCAATTTATATTGCGGCTTCCATAAGATTCAAGGCCATTTACTAGGACTTGTCGTGAATACAATAAATTCATGCAACGCTTTCAGGAAGATCAAAATCAGCTCTTTATAGATATGTTTTTAGCAAATTCTAGAGTACCCATGCCAAACGCTTATGCGGGGAAGTTTCCCTCAAAATGCATCCCTCAAGATCTTTAATGATCCACTCCCAAACTACCCCAACAAAATAGTCTAGATCCTAACGGAACAAAAAAGGTGTTGTAACAGAAACAATGATCATGAAGCTTGACTTCATTAAATCCACTAGTCGTACCGCAATTAGGAACTTGACCTCAAGCTAAGATAGTTGGTTTAGTGAAGTTAGACACCGAGCTACCCATAGAAACCATAACAAGAACATGGGATTATTCATCCCAACCTATTCCAAATTATCCATTGGAACTAGACAATAGTCAACAAATGTTGGTAAAACCCATAGGCACCTATGATTTAATTAATGATTTAACTAAAACCTTCTCTCACATCTCCTTTTTGGATTTTTAAAGAACTCTCAGGCCCACAGGATTGCTTTCTTAGAAGCATTAGGCCTTGGTCATTTAATCAACATCAATCCTCCCACAGAAACGCAAGCAAACCATGTTGAATTTGACATTTATCCTTTGGGGAAGCCGAGATAGGGATACGAAATTTATATTTGATATAAGCAAAATGCCAACAGATGCTGAAATTGCACAAAGAGGTGACCCAAATTTACATTTACAAGTTTTGGTCTCTACAATAATTATCTTAAACATGAAATGGTTGACAATGGGGCAATAGTTAATATAGTCCCCTTCAATTTTCTTGAAAGTTAGCATATGGAGAGATAAACTGTTCCACGATGCAAAATATGCTAAGAGGTTATGATAGCCTCAAAGCCACTTCTATTGGAACCATAGTTTTACTAGTCACTTTAGGACCCAAGACGGTCCTCACCAATTTTTATATTATAGATCGAGAAACTAATTATAATATGATCCTTGGTCGGCCATGGATACACCGCATGAAGGTGATTCCTTCCACGTTATTCCAAGAAATAATATTTCTACACTTAGGGAAAATATACGTGGCACAAGGTGACACAAAACCCTTCGACATACACCTAGCTGATTTGAAGAAAATATTAGGTGTTCACTCTAAGTTTGAACTCCCAACAAATCAACTCATCAAACCAATTAATTGAAACCAAAAGAATAATTGATACCCACCACGGAATTATAGATTACAAATCCAGTCGAGGACATTCCAACACTCAAAAATGAGACCAATGTTATAAAAATGGTGTCACTAGGGACTACCACCAAAATTTTGAATTCTTTGGAGAAAGACTTACTTATTCTCCTACCATTTGATTCCATGGGTATATGACACACCTTGGGAATTTCTTCTCTTCCATTAGGAATTTATTATGGTAGAAGTAACCAAAGTAGAAGAAATAGATATGATAGATATCCCAACATCCATTTTCCAAGTGAGTATTGGACTCTCCACTTCAATGGAGATAGATGTCACTTTGGAGCCGGAGCGAGAGTAATATTTACTTCACCTAACAAAAAGATCCTACTTTTCACCTTTAAATTAAACTTAAAATGTACAAACAACGAGGATGAGTACAAATCTCTCCTCTTGGGCCTCATCCTAGCCAAAAGAATGGGTGTCAAAAACATTAGAGTACTAGGAGACTTGCAATTGGTTGCAAACCAAGTCTCGAGGTATATAAAACTAGAGTTGAGCATTTACAACTCTATAAAACAACGATATTGGATCTAAGCAAGGGATTTAAGTTCATATCGGTTGAAGTAATCCCACGAGAGAAGAACCTTCTTGTTGACTCGATAGCAACCTCAACTTCCCATTTCACCCCAAACAACAAGTTGGAGAATACAAATTTCACGGTATCACTACGTACCAAACCATTAGTGCATAAAATACCAACAAACTCACTCTTGACTTATGGGGAAGCTGAGGGTGAATTTTCTATCATGGATCACTTTGATGATGATAGAGTCACTCTCAAATATCTAAACACCTATGTGGAGCTACACCTTGCTCATCGTATAGTTGATCTTTCCTTAATACCACATTCCTCTTCTTACTTTGGAAATCCCATGGTAGAGTCTCCTCCGTAGAAGTATCTTGATATATATGAGATATAAAATAGAGAAAGCTTGGAACTACCTCCAGCCCCACCTGAATTTGAAGAAGGTAACGCTTCTTTGATAGAAGAAACCATTGACATAAACATTGGAATGGAGGAAGAACCAAATATTTTGAAGTTGGGATCCTCGTTAACTCTAGAGGAGATATGATTACACACCAAAATACTCAAAGAAAATCAAAAGAATTTCACATTTAATTATAAAGAAATGATGGGCATTGCACCATAAGTCATGGTACATAATCTTGTCACTAAACTAGATGCGAAGCCAATTAAATAGAAGTCAAGACCAATAAAGCCAAAAGTGGCTCTCATGGTAAAAGAGGAAGTAATAAAACTTCTCCAAGTAGGATTCATCAAACCCGTTGACTATTCACAATGGGTGTCTAATATTGTTCCTTTCCTCAAAATGAATGGGAAGATATGCATTTGCATAGATTTTCAGGATATTAACAAAGCTTGTCCTACGGATGACTTCCGTTACCGTCCATTGACATTATCATTGATGCAATAGCTGGATTTGAACTATTGTCCCTCATGGATGGGTTCTTATGGTATAACCAAATTAAAATATCTAAACAAGATCAAGCCAAAACTACATTCATAACTCCCTAAGGAACTTATTGCTACGTTGTCATGCCATTTGTTCTTAAGAATGCCGGTGCTACATATCAGTGGGCAATGACATATATATTCCATGATCTTATCCATAAAATTGTGGAATCATATGTGGATGACTTGTTGGCCAAAGCAAAGAAACACTGTGACCATCCATAAGTGCTTCGTATCATCCTCTCACGATTAATTGAATATGGCGTCACATTAAATCTAGAAAAGTGCGTGTTTGGTGTGACAGAGGGAAAACTTCTGGGCTACATTATATCTTCATGAGGGATTGATGTTGATCCAGCCAAAATACAAGTTGTTCTCGACACGATCCCACCATCGGATGAGTGCGGAATCAAGTTATTCCTTGGAAAACTCGGTGCGATCCACAGATTCATCCCAAATCTAAGTTTTTCCATTCATCTAATCAACAATCTATTAAAGAAAGATTATAAAATTGATTGGGTGAAGAATGCAATGAGGCATTTGAATCATTTAAATGTTTCTTGTTATCTCCACCCATGTTAATGCCTCCCAAACTAGACCACCCCTTGATATTATACTCGGGAGCCACTCAAGTCTCGCTAGCCTACATCTTTGGCTCAAGAAGATGATGATAAATGGGAACGTGTGGTCTATTTCATCACCGAACATTGCTCAATTATGAAACACACTATACACATGCAAAGAGAGAATGCCTTGCCATAGTCTTTGCAATGAAATGTTTAAGGCATTACATGTTAAACCAAGAAGCAGGGGTTATTGTAAAGACAAATCATTTATGAACATTCCTTACGCAAGGGTATTTTTCTAAAAAGGATGGACGTTTCATAACCTTAATGGGTGAATTTGAGTTGACATTCGTAAACCAAAAATCCATTAAGGAACAAATCATTCTTGACTGGTTAGCTAACAATCCACTAGATGGAGGTGATGCGGTCGATCTCGACTTTCTGATGAGTGTATATACTTCATCAAAACCAGGCCTCCCATCTCTACATGTCCCTAGTATCTGATATCATCAATTTCATCATAGACCACACATACCGAGAAAATGCCACATCACAACAAAGAAGGCGGTTATGCATTATTATCACTAAATATGTTGTCTTGGAATAGGTACTCTATCGCAAATCCTTGACGGTATGCTTCTAAGATGCATCGATATGGAAGAATCCAAGAAGATTCTTCATGAATCCACCTGATGGAATATGTGGAGGCCACTTGATGGTCACACCGCCACTTACAAAATACATCAGATGGGCTATTTTTGGCCCACTCTCGAGCATGATGTAGTGGAATTTGTACATAAGTGCCACAAATGCCAAGAATTCTCTCATGAGATTCACATGCCAGCATAATCCATGCAACCAATAGCAACTCCATGGCCCTTCTCCACGCGGGGTCTAGACTTGATAGGGAAGTTCTCTCCCTCATCAACCGATGGCCATAATTTTATAATTACAGCCATGGAATATTTTACCAAATGGGTGGAGGCCATGCCTCTCACCACAATACCCAATTCGGTAATTACCAAATTCATTCTAAACCAAATTATCTGTAGGTGTGGTGTCCCACAAGTCATTATCTCAGATAATGGCATGTCCTTTAAAAATGACGAAGTCCGTGAGTTATGCAGCAAGTTCAAGATAAACCATCACACGGCCTCTCTTTACTATCCTTAAGCCAATGGGTAGGCCAAAGCGACAAACAAAATGTTGAAAGCTATTCTCCTCAAGACAGTCAAGGAGAATAAGCAAGATTGGCATCTAAAACTATATCTGCCTTGTGGGCCCATCGAACCTCAGTAAGAACACCAATAGGAGCAACTCCTTTCTCGCTAGTGTTCGGGGCAGAAGTAGTTCTCCCGCTTGAGGTTGAAATACCCAGTCTCCGCATCTCATTACAAGGGATTCTGGATGAAGAAGCTTATAGGGAGGAACACCTCTCTCAACTAGAAATCCTTGACGAGGTCAGGCTAAACACCAAACAAAGGCATAGAGCCTATCTTTGTTTGGATGTGCGAAGTATAACAAAAAGTCTATGAGTGAGAAATATATGAAGGAGATCTGGTCCTAAGACTAGACAGCCAGATTGATAAGAAAACCGGTGAAGGAAGAAAGTTCCAACCCAAATGGTTGGGCCCATACTGAGTCATGAAAGACTACGGAAATGGTGCGTATCTCTTGTGCACACTAGAAGGTGAGGAATTTGGTGAAACTATCAATTCCTTGCATCTTAAACAATTTTACACATAAAACATCAAAATCGCCACTTGTACATTATAGTTACCTACATTACATTAGTCTTTTAGCTACTTCATTCTGTCCATTTCATAAAAATGGTAGTCCAGGAGCTTACTCTTAAACAATTTGTTACAAATATTTGAAAATATTGGAAAAAGCATTCAAATCACATCTCTTCAAACATCATTAACTATTTTTCAAATCTTTTCATCAAGTTTGACAGATAAGCATTGACGAAAAACCATACCAAGGCCTGAATACTTGGCTTTGCTCTTTCTTTCTACTAGGTGAAGTTGTCCTTGCCTACAGTTTGTTCTAGAAGCATTTTGGTGTCACATCTATCCCTCTTAAATATTTTTGAACGAAAGAATATCCCAAAGTCATAGATCAGAAATGTCAAAATCAAATGAAATCAAAGCACCAAGCAAACAAAATATTTTATTTTACACACTTCTTTTCCCCATCAAACTTTGGTGATAAGCCCACATCTCTTACTAGTGGTGTGAGGTTGGGAAAGGAAAGGAGTGTAATTACTCACCTATATCTTGCCTTTGGTGACAAACCCATGCTTCTTACTAGTGGCATGAGGCAGGGTGTGGGGGGTCAGTCACACAAATTAAAAAATCTTGGTATGCTAAAAACACAAATCAAATTCTATTAAGAGAAAATAAATATCCAAATTCCAAAGAGATCAAATCCTCAAAACCATATTTTGTCAACCAAGTTTGCCATTTATGAATCTAAGTCTAGATAAACTAGAAAGTAAGTGGCCTTCTAAGCGTGGTAGTAGTTCTGAGTAGGGTAGGTGTGTAGGTCCAAATTTGGTTGTTGTTACTAGTTTTTCTGTCTCTCATCACTCCATTTAATCAAACTCATACAACTTGTGCCCTTCCTAACTCTTGGTGTTGAGCCCTCGCATCTTACTAGTTGTGTGGATTTGGGATTGGGGCAAGTTCATCTCTTGATCACTATGCATTCATCACGTTTTTCCAACATAAGAAGAAATTACAAACATTGCCCAAAGAGTTCAAAAGTTCAGTACTACCATATGTTAGTATCATCTCATATCAGCTTTACAAAAGCATAAATAGTAAAACATCCTATTTTCCATCATTTTTTATCCATTGCATACATTCTGAAAACATGAAAACAAATATTCTAAAAATATCTAAGTACACATGTGGAAATAAGTCACGAAATTCTAGATGCCAAGAGTCTAGATACAAAAAGATATATATCAAGTTTCATTTACAATGTCATCATGCATTAGGCATGGTCAAAATGCTCAATGAGCCCGAAAAGTACAAAAACACTCGTATAGACATCTGAAAAAATGCTACAAAAGGATCTCTCAATCCCTATGGGATTCCTCAGAGGGTGCACGACCATGCCTAGGACTTCGGCTACGCACGGTGCTCCGAATGTACTAAGGGCTCACGGTCACGACTAGTAGCTGCCGTCTCGCCATGAGAATGGCTCCTCCTCATCAGGGACTCGGGTGTCCTATATCTAGCTACCTTCATGCAGAGAGAAGTCATGATCTTCGCGCGTGCCGAGAAAGAGGGAAAAACATCGGTATGCCTACCGGCTATTGAAGGCTCCCCATGTCACGAAAGCTCAGCATGAGTCTTCTCTAAGGGGAGAAGCAAGGTATCGGTGCACACTCGGTGAATCAAGTCTCACCACTCATCAGCAGTTGCTACAAACAAAGGAGAAAACAAGTTAGAAAATGATCAACGATAAAACCAAGAATAAACAAAACAAAAGAAATAATAAACTAAGATAACTCTAACTAAAACAATGTCAAGAAAAGAGTGGCAACTCACTTGGATCACAGGCCTCCAGGAAGGATCTCTAGGATCCGAACCCGCCACCGATCTTTGCCACTAAGCGGTGCCCCTCTCCCACATCTAGGGCAATGTGATGGCCTGCAATAGACTCACCATCTCCACCTAAGTCATGAGAGAGAAACTCCTCTAAAACCAGAGTCACCCTCTTTGCGCTCTGCTCTGCCCTCTCGGCCTATAGGATCTCCTAGGTATCATGCCACTTGGGATCACTATCACCCCCCACCCGTCTCACTGATCTCCATCTCCTCTATCTCCTCCTTGGTCTCTCCCCTAGTGAACTCCTCAGACTCAGAGTCCACATCAATGGGCTCATCATTGTTATGGGTGGGGTGGAAGCAATCCGGAGTAAGGGTGCCTAAGGAGCACCGGCTCTCCCTTGTGCACGTACCACCCTCCTAGCTGCAATAGGAACACCGAGAGTAACAATAGTCTAACCCCGGCCTCTAGGACCTCCCCAATCCTAATAAATAGATCTATACACTGGCATCACCGGAGGAAGCATGTCACTATAGGGGAGGCTAAACTACTATGGAACTCTATCAATGGGGTGTATCTCCAACTTCACTGCCCTATCTATCAATTGGCTGGTACTCTGGAAGGCTATCAGTGTAATGGTCTCCTCCCCCCATACCCCTGTCATGGCCTGATAAGGAGTGGCCTCCATATCTGCAGTGGTCAGAAAGGCCATTAGCTGGTGGGGTGCTCTAAGAACTATCATCCCCATCCACCTTGCTGCCCTAATAGCCCCGGGATCCTCCACCTCTACACCTCTCCCATATGGGGTGATATGCTCATACACCCAACTCATGACAAGAGTCGGGTGGCTCAATGACTATCCCTATAAACATAATACCTTGTATATGTCATGGTAGGTAGTCCCAAGGATATCTTCTCCCCAAGTGTAGAAATGTCCATGGCCCTCAATCTATGCAATAATGGGGGCCCAACAATATAAGAGGGTATCCCCTCCCTTGTCCCCGATCAGTTTGGATGCAAGGATGCCCATGATGGCCTTGCGGAGCAAGGGAATGTCTGACTCAATAATAGAGTGGATCCTCATGCCCTTCTTTGATCCCATCGATAAAACTACATCTCCCATGTAGGTGGCCCACTGAACCACCTGTGATCTAGATACTGTTGTCTTAAGAGATAACCACCACCCAAGAATCGGAACCCCCAGTATACAGTAAACATCTTCCAAGGTGACGGATCACTCACCCCTAACTCCTAGAAATCGAGAAGGTGTTCCGATCCGCATCCCAATATGAAAATAGGTCACACATTATGTGGTGGTAGGTGCAACATGAGGGACTGGGAAATCCTCCAAATACCAACCCTGACCCCGGAGAGTATACTTCTCTTCTGGAAGAGTGCCTCTAACACTCTGGGAGCCGATCAAACTCCCTCTCCTAGCTCCATCTAATGTACTCCTCCTTCTGCATATACCGAAACATAAAAAGAAGTGAGTTAGTATCAAATCCCAATTAAAAAGACCACTAAAAACATGAGAAAGTATAAAAATGCAAAAGCGATAAGGTAAAGCATTATTTTGTCACTCTGTCACTGAGGACAGCTGCCTGCACAGAGTAGCGGTTCCATAACCGCCACCTTCTAAGGTGGCGGTATCATAACCGCCACCCTACATAGGGTGGTGGTCCTGTCTCACAAACCTAAACGGGTCGTATACCCTACAAAACGCTTAAAAATAAACAAATACACCTTTATTACTAAAATGAAAACCTACCCTATGGGCACCCCCCCTAAAGACATGTTTAAAACTAAGATTTTCAAAAATGACCCCCCCAAGAGGAAGATTTCATCATTTCCACATTTTAGGTCTAAAAATAGTAAATCGAGAAGAACTAACTTGAGACTTTATGGGTCGATGTTATGCTCTCGGAGGTATGATCGCTATCTCACTGCGAATGTTTTGACTATACTCTCTTCAAAAACCGTCATTGTGGGTCCCAGAGCTCAAAAATCCATCAAATCAATCCACACAAATGAATAGTAAAATGACTTCATTTTATATAAATAGCCCCCTAAATTTGATTTTGAATGTCTTTCGCAGGGCCGGAGCGCCAACGGAGGTAAGTTCTAAACCTCACATAGACGATAAGTCCTGTTTTCGCATCAATTCAGTCTTATTTCTCAAATTGTTTTATCTATCTGCACTTGAGTCTCTTGTTTTATTTTGCAGATAGCAGGACTTTGGATGGTGACTTTCCAACACATGGGCGTGTCAGGTATAACTCCTAAATCCCCATTTCAGGACCACCATACTTGGATCCACCGTTTTACGCCTCTTCATGGCTAAGACACTTCTTTGAGGGGGCAATATGTACGTACCCGAAATTGTAGGGTACTGCACCACCAGAATGATGTTACACATGCCCCGATGATGATATAGGTCTCCTTGCAAGGTGTTTGGAATCCAGAAAGGCTCACTAAGAATACACTTGTATCCCACATGCCTTGCTCGGCCTCTGTATGCTTTATTTTCCTCTTTTCCCCCTTTTCTTCTTGCATTTTATCTTGGTGACAAAGCTGCTACCTGTCTGGCGGCGGTCCCGTGATCGCCACCCAAGATAGGGCAGTGGTCTTGTAACCACCACCCTACATAGGGCGGTGGTCTGTCTAATTTTCAAGATCCTTCCAATGATCTCGTCAAATGTAAATCTTGAGTTTTATGCCCTTTTGCCCGAGCGAGGCGGTGGTCTGTAACCACCACCTTACATAGGGCAGCGGTCCTATACACATTTTTCAGATCCTTCCAACAATCACATCAAATATAAATATTGAGTTTTACACACTTTCTTGACCACTTTGTCTTGCATTAATGTTTTTGGTCCCCCAGTAATGATGTTTTTCCATTGTTTATAGTAAAGGAATTCAAATGGGAGTTACCCTACGGTAAATGCATTAGTTATAAATAGCTAGCTTTTTTCAATAAAATGGCCCCTCATCCTCTCAATTCTCTTGTTTAGTTTTTCAATTCCTTGCTTAGAATTCTATTAGTTTCATGTTTTTCCTCCATTATTGGCATTTTAGAGGTCATATCATCTTCTTATTTCATTGTTACTACATATAATCAGTTTTAGGCACAGAATAGCTTCATTTCTAGACTAGAATCCATTAAAGTTGTAGGTTTTGTTTTGTCACAAGGATAGTTTTGAAACTCTCGAGTACATTTTTGTTGTATTCCCGCTAGGAATTGCATAGTCAAGCTCTGTTCATTTGCACTATCTCTCTCCTACTCGCATTGTATTCGGTCTATTTCAAAAGCTACCATTGTTTGAATACCATTTTCTGTTGATACTATCATATACACACTTTTCTAGATTCACGAGGACATGAAGGAATGAGGAGATGACACTGAGGGGATGAAATCACACACATAACCAGATTTGCCTTTGTTATGTATATGCCAGGTTTGAGCTATCAAAGTTCTAGTTACAACATATCAAATAGAGTAGTGAATTATTTCATTTCAGTCAAAATTCTACTTTTGATATTGCCAGGGAAGCTGTGGGGATTGATAGTTTATGAGAAACTATGATTCATTCCTCACTTCTGAGGTAAGATTGAGAGCCTTTCAATTTGAAATAATTAGTTACTTAGATATTTATGATAAAATCACAAATGCATGACAAATAGCCATATCATGCTACTTTGGTTGTTTTAATCTATTATTAGATTAGTTGTCCATTGTTATAAATATACTAGAGTAGCTGCTCTTTAATTTCATTGAAATACATCATTGAAAATACAAAAATAGAAGAATACTTGCATAGTGTAAATACTTATTTTGTAATCAATTTATTAATGTTAGTTAAAAGTTGAATCATTTTGTATGACAATTATAGGACCTATAGAGCCTCAAGAGTACATATTTAAACCCATAGTACCTTAGCCAAATCTACCCACAACGTTAGCTGATATAGATCAAGACCTCGGGATACAGGTCTTTCGAGTAATAGCAAACTTACAAGCAATTAGTGAGCAGCTAATAGGATTAAACATTGAAGACGACAAAGCTTACACGTTTTGGTCAAACCATCCAAACTATAGATTGCCTTGATAAAAAATTTGAATGACCGTACAAGGTTTAGAAAGAGAATAGAAATTTGGTTGTGATCCTTTAGTTCCATAGCCTAACATAGGATACCTCCTCATCGACATAGATACTAGCCTATGCATTCAAGTTGCTAGAACACCTGTTAGGTACTATGAGAAAATCATACAACTTCTAGTTCTAAACATAGAGGCTGAAAAGGCATATGATTACTGGATAGTTGGGAGAAGGGATTGATTCTTCACATGACCATAATAGGTCCATAACAACCATGAACTCACGGTTGTGATCCCCAAGTCCCACAACCCAATGGGCCTACAAATCAGTTAAGTATTGACACCGGCTTACGAACGCTGGTATTTAGATCCTCACCACTCCCGCCAAATATTATAGTATAGTTCTCCATATTAAATATAGAAGCCAATCAATCTAATATTTTCTGGGATAGACCAGAAAACCATCGTAGTTAACTATAAACCCACTAAATCGTCGATCACCATTTTATGACCTTGTTTGGAGATATATACGAAGCTCCCATAGGTCACTTCCCACATATCCAACAACCGATAAACGGGATCTCGGTAGAGCTCGAAATTTATTAGAGCCTCTAAACAACCATTATATCCAAATGAACCATCACACCAATTCAGTTTAGGAGGGATTTCTTTACCTTAGATTCACATATTCCATTATTGCGTATTGAGGATATAAGATTACCCAATTAGCTTATCTGTATCCATTCGCATTCAAAATTCACCATTTGTCTTAACACGGCCTCGGGAGGTCGGGTATGAGGAAGAGGTACTTGTAGATGCCCATTCTCTCATGTCACTTTTCCATCATACTGACTTCCTTGAAAAACACATGAAAACCATGGGCAAGTGTTTAAAAAAATTGTCGAATGATTCCATTGGTGATTGTGAGCATCACTCATGGAGATCCCTTCAGGAAAGACTGAAGCTTTGGAACCAACTATGTCTTGATTCCCTCATACATACTGATTGAGTGTTGAAAGACATTGTTGAGATCCATGAAGATAGAGACTTCATTGATCCCCCTTTCCTTGGAAGTCATGCGGGCTTTTAGGTCATTTAGATCCATAAAGGAGACATCACTATCTTTTATCTCATATTCAAAGAAAAAGGTTGTCTTGTTCACTTATACTTCATGGTTCCTTAAGAAAAACAACTTACTATTTTTAGTAAGTATGAAAAATCAGCTTCCTCAAACCTTAACTAGATGTTGTGACTCAGATTTCCCTTTCTCCCTATGTTTCTCTCACCCTCTGGATCAATTTCATATTTTTTATAGGCACTCATGGGACCACTAACTATTTTTAGTAAGTGTCAAATTTTGACCAAGATTCCCATTTTGATGAATTTTCAACTGCAGTACATCCTTTGTGTTCAACATCTCCTTCGCAAGTTCTTTATTGATGACTTTCCCAAAATAGTAGTCCTCTATGTAGAAGACCTACTATTTTAGAAATTTGGCTTCTAGTGATCATAATTCCATGGAAAAAATTTCTATGATATGTGTTTTTCCCCAATATCACCCCTCCGAAATTTCGTGTTTACTCGATTAATAGTTTAGGAGATTTTAAACTTTTAAAATTTTGATCGGAAACACTACGAACATAGGAGCCATTGATAGACCTTGATAATTGTAGGTCTAGTTTTCTCCACCATTCATGATGAAAATTATGTTTTTGATATGTGTTTTCTCTTTTTATCTCACTGGTGAAATTTCTCTTGATCCGATTCTTTGGTTTGACGGGAAATTGAGCTTTTTTCTTCGTAGAGCCGGAAGTGAACTTTTTTCACTGTGAGCATTTCTTGCCATGAATGGGAGGTTTTAAGATGATTTTTAAAGGAATTTGATAGTGAATAACTTAGAAAAATATTTTTTCTATTTTGTGTCTTGGTTTACAAGATCTCTTCGATTCTTCATTCTATGATGATGGATTTTTGAGCTTCTTCTTCTCTATTTTTGCTTTATCTTCTTATTTTGATCAATATTTCTTCTGTGACCTAAATATTATCATGGATATGGTTATTTCAGTGGTGTGAATGATTTGGTTAAAGGTTCAACAATGGCGAGTGGTGGTGAGAAGTTGCAGAGCAAGGCGTGCATAGAAGAGAAGTTAGATGTTAGAAGCGGGAAGTGTTGACATTAAAATTTTCCTCCGTAATTTCTATTTTATTAATTTACTTATTAGGAATAGGATTTCTTTAAGTATAATTAGTAGTGGCATCAATAGAAGATAATGGCACCGTCGATGACGGTGCCACCAATAAAGTAGAGTACGGTAATGTCAAAGTACAAAAGGAATGTTGTGGTAAAAGTAAATATTTATCGTAAGTGGTGCTGGTAATGTTAAAATGTCAAAGTTGGGGTAAGTAGAGAAGTAGGGTCTACATGATTAGGAATTAGAAATATTGTATTTGGACAAGGAGTGATGTCATAAATATTTTGTGTATTTTATTTGTAGAAAAGTCTAAAAAGGTGGAACCCATGTGAGATGATAAGGTTTATCTTATCTTAGAAGATAAGCCTACATGTAAAGGAAAGAGTTTAGGCATGGAATATGATTGGCCGGAAGAGATTTCCTATCCTATCTTAGAGATAGGGTGGATAATCTTGAATTTCTATAAATAGAGAGGCCATCCCCTCTCATTTATCATAGAGCAAAGTTGTAATAATTATTTTATGAATAAAGGATTCTTTGTGAAGGTGTGTTAAGGAAGTCATCAAGAGGAGTAATTGTGAAGTTTCTCCCATAACCATTGTTGGAATCAAGTGGAGTTGGTAACACTTGGAGTAATTCATGGGTGAGATTGTAATAATTCCATGTTAATAATATATTTTACAGTTGTATTTCAGATTTGTCATCATTCTTTTTTTGTCATAGTCTGTGGTATTCTTGTGTTATGTTTGTTGTTGTGTTTCCAAATTACTACCACCAAACCAAAAGATGTGCATTACTAAAATAATCATAGCACGAGGAGTTCCTGGTGAAATATTATCGAGTGCGATTCGTGTTCATAGCAGACAAACAAGTATTTTAAATTTATAAATTTTGCACAATAGGGAGTGAGGCAAATTTTCATGTCCCTCATGTCCATTAAGAATTAAGGGATGAGAGGTACATCAATTTTCATGTGACACCTAGCCGCGACACATGGCGAAGATCGATCTTTGGGGTTTTTAGTTGAAAAAGTAGCTTTAAAGTACTTGGGGGATGGAAAGAGATCGCGTGAGGAACCATGGTTATTTTTCAAAATGGACCAATCAGGGGTGGATTTAATTTTTACCCCATGTTATTTTACACAAAGGGACAAATGGCACATCAAATTTCATGGTGTGCCTCGCGATGACTTGTGGTACGAGATCTGACTATAGGGGACGAAGGCTCCACTAGCTCCCGGGGGATGGAAAATTTCTCTTGAAGGGGTCACATGTGTGACCTGGAGTCTCCTTAGGGGATGGGAACATTTTCCTATACCTTATGTCCCTCAATACAAATGGATGACAGGGACATCAATTTTCTGATGAGCCGAAGCCGCCACTTGTCACAGATCTAATGATTGAGGGTTTCGGCTCCTGCAGCTCTAGGAGCGAGGCTAGTAGCGCAAGAGGTTATATGAGGATCTAGAGGGATTTTTGGGGCTAGGTGAATTTTTGTGTCCCTCATTTCCCTTTTATTTAGGTATTTAAGGGACATGAAATTACGTTAGGCTCGTGGAGTGACACGTGTCATGTTCAAAATTAGGCTAATTCTGAACTTGCTCCTAGATGGCAACTTGAAATGATGATATCTCGAGCTCCCGATGATATATTTTTTAAATTGTATATGATCTTGACTAAAAATGGCCTTCAAAATCCAATTTTGGGGTATCAAGTCTTTATTCCTCCATGTGATCCCCTGAAAAAGTGAATTTTGGATCGGTACTCCACTTGTGCATGAGAAAAGCGTTTTGCATACCCATTTCTCAAAAGTGTTGTGAATAAAATAATTTCACCATATTATAGGGTTTGGAATTACCTTTTCTAAATATGTCTTGTTTTTCTCCTAACTCCATTTGGAGCTACGGAATCACCGTTTGAAGCTCAACAATGATTTTGGCCTATGTCTTGCTAGGCTTGTGAACCGTAATTTTGGTGAAATTGCCCCAACTTTTCCGAATATTCCTAAATCACTTCCATGATGTTCCAAGGCCTTTTATTCACTTATTTATCTAGTTTATCTTCTACATTACTGCTCCATGGGGTTTCTCTAGTCCCAAGAAGTCAATGATAGCCCTTCCCACAACTACGAAGTTTAAATTTTTGATGAACTCCTAAAATAACCTAGCGGTTTTGAACTAGCTTTCCTAATTTACCTAGGGGACTAATATAACATAAATTGGGAGTTCTTTGGATTAAGCTGGGTATACCAGGAGGTGTCTTGGAAGGTTAAAACTTGAAATTTTTAACATAGGGGTATAGTTTTCATGCTTGGAAATCGTCAATTTCCCTATTGCACATTTACGTGACAACACTTTTGATGATTGATTTTTATTTCACTTAGTTCCTTAGATCTTGTTTATAATATAGATAATTAAATATACTAGAGATATTATAAAATGAGTAATTTCTCTATTTTCTTGTGGAATCTATTTATATTGAACAATTATGCTAACTAATCTATGATATAAGCTTAGTTAATGAAATATAGTTATTTTCTTAGATTATGAGAATATGTGATTCTTGGTTTTAAGTTTCCTTTAACTAATTTCTTAGGGTTTATATAGAATTGAGTTGATATATTTTCTTTTTCCTCTAGTTCATGTGTGATTTGATTGAGATCAAGGTGTTTTTTGTGATTAATAACTTATAGATAGAAAGTGTAGACACATGCGGTTTGATCAATACACTATTATTTCTAATGGTGCACTAAGACTTCTTCCTTTTGTAGATTGTGACACACCGCTAGCTAGGCCTATCTAACTCCCTTCTCATGACACCTTTTTGGTCATTTTTCCTCTTATAAACCTTTTAAACAGGCAATTATAGCCTCATTCTAACTACATTAGCTTCTTAATCTCTTCTATCTTGCTTTATTACCTCCTCGGAAGATCAATCCACTTCGTTGGATTGATTTAGCCCTTCAAAACCCTTCCAAAACCCTAATTACTCTCTAAGAGAGATTAATTAGTCTAACTTAGGTTAATTACCTATAACATAGTCAAAGCACACTTTGACTTGCTAAAGTACTTTTGACTTTAGCCTTTGTCCCACATGCACCCAAATCTCCCTTTTCTTCCAAACCAAAAACTATAAATAGGGCTATACCCCTCCCTCATTTCTAAGAATTCTCCCTTCTTCCTAGAAAAAATTATAGCAATTTGTTTAGGCTTTAGTTTGTATTATCATCTTCTTTCATTTGAGCTAAAAGCATTTAATCTTGTATTTCATAATATTAACATAGAGTAAAAGGGAAGATCCATTGGCCTTGAAGCCAATAATGGGGATATCTCTTTCTCTTAAACACATAAAATGAATGCTTAGATCCTCTTAGGTTCATTATTTCAAGCTTTCAAAGAATAGAGATTAACTTCATTTTCTTAGTTTGCATGTTTATTTCAAATTAATGTATGCAAAGAAGGAAACCTTGCTCATTTCTTATCACATGGTCCATTGATCAGATTGTTAAAAGCCTTTGGGGTTTCTTTAGAGATTCTTACCCCAAATCCATGGCTTTTACAACTTTTCATTGAACACATTTGGCATGCCCAGTGGGACACTTATGTCCACCCTCCATTAATGGAGGTCTTTTAGTTTTTCAAATCTCATTTTCAAGTTTTTTGTTCAAATCACTTGTTATTTCCTCATTTTTATTTCTAACCCTAGATAAATGACCTTCGTTTATATACATTTTGTGGGTTTGATCTAGAAATAGGACACTTTGACTAACAACTAACCTGTTTGCTCTTGAAAATTTTGAAAATCTGTGTTTTTTGTAGGTTTTTCACAGGGTGTGCGTAGGTCTCTAACAAGGTGCGCATACATGTTAGAACCCCAACGTACCCATCATATCAGGCGCGTACCTGTCAGAAGGTCCCCATATTTCAAACTAAACCTTTACATAGACGTGCATGAATCTCCGTCATCTGGGGCACACATATGTCTCTTTGGCCGTGTAAGCGTAAATGGTTTGACTGTGTAAAAAATCAAAAATAACCCATACAAGGATGCACACGTGTCTCCATCATCTGAGGCATGTATCCATCTCTCTACCCATGTAATTATAGAATATTTGACTATGTAAAAACTTTACAGTTCTCTATTTAGGCTTAGGTGTGTACACGTCGTAACCTAAGTGTCCATGTCAATATAGGCACGTCTCTGTCATATTGTGAGCATCTGTGTTTACTTCATTGGGTTTTATTAATTTTTTTACTACAGGCGTACTCATTAGGTGGGGTGTGTACCCATCGGTTGGGAGCACTTGGTGTCGTCAGTGCGTAGGTGTTTGTGTTAAAAATTGAAAAATTTTACAGTCTGCAAAAATTTTCTTCTAATCCATCACTGCAGGTTTTTAGGACTAATAATTTAAAAAACAAGGTTCTTTCTTAAATGTTTCAGTTTACATAGATTAAAAGTGTTTTTGTTTTTACTTAGAAGTAGTTTTTGTAGAAGTGTGTATGTTCTCTCCTCGCATCTTCTAAGGTGATCTTGGAGATCAAAAACACCAATACAAAACTCATATAAATTGTGTAAAAAACACTTGTTTTATAAAGGTTGGAATAAAAATTTCATGTGATTTCAGTGGAATTTTTCACATTGTGTATGCTCTTCCTTCGCGCCTTTTGGCGATCTTAGGAATCAAAAGCAAAGTGAAAAACTCTCTTTCTTAAACATCAACCTACGAATTGGAAAATTACTGAAACTTGTTGTCTATAGGACCTATCACTTGTCAAAGAAAGGTGTCAAAAACAAAATGCAAACCTTCTAATACACATGTTCTTATAGGTTTCCAAATGGTGTGCTACTTGAAACCACATTAAGCTAAGCAAGATTAAAAAAACACACCATATTCAAAACATTGTATTGCAGGTTTCGGAAAAGGGTACATCCCTATCCGCTCAACTAGAACATAACCCCTTTGGCATAATGCCTTAAGCTATAACAATGGGGGTGGTACCAGGAACCCTAAAGTAGTCCACCATTGTGTAACCTCGTGGATGAAACAGGAAGCACTCCGCTTACCCACTTGACTAGTACACCTTGTGAGTTAGAGTTACAAGTTGTTTGTATCGTGACCTTAGTAAAAGTACACGATGGATGCATTCATTGCCCACTGTACTTGAAAGGGGATAAAAGATGAGATACTTCAAACTAGTCATTGTAACTTTTTGGGTAAATCGTGCCTCACTCTTAGAAAACCTTGTAACACCTAGTTGAGAAAACTTGTTAAGGAAGCCATTTTTGTCAAGGATCCCACTTTACTAGTCCTTGTTACATCAAGCCATCACAAAGTGATGGCTCATCTAGAATCTAAACCTTGTTTGTTGAAACAAGGAAAAGAACCCTTGTGAGTTTGAACTGAGTGTCTTTTCATCACGGACCTAAGCTACATCCCACTTTTTCTTAGTTTTATTCTTGTCTTTGGATGAGGTGAAGCTCTGCCTAAGTGTTTCTTAGCTTGTGTCCATATTTTGATCAATACCCTTGCATTCTCACCACCCATTATTCGGGGTGAGAAAGGTGCATACATCACACATTTTTATCAGAGATAGTACTCGTCATTTTTTTGTCCATTTACGCCCATCCATGTTTGTGGCTGGGTTGTTAAATGTCTAAAGTGTGTGGGTACACTTTTCACATCATTGATAAAAGTCCTTCCATCTTGATTTCAAGATCATCTTCACCACTGTGTATTCGGTTCATCTTTTGTCTCTTCTTGAGTTAATAGTCTTGTTCACATCTTAGACATACAATCTCGGTACTTACATCATATTCTCATTTTTGTGAGGAAATGATATAAGTCCCCTTATTGCATGGTTACGCTGCTCACACGATTAAAAACTCCTTGTTATACTTATTACTTGGTTTCACTCTCGACGTCATCTTAGTCTTCTTGAAGAGTGTTGATAACGCCTTACATATATCATAATAAAGTTACCATGGTACTAACACCTTGCTTGCTTGGTTAATGTATCATGGTGACGTTATTACGCTATATCTATTCATGACTTCCATTTTTCAAAAGGTTTGGATTTCATCGGTATTCAAACTAGTTTTAAGTATACCTTGTCAAGGGACTGTGACAACATCACATCAGTGCTTAGACCTTGTTGGGGTTCTAACTTGACTTACATATTGGTACATCTTTGTCGCTATCTTAGGGTATAGGCTTGGCAATAACAAATTGAGTGAATCATAACATTAGATGTGCATATGAATGTTTCTTGATAAAAACAATTGCATAAAATTACATCTACGATACACTGTGGTACAATTCCAACATCCCCTTAAATAGCTTGCAGAAAACCATACACTTAAGGGTTACACTAGCTACATAAAGACATCCGCTAGTGATGCCTAAAAACATAAAAATGGTAGCCAAATCAAATGAGCAGCACATGGGAGAAAACCCTTTCGACACATTCCCATTCTAGTGGTCATAATTTAGGACCACTCTTCTCTCAAGTCAAAGATATGGAGACATTAATTGATCATAGTGGAGAAGAGTCAGACTCTTTGGGAGAACAACAAAGGTTAGACCTAAACAGATTTGATGAGCTCTTATATTATAACAAAGATCAAGTACTTGCAAGAGTCTTGGCATTAGGAGCTAAACTTCCACACGAGTGCAAAGAAGAAACAAAGGTCGTTGACCCTAACTTAGGAGAATGGAGATTCATCTTAGACACATATAATCCTTTTGATGTGGGATATGCATCCACTTCTGGGCAACATAAGGCTGTTGTCGAAGGTGAAACATCACATAAACCTCACTTTAAGGCTTTGCATAAAGTGAAAACTGAGCAGAAGGCCTAACCTCCTCTGAAATTCAATGAAGAAGAGGATCCCTTGGTTGAGGAGGAGATCCTCCAAAAATAGATCTTGAAGTTGAGTTAGAAATTAGTGAACCTAGGCTCTTCAAAAAGAAACATAGGTAAAGACAAAGACAAAAACAAACTTAACAAATTTCAATCGATCCGCATACAATGACTTTGTACTTTTAAAGTAATTCAGCCTCAAAGGTCAATATCACCTACTAAAGAGCAACTCATTCAGGATGAATTAAAATCTATGAAATATACGCTCACGACATTACAACAAGGAAATGTAGGACAAGGCATAAAATATTCATATGAAGAACTATGTCCTTACCTCTTCGATAAGGACATGCTACAACAACCTTTCTGAAACATTTCACTATTCCCAAGTTTGATAATTATAAGTGCAAAAGTGATCCTCACGATTATATAAAAGACTTTTACATGGCTTGCTAAGAGGTTGCGTATAGCGATAATTTCTGATAGGACTTTTCCTCATAGCCTAGGAGCCGTGGGATTCGAATGGTTTTATAGCATACCTAAGGCTCCATTACAACATGGCCCATGCTAGCAAAGAAATTTGTGCAGAATTACTCCTATAATATGAGAGTGACATCACCATAAACGATCTATGAAACACAAAACAAAAACCCAATGAGACATTTACGAGATTTTTACAATGATGACACGGGTTAGCTAGTCACTTTCTTTGTGCCTTACCCAAACAATAGTTAGTGAGTATATTCATTCCTAACTTGAACCCAGAAATATCCTTTCACTTGCAAATGCATTATGGCTCAAACTTTGAATAAGTCATAGAGAAAGGTAGTCAAATTGAGAAAGTTCTCATTTCCAAGGGCATGCTTAAACCTGTTATTAAAAACAAACAAGAAGCCAAATCCACAGACAAACCTAAATTCTTCAATAAGAATAAACATGTCATTGGTGATGGCATTATGAAGTCTAAGAGAGTCCAAGCCATACAGACAGGCCCACTCTTGAAAATTTCACAAGGGCCTCATCCCAAAGCACCTACAAAACATACGTTCACATATTTGACAGAATCCTTATCTACCATCCTAAAATAATTAGATGGTGCAAAGATGGTAGAATATCTAATTGCGATAATGCCCTACCCAGAAGACGCTCCAAAACCAGTTTGGTTTAAAGAAAATGAATATTACAACTTCCACCATGTCCAAGGACACAAAATAGATAGATGTTTGAGATTAAGCCATTATATCCAAGACCTCATAGAGGAAGGGAAAATTGCTGTAGAGTCTCCCCCAGAGGCCAGTAAAAGTTTGAATGAAAAAATGGGTATTTACAAGGAACCTTTTCCTGACCATGCGAATAAAAAAGAAAAAGAAAATAGATCAAGGGAAAACTTCCAACAACTATAGGACTACTGCCTATGTGTACCCTACAAATGATAGTCCCTATGATTCCCTCATTAGATGTATTAACTCATCTAATGAACAAATTAACACCATTTAGATCTTAGAAAAGAGTTACGCGATGAAACAAGATGTGCCTACTTAATCATACCAAATCCTATGCCTACCCTTGAGGAAATTCAAGTATAAGAAATTAGAAAAACATCTACTAAGATATCTATCCTTGATCTCCTAAAAATATCCAATGCCCATAAAAACATGTTCAAAACTTTACAAAATTTAGGGGTTTCCACAGAAATAGATCCCACAAACCTTCAAGCCATGATTGCACACTTAGACACCAACGATCATATTACTTTTGATCATACTGCAATCCCACATAATAACCCAGAGCATAACTTTCCATTATATCTTGAAGTGGTGGTTACCCATCACAAGATCAAAAGAGTACTTATATATGGGGATCTGGTTTGAATATTTGGACCTTGAAAGTGGTAAAGCAAGCTGCACCGGTCGAAATAGAGATGGGTGCTAAAACTATCACAATCACAACATATGATTATGAAGAAATAGAGTCACTAGGGACTATAGTGGTCCCCATAGAGGTATGACCAACATGCCACGACACAACGTTCCATGTCCTTGACTTGGACCTTTTGTATAACATTCTCTTAGGATGCCCACGGATCCATGCCATACAGGATATTCCATCAATGTTTCATCAGTGCATCAAGTTATGTCATGAAGGGCAGGTGGTTACCATTTTGGGTGAACCAGAACCTTTCACACATTGTAGGGATTTATACAGTTTTTCTCGTGTAGCTTATGAATTTCCTTCTGCGGATGTTTTGTCCCTTTACAAATGGAGGCCATGAAGAACATATTAGATTCAGAATCTCTCACACCTTTCACTTAATATTTTCCCTTGTTGGTCAATCCATTTGCTTCATGGGAGGCCACATCAACAAAATATGGCCCAAGTAGGCCATTCACTCTTGAGTAGGCTCTATTGATATCAAACTTATCAGTATCCCCGGGAAAGGGGTAAGCCTTATTTTTAGTTTAAGAGCACTGCAAGCAATTTCCTAAACCTTTGGAGAAATTTGTCCATAGTGGCCTCTTCTGCGAGGAGAAAATGTTAGAAGACCCTACCGGTAGAGTACCGAGAAGGCACCATGGCTTGATGCAATCAAGTGACTCGATCGTCAAAGGTTCTCGCATGATGTTTGCCATGGGCTATAGTGGGTTTGGATGTGGCAATAATACACAAGGCCGGTTGGAGCTTATCCATATCCCGATTTCAAAACTAATAAACATGGCCTTGGAATAAGGCCCCATATGCTCTACCCTCGATAACAATGCTACTTCTTCTAAAAGTGAGGATGTTTCACCTCATTCCGATAGTGACGCAGATTCCCAATGTAGCCTTTACGAAGATCTTGCCTCCATGAACCTATTCCCATTCTTCGGTCCTCACCTTATCCGAATCCATCCCCTAGATAAATATCCAATATCCCTTATATATCCTAAGCTTATAGATTGGGATCAACAACTTCTGTGCCATTGGATTTCTTTGAAAATGATGAGGCATTCGCGAGTTCATGGGACTCGGGGATTTTATTTTATTTGGAGACCACAAGAAATGATTTAAGATTCAACTAGATGCTTGTGTCCATTTTGGGAGGAAGTAGAGATGTACGATGACGGTAACTAAAGGTAAACCTACCTCACGAGAAACCGAGAAAGAAGGCTCAATGGAAATCCCATAGTGACAAACTCTTTGGTGAACTCATAAATGAGCAGAATGAAGAGTCTAAGAATGAAGTGATTTATCCATTTAAAGATGATCATGGACTACCGCAGGAGGTGGATCTTACTCTTCCCCCTGATCCTACATGGATGGAAGATGCTTTTAAAATGCTTATTGAGGAAACGATCAACATCAACATTGGCTTAGAGGAGCATCCTAGAATAGTCAAGTTGGGAGCTTCACTCTCAGCTCAGGAACAAAAGACCTTTGTAGAGATCTTAAAAGAATACATGGACATATTCGCATGGACATATGCAGATATGCCTATTTTATACCCTAAGTTAGTTATACACAACCTTGTTGTGCACTTAGAGGCCAAACCAATCAAATAAAAATTAAGAAAGATGCATCCTAAAGTGGTGCTCTTGGTCAAAGAAGAATTAGAAAATTTGTTAGTTGTTGATTTCATAAAACCTATTGACTATTTAGAATGGATCTCTAACATAGTCCTAGTACAAAAAAACCTATTGGAATAAGGATCTGCATGGATTTGTGACATCAACAAAGCATGTCCAAAAGATGATTTTCCCCTACCTAACATCGACATGATAGTCGATTCAATAGCTGGCTATGAAATGTTGTCCTTGATGGATGGTTTTTCAGGTTATAACTAGATATGAATTGCGAGAGGAAGATCAGCATAAGACAACATTCATCACCCCTTGGGAACATTTACATTACAAAGTCATGCCCTTCGGGCTTAAAAATGTTAGGGCTACTTATCAGTGGGCCATGACAGTTATCTTCCATGATATGATAAGTGACATCATGGAGGATTATGTTGATGATATCCTAGCAAAATCTAAGAGTAGAAAAGAACACCCTGAAGTGTTGAGGCGTATCTTTCAGCGTCTAAGAGACTATAAGGTTTGCTTGAACCCTAAGAAATGTGTCTTCGGTGTCTTATCAGGAAAACTCCTAGGGTTCATTGTCTCACAAAGAGGGATTAAAGTGGATCCTACAAAGGTTACGACTATCACAGAAATGCCACCACCTACCACTCTCAAGTAGCTAAGGAGTCTACAAGGAAAGATTCAGGAAATCCATCACTTTATCTCACAACTTGCGGATAAGTGCCACCCCTTTACTCATTTGCTCAAGAAAGATGTCACATTCAATTGGGGGTCTAATTGTGAAAAATCCTTTGCACTACTCAAACAGTACTTATCCAACCCACCTGTACTAATGCCACCTACCCCCGATGAACCTCTCCTCTTATACATTTCCGCTACCCAGTTTGCCATTGGTGCATTACTTTCCCAATATGACTTAGCCCATAAAGAGAGAGCAATTTACTATCTTAGCCACACCTTGATCGCATACAAGTTGAATTATCCCCAAATAGAAAAGGCCTACTTGGTGGTTGTATTCACATTTCAAAAGCTTCGCCATTATCTCTGAATAATAAGACCAAGCTCATATCCAAAGTTGACCCTCTCAAGTACCTTTTATCCAAACCCGCCCTCACAGGCCGAATGGCTAATTGGATCATTCTCTTGAGTGAGTTTGACATTGATTTTGTAAATCAGAAGTCTTTAAAAGGACAGGTACTAGCTGATTAGTTGGCAGAAGCTCCTCTCCCAGGAATGGAACCTTTATGCTTAGATTTACCAGATGCATCTATGATGTATATTGAAGATTCCGTATAATGGTAGGTTCACTTTGATGGATCTTTTACCTTCCATGGATCTAGAGCAAGAGTGGTCCTCATCACTCCAAATGGTGATGTCATACCATGAGCATTTTGATTGGGATTCCCGTGTACAAATAACATTGTAGAGTATGAAGCACTCATCGCTGGCCTCAGGCTAGCTATTACATGGAATATCGGACAACTACGAGTCATTGGAGACTCAACTTATCATAAAATAGGTTAATGATGAGTATAAGGTTAAAGATGAGAAACTTATTCCATATAAGAAAATGGTTGAAAATTTGAAGGAATATTTCACACAAGTCATATTTGAACAAAAACCAAGGTCGCATAATAGATCCGCGGATGTTATGGCTATTATTAGGTATCTCTTATGCAGAGCAACTAAAGAAAGTAAGATGTATTTCTTCATGGAACATCTACAGGTACCTGCATATGATATGCCAGAGTCATGTTTGGCATGTGAAGTTTTTGGTCCTTTATCCCCTTGGTATGACCCTATCTTCTAATACCTACAAGATGGCACCCTTCCCCTTGACATCACCCATTCTGAAAAGAAATCCCTTATTCACCGCATAGCCCATTATACCCTCCTAGGAGGTACCCTTTATCATCGTGGCTATGATGGGAATCTACTTCATTGTTTGGATGTCATTGATTCTATCCATGCAATTAAGGAAGTACATAGTGGTATTTGTGGAGCACATACTAGTGGCATGGTCTTAGCTAAAAATCTATTGAGAGTAGGCTATTATTAGCCTACCATGGAATCTGATTGTTACAACTTTGTAAAGAAGTGTGAACTATGCTAGATATATGGAAATTTAATACATGCGTTGATGTAAGGTTTACAACCTATTACCACACCTTGGCCATTCTCTAAATGGGGCCTAGATCTCATAGGGAAGCTCCATCCTTCTTCATCAGATGGTCATACTCATATCATCACCACCATCATATACTTTACCAAATGGGTAGAGGTTGTCCCTCTTACCTATGTCACCGGTGCACCAATTTCAAAATTCATCGTGAACCATCTCATATCTTTATTACTAGATCCCCTTGGCCATTGTCACTGATAATGGTAAATCCTTCAAAAATAAAATGGTTAAAACATTGTGTCAACACTTTCATATCCAAATTAAGTGGTCTACCCCTTATTACCCTCAAGATAATGGGACAGTGGAAGCCACCAATAAAACCCTTGTATGGATTATGGAGAAAATGGTCGATAAAGCGATCGTAATTGGCATTTGTAGATACATCCCCCCCTTGGGCCTATCGTAACTCCATCCACACTCCTAGTAGTATGACCCCTTATTCAATTTTTTATGGACTTTGAAGCCATCATACCTTTGGAAGTGGAGCTTCCCTCCATGAGAATATCTCTCAGAGACTATCTTGATAAAGATGAAGACTACAGAGTTTCTCGCCTAGAAGAATTAAATCTATTAGATGAAAGGCATATCAAAGCACTCAATAACCTAAAATTTTATCAAAGCAGAGTGTTTAGATGATATAATAAATGTACTATTCATCGGGAATTTGATGTGTTATATCTAGTTCTCAAAGAAAATCAGAAGAACACCATTAAAGGCAGGAGAAAAGAAAGGAAAGTTGAAGCTAATTGGTTAGGTCCTTATGTTATAATTGTAAAATATGGATCAAGGGCCTAAAAATTGCACATTCGGATGGTGAAGAACTTCCAGGAACCCATGAATTCCATGCACTTAAAGTGTTTCTATGCTTAGGCATGAAGAGAATATCAAATAAAAACTAAAAATTGGAAAACAAAGAAAAACAAGAAAAAATGGAAAAATGAGAAAATAGTAAAGAAAAAGCAGGTCGTCCTTGTGTGAATACCACACAATTATGGCACAAGGGGTAGGCCTTTGAGTGAAAAATATTTTTTGGCACTCAAAGAGGATTCGCATGACACAAGTGACTCTTACAGAAGGATGGGTAATCTTTAGCACTTTTTAGATACGACATTTTTGCTAGGTCTAGGAACCGTAGTAGGATCACCTTTACCTTGCCATGATTTGGTTTGTTTGCTCTTATATCTATAGGAAGGACATTACCTTTGTATAATCCCATCTAACACCTTTGAGCATGAAAATCCCATTGCCATCTTCTGCACATATGCATGTGGCATTCTATCCTTTGTATATTCCTACATCATATTTGAGGGCATCCACGCTTTATTGTTCTTGTACATTGCTTTTTAAATATGACCTTGGAAAATAAAAAAACATTTGGAAAATGATACACAAAAATCTAAACATTTAGAAAAATCCCCTTTCCAAGGATAAAGCTACATTCGTCTCACAATGCTATCTTGGGAAACCTAAACAAAAGCAGTGACAAATGTATTTGTGAAAACTTATCTTCTTAGATAAACCCAAAAACATTAGAAAATATGTCAATGTTGTCCCACAAAAACAAAGTAGTGCTTTAATTACTTTTAGTTGTTGGTTTGTATAGTTTTGGTGTACTTAGTCCATTGAATTGTTAGTTCTTTAAAATGGATCATTTGCTTATCAAAAGTTGAATCTTGTTTGATTTAAATTGAGCATTGCATTACATACATTTGAAGGCTATCATGCTTGTAAACAATTGTTGTAGGTTTCTTTGTTTGTTAGTGTGCTTCCTTTTAGGGTTCATTTTTTCTTGCTTAGATTAGATCTCATTTTATCTCTTGTTAGAGGTTTGTGCATGTGTTTGTTTAGTAGTAGTATGTGTATATTTGTTTAGTTTTGTTAACTTTTACTTGTGTTTTCGCATGAGTTATTTGTTATCACATCTATCATCTATCATCTCATCACCTTTATAACATCATTCACTACATCACATATATACAAAAATTCTAAGTATTACATCATGCATGTATGCTAAGCTAATCATCAAATACCGTATCATTAGTGGGAGAAGAGGGTTGCGCATAATCACTAATCTATCCCCCACACCAATATCATCTAGTATCATCCCAAGTGCTAGCATAAAAACTTAGAACTAAATCATGAATCTAAAAACATGTGGTGCCATCTGCAGATACATCATCAAATATGAAAGTAGGAAGTATACACATTTCTGAATCTAAGATATGCCACATACATGAAAGAAAGAACAAACATACATCATGAATCCATCATATAAATGATACATCAAAAATGTCCATATATACATGTATAACTGTCCAGTCAGTGCTCAAAATAATACATCATCGATACAATATGCCATCAAAAAGGGGCATGCATCAAAAAGAATCAGGCCTTCATCACGAGGCATCATCAAAATAATAGTATACAAAGCTATACATCGAAATCAGCCTTCATCAGAGGCATGTATAAAGAATATATGTAGAAAAAAGAAGGAAGAGCTCAACCACATCTCTCGCCCATGCTAGCAAAGAAATTTGTACAGAATTACTCCTATAAAATAGAGAGTGACATCACCATAAATGATCTATGAAACACAAAACAAAAATCCAATGAGACATTTGAGATTTTTACAATGATATATAACGCAGGTTAGCTAGACACTTTCTTTGTGCCTTACCCAAACAATAGTTAGTGAGTATATTCATACCTAACTTGAACCCATAAGTATCCTTTCACTTGCAAATGCATTATGGCTCAAACTTTGAATAAGTCATAGAGAAAGGTAGTCAAATTGAGAAAGTTCTCATTTCGAGGGCATGCTTAAACTTATTAAAAACAAACAAGAAGCCAAATCCACAGACAAACCTAAATTCTTCAATAAGAATAAACATGTCATTGGTGATGGCATTATGAAGTCTAAGAGAGTCCAAGCCATATAGACAGGCCCAATCTTGAAAATTTCACAAGGGCCTCATCCCAAAGCACCTACAAAACATACGTTCACATATTTGTGAGAATCCTTATCTACCATCCTAAAATAATTATATGGTGCAAAGATGGTAGAATATCGAATTGCGATAATGCCCTACCAGAAGACGCTCCAAAACCGGTTTGGTTTAAAGACAATGAATATTACAACTTCCACCATGTCCAAGGACACAAAATAGATAGATGTTTGAGATTAAGCCATTATATCCAAGACCTCATAGAGGAAGGGAAAATTGCTGTAGAGTCTCCCGAGAGGCCAAGTAAAAGTTTGAATGAAAAATGGGTATTTACTGAGGAACCTTTTCTGACCATGCGAATAAAAAGAAAAAGAAAATAGATCAAGGAAAACATCCAACAACTATAGGACTACGCCTATGTGTACCCTACAAATGATAGTCCTTATGATTCCCTCATTGGATGTATTAACTCATCTAATGAACAAATTAACACCATTTAGATCTTAGAAAAGAGTTACGCAGTTGGGACAAGATGTGCCCACTTAATCATACCAAATCCTATGCCTACCCTTGAGGAAATTCAGTATAACTTGATAGAGAAATTAGAAAAAACATCTACTAAGATATCTATCCTTGATCTCCTAAAAATATCCAATGCCCATAAAAACATATTGTTCAAAACTTTACAAAATTTAGGGGTTTCCATAGAAATAGATCCCACAAACCTTCAAGCCATGATTGCACACTTAGACACCAACGATCATATTACTTTTGATCATACTACAATCCCGCATAATAACCTAGAGCATAACTTTCCATTATATCTTGAAGTGGTGGTTACCCATCGCAAGATCAAAAGAGTACTTATAGATGGGGGATCTGGTTTGAATATTTGCACCTTGAAGCTGGTAAAGCAACTACACAGGTCGAAATAGAAATGGGTGCTAAAACTATCACAATCACAACATATGATTATGAAGAAATAGAGTCACTAGGGACTATAGTGGTCCCCATAGAGGTATGACCAACATGCCACGACACAACGTTCCATGTCCTTGACTTGGACCTTTTGTATAACATTCTCTTAGGATGCCCACGGATCCATGCCATACGAGGATATTCCATCAATGTTTCATCAATGCATCAAGTTATGTCATGAAGGGAAGGTGGTTACCATTTTGGGTGACCCAGAACCTTTCACACATTGTAGGGATTTATACGTTTTCTCGTGTAGCTTATGAATTTCCTTGTGGATGTTGTTGTCCCTTTACAAATGGAGGCCATGAAGAACATATTAGATTAGAATCTCTCACACCTTTCAATCAAGATTTTCCCTTGTTGGTCAATCCATTTGCTTCATGGGAGGCCACATCAACAAAATATGGCCCAAGTAGGCCATTCACTCTTGAGTAGGCTCTATTGATATCAGACTTATCGGTATCCCCCAGGACAAGGGGTAAGCCTTATTTTTAGTTTAAGAGCACCCACAAGCAATGTCCTAAACCTTTGGAGAAATTTGTCCATAGTGGCCTCTTGTCTGAGGAGAAAATGTTAGAAGACCCTACCAGTAGAGTACCAGAAGGCACCATGGCTTGATGCAATCAAGTGACTCAGTACGTCAAAGGTTCTCGCATGATGTTTGTCATGGGCTATAGTGGGTTTGGATGTGGCAATAATACACAAGGCCAGTTGGAGCTTATCCATATCCCTGATTTCAAAACTAATAAACATGGCCTTGGAATAAGGCCCCATGATGCTCTACCCTCTGATAACAATGCTACTTCTTCTAAAAGTGAGGATGTTTCACCTCATTCCGATAGTGATGCAGATTCCCAATGTATCCTTTACGAAGATCTTGCCTCCATGAACCTATTCCCATATTCGTTGGTCCTTAACTTATCCGAATCCATCCCCCTAGATAAATATCCAATATCCATTATATATCCTAAGCTTATAGATTGGGATCAACAACTTCCTATGCCATTGGATTTCTTTGAAAATGATGAGGCATTCGCAGAGTTCATGGGACTCAGGGATTTTATTTTGGCTGGAGACCACAAGAAATGATTTAAGATTCAACTAGATGCTTGTGTCATTTTGGGGAGGAAGTAGAGATGTGCAGACGGTAACTAAAGGTAAACCTACCTATGAGAAACCGAGAAAGAAGGCTCAATGGAAATCCCATAGTGAAAAACTCTTTGGTAAACTCATAAATGAGAAAAATGAAGAGTCTAAGAATGAAGTGGTTTATCCATTTAAAGATGATCATGGACTACCGCAGAGGTGGATCTTACTCTTCCCCCGATCCTACATGGATGGAAGACGCTTTTAAAATGCTTATTGAGGAAGCGATCAACATCAACATTGGCTCGGAGAGCATCCAAGAGTAGTCAAGTTGGGAGCTTCACTCTCAGCTCAGGAACAAAATACCTTTGTAGAGATCTTAAAAGAATACATGGACATGTTCACATGGACATATGCAGATATGCCTATTTTATACCCTAAGTTAGTTGTACACAATCTTGTTGTGCACTTAGAGGCCAAACCAATCAAATAAAAATTAAGAAAGATGCATCCTAAAGTGGTGCTCTTGGTCAAAGAAGAATTAGAAAATTTGTTAGCTGTTGATTTCATAAAACCTATTGACTATTCAGAATGGATCTCTAACATAGTCCTAGTACAAAAAAACCTATTGGAATAAGGATCTGCATGGATTTCTGTGACATCAACAAAGCATGTCCAAAAGATGATTTTCCCCTACCTAACATCGACATGATAGTCGATTCAATAGCTGGCTATGAAATGTTGTCCTTGATGGATGGTTTTTAGGTTATAACCAGATATGAATTGCAGAGGAAGATTAGCATAAGACAACATTCATCACCCCTTGGGGAACATTCTGTTACAAGGTCATGCCCTTCGGGCTTAAAAATTATGGGGCTACTTATCGGTGGGCCATGTGGATATCTTCCATGATATGATAAGTGACATCATGGAGGATTATGTTGATGATATCTAGCAAAATCTAAGAGTAGAAAAGAACACCTGAAGTGTTGAATCGTATCTTTCATCGTCTAAGAGACTATAAGGTTTTCTTGAACCCTAAGAAATGTGTCTTCGGTGTCCTATCAGGAAAACTCCTAGGGTTCATTGTCTCACAAAGAGGGATTAAAGTGGATCCTACAAAGGTTACGGCTATCACAAAAATGCCACCACCTACCACTCTTAAGTAGCTAAGGAGTCTGAGGAAAGATTCGGGAAATCCATCACTTTATCTCACAACTTGCGGATAAGTGCCACCCCTTTACTCATTTGATCAAGAAAGATGTCACATTCAATTGGAGGTCGATTGTGAAAAATCCTTTGCACTACTCAAACAGTACTTATCAACCCACTGTACTAATGCCACCTACCCCTAGATGAACCTCTCCTCTTATACATTTTGCTTTACCCCGGTTTGCCATTGGTGCATTACTTTCCCAATATGACTTAGCCCATAAAAGAGAGCAATTTACTATCTTAGCCACACCTTGATCGCATACAAGTTGAATTATCCCCAAATAGAAAATGACTGCTTGGTGGTTGTATTCACATTTCAAAAGCTTCGCCATTATCTCCTGAATAATAAGACCAAGCTCATATCCAAAGTTGACCCTCTCAAGTACCTTTTATCCAAACCCGCCCTCACGGGCCGAATGGCTGATTGTATCATTCTCTTGAGTGAGTTTGACATTGATTTTGTAAATAAGAAGTCTTTAAAAGGACAGGTACTAGCTGATTAGTTGACAAAATCTCCTCTCCCAGGAATGGAACCTTTATGCTTAAATTTACCAGATGCATCTATGATGTATATTGAAGATTCCATATAATGGTAGGTTCACTTTGATGGATCTTTTACCTTCCATGGATCTAGAGCAAAAGTTGTCCTCATCACTCCAAATGGTGATGTCATACCATGAGCATTTTGATTGGGATTCCGTGTACAAATAACATTGTAGAGTATGAAGCACTCATCGCTGGCCTCAGGCTAGCTATTACATGGAATATAGGACAACTATGAGTCATTGGAGACTCAACTTATCATAAAATAGGTTAATGATGAGTATAAGGTTAAAGATGAGAAACTTATTCCATATAAGAAAATGGTTGAAACTTTGAAGGAATATTTCACACAAGTCATATTTAAACAAAAACCAAGGTCGCATAATAGATCCGTGGATGTTATGGCTATTATTAGGTATCTCTTATGCAGAGCACCTAAAGAAAGTAAGATGTATTTCTTCATGGAACATCTACAGGTACCTGCATATGATATGCCAGAGTCATGTTTGGCATGTGAAGTTGTTGGTCCTTTATCCCCTTGGTATGACCCTATCTTCTAATACCTACAAGATGGCACCCTTCCCCTTGACATCACCCATTATGAAAAGAAATCCCTTATTCACCGCATAGCCCATTATACCCTCCTAGGAGGTACCCTTTATCGTCGTGGCTATGACGGGAATCTGCTTCGTTGTTTGGATGTCATTGATTCTATCCATGCAATTAAGGAAGTACATAGTGCTATTTGTGGAGCACATACTAGTGGCATGGTCTTAGTTAAAAATCTATTGAGAGTAGGCTATTATTAGCCTACCATGGAATCTGATTGTTACAACTTTGTAAAGAAGTGTGAACTATGCTAGATATATGGAAATTTAATACATGCGCTGACATAAGGTTTACAACCTATTACCACACCTTGGCCATTCTCTAAATGGGGCCTAGATCTCATAGGGAAGCTCCATCACTCTTCATCAGATGGTCATACTCATATCATCACCACCATCATATACTTTACCAAATGGGTAGAGGTTGTCCCTCTTACCTATGTCACCGGTGCACCAATTTCAAAATTCATCATGAACCATCTCATATGCTGTTATTGGATCCCCTTGGCCATTGTCACTGATAATGGTAAATCCTTCAAAAATAAAATGGTTAAAACATTGTGTCAACACTTTCATATCCAAATTAAGTGGTCTACCCCTTATTACCCTCAAGATAATGGACAGGTGGAAGCCACCAATAAAACCCTTGTATGGATTATGGAGAAAATGGTCAGTAAAACTGATCGTAATTGGCATTTGTAGATACATCCCGCCCCTTGGGCCTATCGTAACTCCATCCACACTCCTAGTAGTGTGACCCCTTATTCAATTATCTATGGCACTGAAGCCATCATACCTTTGGAAGTGGAGCTTCCCTCCATGAGAATATCTCTCAGAGACTATCTTGATAAAGATGAAGACTACAGAGTTTCTCACCTAGAAGAATTAAATCTATTAGATGAAAGGCATATCAAAGCACTCAATAACCTAAAATTTTATCAAAACAGAGTGTCTAGATGATATAATAAATGTACTATTCATCGGGAATTTGATGTGTTATATCTAGTTCTCAAAGAAAATCGAGAAGAACACCATTAAAGACGAGAGAAAAGAAAGGAAAGTTGAAGCTAATTGGTTAGGTCCTTATGTTATAATTGTAAAATATGGATCAAGGGCCTAAAAATTGCACATTCGGATGGTGAAGAACTTCCAGGAACCCATGAATTCCATGCACTTAAAGTGTTTCTATGCTTAGGCATGAAGAGAATATCAAATAAAAACTAAAAATTGGAAAACAAAGAAAAACAAGAAAAAATGGAAAAATGAGAAAATAGTAAAGAAAAAGCGAGGTCGTCCTTGTGTGAATACCACACAATTATGGCACTGAGGGTAGGCCTTTGAGTGAAAAATATTTTTGGCACTCAAAGAGGATTCGCCAGACACAAGTTACTCTTACGAGAAGGATGGGTAATCGTTACCACTTTTAGATACGACATTTTTGCTAGGTCTAGGAACCGTAGTAGGATCACCTTTACCTTGCCATGATTTGGTTTGTTTGCTCTTATATCTATAGGAAGGACATTACCTTTGTATAATCCCATCTAACACCGAGCATGAAAATCCCATTGCCATCTTCCGCACATATGCATGTGGCATTACGTCCTTTGTATATTCCTACATCACGTTGGGGGCATCCACGCTTTATTGTTCTTGTACATTGCTTTTTAAATATGACCTTGGAAAATACAAAAACATTTGGAAAATGATACACAAAAAATCTAAACATTTAGAAAAATCCCCCTTTCCAAGGATAAAGCTACATTCGTCTCACAATGCTATCTTGGGGAAACCTAAACAAAACAGTGACAAATGTAGCCGTGAAAACTTATCTTCTTAGATAAACCCAAAAACATTAGAAAATATGTCAATGTTGTCCCATAAAAACAAAGTAGTGCTTTAATTACTTTTAGTTGTTGGTTTGTATAGTTTTGGTGTACTTAGTCCATTGAATTGTTAGTTCTTTAAAATGGATCATTTGCTTATCAAAAGTTGAATCTTATTTTATTTAAATTGAGCATTGCATTACATACATTTAAAGGCTATCATGCTTGTAAACAATTGTTGTAGGTTTCTTTGTTTGTTAGTGTGCTTCCTTTTAAGGTTCATTTTTTCTTGCTTAGATTATATCTCATTTTATCTCTTGTTAGAGATTTTTGCATGTGTTTGTTTAGTAGTAGTATGTGTATATTTGTTTAGTTTTGTTAACTTTTACTTGTGTTTTTACGGCACGATTATTTGTTATCACATCTATCATCTATCATCTCATAACCTTTATAACATAATTCACTACATCACATATATACAAAAATTCTAAGTATTACATCATGCATGTATGCTAAGCTAATCATCAAATATCGTATCATTAATGGGGGCAAGAGGGGTTGCGCATAATCACTAATCTATCCCCCCCACACCAATATCATCTAGTATCATCCCAAGTGCTAGCATAAAAACTTAGAACTAAATCATGAATCTAAAAACATGTGGTGCCATCTATAGATACATCATCAAATATGAAAGCAAGAAGTATACACATTTCTGAATCTAAGATATGCCACATACATGAAAGAAAGAACAAACATACATCATGAATCCATCATATAAATGATACATCAAAAATGTCCATATATACATGTATAAATGTCCAGTCAGTGCTCAAAATAATACATCATCGATACAATATGCCATCAAAAAGGGGCATGCATAAAAAAGAATCGGGCCTTCATCACGAGGCATCATCAAAATAATAGTATACAAAGCTATACAACAAAATCAGCCTTCATCAGAGGCATGTATAAAGAATATCTATACAAAAAGAAGGTAGAGCTCAACCACAGCTCTCGCCCTCACCGAGGCTCCCAGGTCTGTCACTTGGTCAACGGAACAATGGTGGCTAGGGAGGACCTACACTAGATGGGCCACCAAATCTGAATAGATGGCCCATGTCCAACTAGTTTCTCTATCATGGGCTTCCTAGCGATCTTGATGAGTGGTCTGATCTCCATGACCTAGACCCTATCATTCTCATCCTTGAATGTTGAGGAGTACCAATCACTACTTTGGGGGAACTACCCTGAAGTAGGTAGTCTGTAAAATAAAGCCTCACCACCGAGCCTCGTAGCATCACGGATCAGGTTAGCATCTCCAGAAGTGAGGGTTGCCTAAAGGGAAACATCTCGCTCACCTGTCACTCTACCTAAATCAGCCTTAGCTTGTCTCAAAGAGGTAGCCTCTCGATCTCGCTCTGCAGTAACATTCTGCACCTAGGCTCATGCCTCATCCCTCTATGCTAGAAGACCATGTGACCATCTATATACGTGATCCCTTTGGGCTACCACCATCCACACCTGAGTCTGGGACTGGTGTAGGAGGCTCAATATATGAACCCCATATGTAGCCATCTCTCACACTTGACTCTTCCATGCAATATTATCGTTTCCCTGAGTGGCACTCGTGCCCGAGCACGATCTCTCTCTATTGTCAAAATTTGTAGCTTTTCTGAGCTTGATATCGCTCTAATGTAAGGTCCTATACTTGGGTCCTCACTGTATCTCTCTCACCAAACACATGGCGAATAACGATGGATACCTCAGTAATAACCTTTTGAAGAGCAGCTCACTACCCACCAGCACTGCTACTCTCTGGGGTATCAAAAGGTGGCCCTTACGCTAGTAATACCTATTGAAGAGGGGTATAAATCCCCACTGGAATGCCCACTAGGGGCAACTCTATGTCCACGACCTAGTTTACGTGTCTTGACCTAGGCACAGGGCCCTGTCGTTGTGGCTGCTATGGTACGGGACCCTGTCCCCTACCTCTAGCATGCGTTGGTGTGCATCGGGCCCACCCTCATCATCATCATCATCACTATCATCTCCACCCTCGCCACCACTAGGAGGCCCCACTGGAGGAGGCCTCATGCCAACATCATATACCACTCTGGGAATACTCAAATAGTGCGGGAGCACACCGTGGTACCATGGCCCATACTCAGTGTAGTACTCGGATCTTTGATCTATTTAAGCGGAACCAAAATAGTAGGTGCCACCTGTCAAAAGATGACCAATGCTATGTCATGGGAAATCTACGGACCCATATCAAAGTTCTCTCGGCTCGTGAGCATACCATCTATCTAGCCCAGGCACATCACAGGTAAGGATGAATTATCGCCGACATCGATCTACTCTATATAACTCCCACATATAGCTATGGTTGCCCAAGATAAAATGCTCAACAGTAGTAGTGTTGAGCTCTAGACCATCCTCTGGCCACTAAAAATGTCTGTAAGGCCTCCATGCAATGGAAGCCTGGAACAACTCATCTAACTCGCGCCTGTAATGGTATGTAACCCCCATGAAGGGTCACACATCATCCCCTTAGAGACCCAACACATCGTAAAAGGCTCGTCGGGAGCCCGACCTCTCAGCACACCTAAGGGGTGACCAATGGTAATGTGGTCCCATGCCCAAATTTGTAATAAACGGGTAGGTCCTACCATCTTCTAACGGTAGTAGGTGATCAGATGGAGATCCCAATACAAGTGTGCTAATATGCATTGACCCCAGTAGTAGGTATGTCCCTCCACCAAGCCAAGAATCACTCCTAGGAGTCCCAGTGGAAATGAAGCACCAGTCTTGTCAGGGAGTAGAACTCCACTGACAAGAGCCATCATATAGACCACTACACGGTCTAACTCTGGATCATCTATGCATCTGGATCATCTATGCATCGGGATAGTCTGATCGACATCCCACACCATGGTATGGTAGGAACACCAAACAAATGTGTGATGTGACACTAAATGTCACTCTAGTGGCTCATCGTCTCGATAAGTTGTCCCTAAATTAGGACCCACATGATGTGCCATACATCCTCTAAAGTAATGGTCATCTCCCGGTCGGGAGGCAAAAGCACTGGCTCTCACTATGCCACCACTCTGCGATGGCAATGAAAAGTCCATGATCTAAATTATTCTACGGCCTCTTAGCCATAAGAGAGAGTCTCATCACGTGTAAAAGGCTTACCAGGGTCACTCTATCATCCTCATCAAACTACGCCTCTATCACAGCTAAGCGGCCATAGTGCTCGCGAGTCTGAAGAACAGGTAACATACGCTGCAAAATCAATGCAAGTGTTAGGCATCTAACATTTCTATAATATTTTTCTAAGGAAAAATAATGCTTTTAATACATCTAATTTACTAACTATTATCCAATTTTACACACATGGCAAGATTGGATAATGGGGTCCTATCACGTTCAAAATGAAATAATAGTCAAGGAACCCATCTCCGGTTATTATTGAGATGCAATAATTAAAAATAATTCTGAATTACATATGAAGAGATCACCTAGCATCAAAAGGCACCCGGTTGATCTCAACTCGTAAAGAGTTCGGGGGTCGAGTTGATAGAGAACCCGGTGTCAAATTGATAGTATTCTCGGTAGAGACTCTCGATTGTAAGAGCTCGATGAGGTCTTGTTAATGCAAAATATAGCTCGTTGAAAATTGACGAATGAAAGGAACTCTACAAGGATCTCGGTAGAGATCGATGCAAAAATATCGAAGGCCAAGTCAAGGAGAGTCAAAGTTAACATGATGCCAGGTTTAATCCATTAAGACAGTTCTCGACCAACCACTTGGGAGAATTATCTTGTTTGACCGAGATGATGTGAAATTATGCAGATATGGGAGGTTCAACATCATTGAATCTCGGGTTTGTAATTACGTAATGGAAGGACTTTTATCGACCTAGGAAGTTAGTATAAGCACCATAGAATACCAATGTAAAATTGAGTCAAACGGACATCTTAAAAAGAGCTGTGAATTATAATGGTGTTTAAACCTTCCTCGGTTGAGCATTCGGTCTGCAAAGCAGCATGCATGTTGCGGTATAGTGAGAGTTCTTTTGAGCACTTCCAACAAGCGGGTTGTCAACTATGTTGTTATCATTCAACATCAAATTCATCCTCAAATTCGGGATTTTCCTTCAAGATATTTTTATGAAAATAGATTAAGTGATAGTGAGAGTGTTACTTGGGAGATCGATGAATTTATTACAAAGATTCTCTATCGAGACATTCTTGGTTTACGATGTAACTCATGGAAGTGAATCTCATAGAAGTGGAAGCTGTTTCATATCAGAATATTCATGAAGCATAATTTGCTTTGTAATTATATGAGCATCTTCAACGAGCCACTAGGTCATCGGGCATAAAGGTTTTACGTAGAAATTATCACACCTTACAAATTACTGAAATGTTTGCACTTTGAGAAAATGATGTCTCCTCACGCCGAGTGGAAAAGTGGAAATCGGTGGTCATCTGTCCAAAATGAAATATGGCCAAATGATAATGAAACCCTACACTCCAATCCCAGGACATGGAAAATAAGGTGAGCATTACAAGGAAATGACGTGATGTCAAGCCATTGACATGATTACGGGCGTGGGAGAATTTTGAGTCTCTTGCGAAAAATCGGGAGCACGATCATGACAAGCCGCAGTAATCCGTGCATGGGAAACATTTTAATATCTTGCCAACGTTGCGCGGCGAAGTTGAGGCGGGGCTGTGAATTAATGTGGCTGAGCATGTTACGTGGGGATTTGGAGCTGGTATGCCGACGTCGAGATTTGACGATGGAAGTCCAAGCTATTCACTACGTGTCGGGAGATTCGAGGCAAGCACCACCAAGTGGAAATATACTGTGATAATCCATGATCGAGACTTCCATGAATTGGAGAAATCAGGTCAAATTGCCAAGTGAAGATAGTATGATGTCTATCTGTCATGGTAATCCCATGCACGAGAAACATTTTAATATCTTGCCAAATTTGTGGAAATATGGGAAAACACTGCCAAGCGTGGAAATATTACGATGGCTATCCAACATGATACTTCCGCATGGGCCGTGTAAATAGGATCCGAGTCGTTGTGCGAGTCACCAAGAGAATTAAAGTGGTAGTTGCAAATTGGGCGGTGAGTAATCCTCCAAGCGATAAGGGAGGATGATGGCGAGATGGTTGAAGATGGGTCGACGTTGGAAAAAGTATCTAGTTTCAGGCTCACAAGAAAGAAACGCCTTCTCATGGGATACCACAATTGCAGCTTACAGAAGACACGGGTTTCCTCACGAGGCGTTGATACTGTTTCACCGAATGCAACAAATAGATGTCTGACCTGATCAGTTCACCTTTTCCAGCATACTTCTAGCCTGTGCCACGATAAGAGCTTTGGAACAGGGTATGGACATACATTGAGTTCTACGCTCAAAGCTCCCACGCATTCGATGCACAGGCATGTTGCAGTATAGTAGAAGTCGTTTTAGCACTTCAAGAAAGCAACTGTAGGAAACAAATATTCACTACCATGTATGATGGATTGGAGTCACGCCATTCAAGGCTTCATAAAATTTTCCTGAATCAGGAGATGAAGGTTTATTACGGTGCAGAATGAAACGATTCATATTGCTCAACATGTTTTCTCCTAGAAATGAATTGAATGTGAAGGTCAGCTCTGAAAATACCTGGTTGGCCGTTTTGCATGCTACATCCTTGTTACTCGTAAATGGTCTCTTTGAGAAACTCTGAGGGTAATAGGCAATATTTATACCCTTCCATTATGTGCATCCAATCAGACAATAAAAGTATTCCTTTACCAGGTTCAGAGAAACTTGTTTTTATCTAGCTTTATTTCTATTAGCTTTGATCGGCGACTAAGGAAAAATTCATATGGTTGTTACCTGTACATTTTTCCAAGGTCCTCTTGGTTGCCCTAGTTGTTCAATATATTTTTTGAAGGGCTTATTTTATGTGTTGCAAATTGTAACATAAAGGATCTTTTTAGTTTCCGGAAAAATGAGTATATTGTGTAGCTCACACTACTACTATGCCATACTAAGATCCCACTAGTGGAATAATTGTTGATTAGAGCCGAGATTACGAGAGAATGCACCGCCAAAATACCAAAGGACTCAATGCAAAATAATCCGATTGCCAAAGTGAGGAAAGAGTTAGTTTGGGGTTCAAAAATTATTGCAACACCGAGTTAGAGGATTCGAAACTCACCGAGTTGAGATTTGTTGAACTCTATCCACATGGACCCCGTCATCTTCAAGTCAAATGGGTCAACGGGGGGTCCGACATTATGTTAATTAAATTAATATTTTTATTTAAATATTTTAATAATAATATTTATTATTATTATTTAAATATTTTATTTAAATATTCTTTTAATTAATTAAGAAGACTAGGTCATCAAGTAATTAATGACCCATGATGGAACCTTCTCAAGTGGTTCAACTAAGCGTAATAAATACATCACGGGCCTTCATTTTAGGAATGTAATTATGACATTTCCTCTTCTTTCTCATATATTCTTCTATAAATGTAAGTTGAAAGCTCATTTCAAAGGGTTCCAATAGTTCAGACAAGTTGGATAGTTAGATATCTCAGGCGAGTGTATATTTTTTGAGAGTCCTCTCTCTTCTACAAGTTATTCTTGTGTGTTGAGAGAACTTTCAATCCTCCTCTTCAAGACTGTAATGGAAACTATTGTCTCTTATGAATGTATGATGCATTGTGCATGTTATTGAAGCAATAAAAGTGTGTGTTTTGTGACTAATCTTGGTCCTTTCATCCTTTTGTCCTTCTTTGTGCCTTTCTCATACTTACAGGTACACTATGCAAGTTTAAGTTCTATTATAGGTTCTTGGAGTTCTGTGCTTATCGAGTGGTGGAGTATTGCATGCAATTGAGTTGTGGTGTCTGTTCACCCTTCTTGAGTTCATCCTTCTTCATTTTGAACTGTTATATTTCTCGGTTTGATAAATTTTAACAAAGGGAATGCATGTCTATTAGTTTTTGGTATCATGTACCCTCTCTACATTGTAGTAGGTGAAGTTGACCTGTGGTGCACACACCCTCTTCAAGTTAACCCTTCCTGAGTCTGGAAACACCCTTTATTTAGTGCATCACCATCCCTAGTATAGTTTCATTTCTATAAATCTCTTTCCCTAAAACCCCATGAAAATGTTAGCATAGGATTAGATAATCATTTTTGTTACACTAGGAGTAGTACAACACTTAGTTTAGGAAGAGGAAGTGGCCTTCTCCGGAGGTTCACCTCAAGCCCAAGTCCCATAGCTTGAGAGGTGATCCCATGTGTCCCAATCACACCGAACATCCTATTCACATCTTGGCCATTCGGAGGGTGCAGTGATTTGGTGACAACATGTTTTGGCACGCCGGTGGGACAGAGTTGGTACTTCTCTTCTCACTTACACAAGTCAAAGTACCTGGCGACTCTATATCTCTGGATTCCAAATCTCAGTGCGGTAACTTATGTGAAGAATTCAGATAAGAGCTTCTTCAAAGAAAGGAAATTATCAGCATATCAAACTTTCCTTGTCTCCTCCAAAGAGAAGAAGAAGAGGCATTTCCACATCCCCAGTTGCAGATTTACCTTGTAGGGGTCATTTGACTCCTCCTTACGGAAGGTTTCCTCCACCCAAGAACAATCAACCTTTCATTGCTATGGCGAGGAACCAAGTTTTCCCCCTTTCAATGCAAGCAGTCCTCTTATGTTGGCTCAACATGACCCGATACCTATTGCGGCACTCAAAAGTTTACCCTTCTACACGGGGAAACTCACGTTACTCCAGTGGAGCATATCTTTGATGTAGCTAGCATCTGCGTAGTACATAATATCACCGAAGACAACGTTGTAGTTAGACTTCTTACTACCTCTTTCAAGGGAAAAGCACTTCAATGGTTTCGCGGGTTAGGTGTTGGCACTATAACCACTTGGGACGAGTTGGGAGAAAAGCTATGTAAACAATTCGAAGACAAAAGTGATCACCTATGACTTTGGGAACAACTTACTACCATAAAGAGAGCTTCCCAAGAATACATGAGTGATTTCAACTTCTGATTCCATAGGACTTGGAATAGGATTCCGGCGCTCGTAAAGCCTTCCGCACATAATGCATTCTTGTACTATTTGTGAGACTTGAATAGCGATGTAGCAGTTATGATCTAGTCCATGGGAGGGACTACACTTCCTGATGCTTACGAAGTTGCCATAAGTGCAGAGAATTCTTTGATTCAGGCTGGAAAGATAGCTCCATGACCACCAATGCCCTTTTCTCCAGATCTTACGAATCATCAGTCTATCATTGCTCCTATTCCAGTAGACTCTAAGCAACCATCTCAACCTTCCTCTGCCTCTTCAAATGACCTATTTGAAGTCAAGTCACAACTGTAAAATTTTGGAAATGAGCTCGTTGCACTCAAGAGGCAACTGTTTCAATACAATCATCTGTATTAGACACAAAATCAACAGTATCAAGCTAATCATTCTCCTTTTCAAGGGAACAATCAACCTCAAAATCAAACTACAAGTCAAGTTGCAAATGTCAGGCCCTTGAACTTTCAGAACCCTCTTACAGCTAGCTCATCTAGAGATATAGTACCTGTTCAAAATAATCTAGTTCAAGACTATGAATGGTGTTATCCTTACTCTCAACCTCAAAATGAAAATCTTTTTCCCAATAGGGTTCTTAGCCAAGCCCTTATGGTTCAAAGTGTATCTACCCCTTTAGAGTTAACAAACAATTCATCTATGCAAGAAGTAGTAGATCAACCGCAGGCACCTGAAGAATCCGCTTTGCTAAACTGGAAAGCAGAAGATTTTTGTGGATTGAATATAGATTCTTCATCAGTGGCAGCAAACACTCATTCCAAAAAGAGAGCAATGGAGCCTCAACCTCTCGAAGCTGATCTAGCATCCACTTCTCAACATGGATTACAAATGGTGGTTGATAAAAATGCGGGAAAGAAATCACCAGAAACACCGGCTAGCCACGCTGTAGGGAAGGATGGTTCTCCAGGCATCACGGTACCCAACAAACATTTTCCAAAGGAGGACCCCAATGCCCAAAAAGTGTCATCAAAATTGGAGAAATTCCCTTTAGCATAGTAGGACAAATGAAGAAAACCAATCGAAGCGTTACCATGTGGGACGCACTCTCGATCCCTTCCCAAAGAAACTCGCTGCAAGAAGCTCGAGCAGTTTTAGTACAACCAAGCGAGATCACCAAGCCATGGAGTGACAAATGCTACAAATTTGTGTCAACCTAGGAAGGGAAAATCATTCCTATGGCAAACAAACCACCACCATTCTACATTTCCACACGATCATTGGTGACCACAGTACATAATGCGGGCAGGATTGATTATGGTGCCAGTAGCTCTGTCATGCCTAAACAAATTGCAGATGTACTAGGCATACAATATGTGCCAGTTGCAAGAGGGGTTGTTCAGCTGGATGGCACAATCTGTTAAGACTGTTGGGGTTATCAAAGGACTTCAACTTACCATCCACGCATGCCCAAGCTTGTCATTCACCCAAGATATATCAGTCATTGATCTCCCTCCCCTCTTTGCCATTATCCTATCACAGGATTTCACCGCCAAGATGGGAAGTTACCTATTATCCGATTGGTCACATATGATTCTTAGGACTCGATACAGAACCAAAGTGACTATAATGGTAGAACCAATCTGCCATAATCATGTAGAACCCTACACTTTGCTAGTCTCATAAATGGAAATTACACCATCGGTGATCCAGAAGAGGAAGATGCCGATCATGAACCAACCACCCTTGTTGAAGAAGTCCCTGATACTTTGCTAGATGAAGTAAGTAGAGATCATTAGTACGATCCCTATGCTGATGTATTGGCAGAAGAAGAAGCTGGTTTGCTGGTCTTGGAAGAAACAGGATTAGGTACCTACTATATCCATGAAGAAGATACAATCATACCACAACTTGTCAAAACACCAAGTGATTCTAAAGGACTATGGCAATTGTTCTTCGATGGCTCAAGAAGTAAGAATGGATCCGGTGCTGGTGTTATGTTAATTTCTCTAGAGGGAGATAAATACTTCTCCTCTTTCCGGTTGCAGTTCAGTTGCACTAATAATGTTGCTGAATATGAGGCTCTTGTGTAAGGAATTCAGCTAGCCCAAAGGAAGGGAATCAAGGCCCTGACTATTTTTGGAGACAGTGAGTTAGTTGTTCATCAAGTTTCGGCACGTAGTGCATCCAAAAATGATCTTTTAAGATCATACAAGAACCGAGTCTGGGACCTGATTGAAGATTTCAAAGCTTTTGGAATCCATGCAATCCCTAGAGATCAAAATCAAGATGCAGATAGGCTTGCTACAATTGGTTCACAATACAACATACCAGTTGATATCATGAAAGAAGGGCAGAAATTTGTTAAAATGGTGGTTCGACCGGTAGTCCCTGATAATGTGAGTAGTTGGCAAGTGTTTGATAGTGATAAACAAATTGTCCTCTTCCTACAAGAAGAGGCGGAGTTTGCTGCAAAGAATCAAGATAAGTTGCAGGAGTCATATGGTGAGAAAATTCTCCAATTGAAAAGCAACAAGTTGCTAAAAGGTTTAGTCACTTTGGAATCCATTTTCAATTCAGATGACCAAGCCATAAGACAAAGCCCTAACATGGTGGTCAAAGAAGAATATTTTGAGGAAGTCGAAGTATCAAATGAAAAATTTCTCAAGATTGGAAAAGTGTGTACTTCTGAGGAGAAAGAAGCTTTCATCAAACTTTTTCAAGAGTATCATGACATATTTGCATGGAGCTATAAAGATCTGTGTGGTTTTGATCTAGGTCTAGCACAACATACCATCAAACTAGATCCTAATGTTAAGCCAGTTCATCAGAAACAAAGACCAATTAATCCCAAAATTGAGCCACTAATGAGAAAGGAGCTAACCAAGCTCATCGAGGCCTATATAATTTTTCCCATCAAGCATTCCTCATGGGTAGCCAATTTGGTGCCCGTGAGGAAGAAGAACGAAGAGATCGATTATGCGTAGATTTCGTGGGATTTGAATCGAGGCATCATTAAAAGACCATTATCCTCTTCCATCGATGGAGCGAGATCCTTCAAAGCGGTGGCGGGAGCTCAAAGATTTTCTTTTCTCAATGGATATTCGGGTTACAATCAAATCCTAGTCCAAGAATCTGACCAATTCAAAACGGCTTTCACTACCAAGTGGGGCACGTATGCCTACAATAAAATGTCATTCAGATTGTCCAATGTCGGGGCTACTTTCCAAAGAGCCATGGACATGGAATTTAAGGGACTAATCAATGATATTATTTTGGTTTACCTTTATGATATAATTGTATACTCTAAGCATGTAGAAGATCACATCACGCATCTAAGGAAAGGTTTCCAAAGGTGTAGGGAATTTGGGGTTTCACTTAGCCCCAAGAAATGTATTTTCACAGTACACGAGGGAAAATTTTTGGGGCATGTTGTTTTAGTGGAAGGATTATCAATCGATCCAGCCAGGATTCATTCAATTATGTCCTTATCTCTCCCAAGTCACAAGAAGGGCCTCTAAAGTTTTCTGGGAACCATAAATTTCATGTGGAGATTCATCCCTCAATTCGTGACATTGGCTAAACCACTAACAACCATGCTGAAGAAAAACATGCCATTCTCATGGACAAAGGAAGGACGAGAAAGCTTTGAAGCCATCAAAACAACCATTTCCTAAGCTCCCATTTGGTGAACCCCAAGTTTGACAAAGATTTTACGCTTTATGCTTTTGTAGGTCAAGAGAGCATTTCAGGGATCCTCACCCAACAAAAAAACAACCTGATGGAGCAACCAATTGCTTTCTTCAGTCAATCCCTTAAAGACTACGAGTTCAAATACTCATTCATTGAAAAGAAAGTCTTTGCGGTTATTTGATCTTTGAAGAAATTCAAGCACATGTTGTCCAACAACAAGATTCATCTGATGGTGTCTCATCCAGGTGTCAAGGAGTTTTTACTGAACAAAGAAATGAAAGAAAAGTGTACTGGATGGATCATGAAGGTGATGGAGTATGACGTGCACATAAAGTCACTAAACTTGTCAGAGGTAAGGGTTTATGTTAGCAACTTGCAGCAGACATGGAATCAAAAAGTAATGAGGACGTGACACTCCTAAATACTGATGAGGATGTTGATCAAGTGATTTGGTTATCCAAAATGAAGAATTTCATCTTCTCAGGAGCATACCCGGAAAACATGGATAAAAACCAAAGATGAACTTTCCGTCTTCAATCTATCCCATATGTTTTGGTAGATAGCATTCTCTTTCGAAAATATTTGAACGGTGTTCTCCTTCGGTGTGTAGGACCAGAACAAGTAAGTAAGATACTAGAAGAATTTCATAATGGCCTATCTGGAGGACATTATTCCGCATGAACAACAGCTACCAAGATCATGCGAGCTGGATACTATTGGCTGGATTTATTCAAGGATGCCCATCTTTGGGTAAGGAAATGTAAGGAATGTGCCTTTTTCATAGGTAAGTAGAAGCTGGCAGCTCTTCCGCTGCATCCAATTCAAGTGGATCAACCCTTTATTCAATGGGGGTTGCACTTCATCGAGAATGATTAATCCTCCATCCAGTGATGGACATAAGTGGGTCCTTACCACAACAGACTATTTTACTCGATGGGACGAGAGGTGGTAATTAAAAGAGAGCAATGAAAAGGCAATTCTAGATTTTTTGGAGGGTATAATGACAAGGTTCACTTATACATTTTGAGTCATTTCGAGATAACGCTACCTGGCTTTTCTTGGTATGAAATTGAGTGAATGGGCTGTTAAAAATGGGGTATAGCTCAAAACTTCATCCAATTACTATCCTCAAGGAAACAGTTTGGTGAGTCTAGCAACAAAAACCTCATAAGGATTATTAAGCGCACAATGGAGACTAACAAGAGGAGTTGGCATACACAGCTTAAGACTTCCTTATGGGCAGATCGGATCACACCTAAAAGGGCCATCGGAAATTCTCCTTTCGTTCTTGTATATGGAAGAGAGGCAAAACTCCCACTCTCATTGGAGTTACCTTCTTTGGAGTTAGCACATCAACTTGAAGTTATAGAGAGTGATCTCTCTGACGAGAAGGTTCTTTGTACTCATGGAGCTAGAGGAAGTACAAGACAAGGCTATGAAAACTTTGGAGTAGCATCAGGCTCAAGTTAAGAAATCTTTTGACAAGAAGGCATCCGACAGGCATTTTCAAGAGGGAGATTTAGTTCTCAAATGGGATGAAGATAGGGCCAAACCAGGAAAGCATGCCAAGTTTGATGCTCTCTAGAGTGGGCCATATATCATCACAAGTTACAAAGAGGAAAATTCATTTCGTCTATCTAGGCTCAATGGAGAAGAACTACCCATTCATGTGAATGGGATACATCTCAAAGCTTGTTTTTGAGAAGCGTTCCACCCCATGTACAGTTAAATTAGGTGTTTTCCTCCAAGTGCTTATGCACATTGTTGCGTGTTGTTGTTTTGCTTTCCTTGTTCGTTGTGTTTTGTGATGTTCTGCACTTTGTTTCATCATTGGAAGGTGTCAAGGAGAAGAAAGGTTCAAGGTTTCCATAAGAGTTCAAAATATGCTTCATTCAAATTTTTGCAGTGTTCCATGGATGTCAAGCATTCAACAGATTCAGTATACTTCATGCTTAGCATTCCAGGGAGGCCCAAGGATATTGGCAATGCTCAAGGAGATTCCGGGATGTGTCAAAGAAAATCATACTACATTCAGGATTCCAACATAGACTCCATGCCCAATGGATGATTTAAGGATACTGGAATCATGCTTAGGAGGCAATTATCCTCGAGAGGTCGCCAAAAATGTTATCCAATTTTACACACATGGAAAGATTGGATAATGGGGTCCTATCACGTTCAAAATGAAATAATAGTCCAAGGAACCCATCTCCGGTTATTATCGAGATGCAATAATTAAAAAATAATTCCTAAATTACATATGAAGAGATCACCTAGCATCGAAAGGCACCCAGTTGATCTAAACTCAGTAAAGAGTTCGGGGTTGAGTTGATAGAGAACCCAGTGTCAAATTGATAGTCTTCTCGGTAGAGACTCTCAGTTGTAAGAGCTCGATGATGGTCTTGTTAATGCAAAATATAGCTCGTTGAAAATTGACGAATGAAAGGAACTCTACAAGGATCTCGGTAGAGATCGATGCAAAAAGATCTGAAGGCCAAGTTAGGGAGAGTCAAAGTTAACATGACGCCTTGGAGTTTAATCCATTAATATAGTGCTCGACCAACCACTTGGGAGAATTATCTTGTTTGACCGAGATGATGTGAAATTATGCAAATATGGGAGGTTCAACATCATTGAATCTCATGTTTGTAATTACGTAATGGAAGGACTTCTATCGACCGGGGAAGATAATATAAGCACCATAGAATACTAATGTAAAATTGAGTCAAACCTGACATCTTAAAAAGAGTGTGAATTATAATGGTGTTGAGACCTTCCTCACCCGAGTATTCGGTGCACAGCACAGGCATGTTGCAAAGTATAATGAGAGTTCTTTTAAGCACTTCCAACAAGTAGGTTGTCCAACTATGTTGTTATCTGTTCAACATCAAATGCATCCTCAAATTCAGGATTTTCCTTCAAGATATTTTTATTAAAATAGATTAAGTGACAGTGAGAGTGTTCTTGGGAGATCGATGAAATTTATTACAAAGATTCTCTATCGAGACATTCTTGGTTTTATGATGTAACTCATGGAAGTGAATCTCATAGAGGTGGAACTGTTTCATATCAGAATATTCATGAAGCATAATTTTCTTTGCAATTATATGAGCATCTTCAACGAGCCACTAGGTCATCAGGCATAAAGGTTTCTGTCAAAATTATCACACCTTACAAGCTACAGCTGAAATGTTTGCACCGAGAAAATGATGTCTCCTCACGCTGAGTGGAAAAGTGGAAATCGGTGGCCATCTATCCAAAACGAAATATGGCCAAATGATAACGAAACCCCGCACTCCAATCCCAGACGTGGAAAATAAGGCGAGCATTGCCAAGGGAAATGACGTGATGTCAAGCCATTGAAAAGATTCGGGCGTGGGAGAAGTTTGAGTCTACTGCCAAAAAATCGGGAGCACGATCATGGCAAGCCGCAGGTAATCCCGCGCATGGGAAACATTTTACTATCTTGCCAAGGTTGCGCGGTGAAGCTGAGGCCGGGGCCCGTGGATTAATGTGGCCGAGCCGTTATGTGGGGATTTGGAGCTGGTATGCCGAGGTCGGAGATTTGATGATGGAAGTCCAAGCTGTTCACTCCGCGTAGGGGAGATTCAGGCAAGCACCGCCAAGTGGAAATATACCCGTGGTAAGCCATGATCAGACTTCCGTGAATTGGAGAAATCAGGTCAAATTGCCAAGTGAAGACAATATGATGGCTATCCGTCATGGTAATCCCGCCGCCTTACGAAACATTTTAATATCTTTCCAAGGCCGTGGAAATATGGGAAAACACTGCCAAGTGTGGAAATATTACGATGGCTATCCAACATGATACTTCGCACGGGCCGTGTAAACAGGATCCGAGTCGTTGTGTGAGTCACCAGGAAAATTAAAGTGGCAGTTGCAAATTGGGTAGCAAGTAATCCTCCAAGCGATAAGGGAGGATGATGGCGAGATGGTTGAAGATGGGTCGACGTTGGAAAAAGTATCCAGTTTCAGGCTCACAAGAAAGAAACACCTTCTCATGGGATACCATAATTGTAGCTTACATAAGACACGGGTTTCCTCATGAGGCATTGATATTGTTTCACCAAATGCAACAAAGCGGATGTCCGACGATCGGTTTGCGTTTTCAACATACTTCTAACACGTAACACGATAAGAGCTTTGGAACAGGTTATGGACATACATTGAGTTCTACGCTCAAAGCTACCACACATTCGATGCACAGGCATGTTGCATTATAGTAGAAGCTGTTTTAGCGCTTCTCTGCAAGTAGCTTTAGGAAACAAATATTCACTACCGTGTACAATGGATTGAGTCATGCCATTCAAGGCTTCATAAAATTTTCTGAATCGGGAGATGAAGGTTTATTATGGTGTAGAATGAAACGATTCATATTGCTCAAGCATGTTTTCTCCTAGAAATGAATTGAATGTGAAGGTCGATTTGAAAATACGGTTGGCCGTTTTGCATGCTACATCCTTGTTACTCATAAATGGTCTCTTTGAGAAACTACGAGGGTAATAGGCAATATTTATACCCTTCCATTATATGCATCCAATCGAGATAATAAAAGTATTCCTTTACCAGTTCGAGAAACTTGTTTTTATCTAGCTTTATTTCTATTAGCTTTGATCGCGACTAAGGAAAAATTCATATCGTTGTTACTGTACATTTTTCCAAGGTCGCCTGATTGTTCAATATATTTTTTGAAGGGCTTATTTTATGTGTTGCAAATTGTAACATAAAGGATCTTTTTAGTTTCTAGAAAAATGAGTATATTGTGTAGCTCACAGCTACCTATGCCATACTAAGATCCCAATAGTGGCATAATTGTTGATTGGAGCCGAGATTGTAGAGTGCACTGCCAAAATACCAAAGGACTCAATGCAAAAGAATCCGATTGCCAAAGCGAGGAAAGAGTTAGTGTGGGGTTCAAAATTGATTGCAACACCGAGTTAGAGGATTCGAAACTCACCGAGTTGAGATTTGTGCAGACTCTATCCACATGGACCCCCCTCCTCTTCAAGTCAAACGGGTCAATGGGGGTCCCGACATTATGTTAATTAAATTAATATTTTTATTTAAATATTTTAATAATAATATTTATTATTATTATTTAAATATTTTATTTAAATATTCTTTTAATTAATTAAGAAGACTAGGTCATCAGGCAATTAATGACCCATGATGGAACCTTCTCAAGTGGTTCAACTAACTGTAATAAATACATCATGGGCCTTCATTTTAGGAATGTAATTATGACATTTCCTCTTCTTTCTCACATATTCTTCTATAAATGTAAGTTGGAAGCTCATTTCAAAGGGTTCCAACAGTTTAGACAAGTTGGACTAGTTAGATATCTCAGGCGAGTGTATACTTTTCAAGAGTCCTCTCTCTTCTACAAGTTGTTCTTGTGTGTTGAGAGAACTTTCAAGCCTCCTCTTCAAGACTGTAATGGCAACTATTTCCTCTTCTGAATGTATGATGCATTGTGCATGTTATTAAACCAATAAAAGTGTGTGTTTTGTGACTAATCTCGGTCCTTTCATCCTTACGTGCTTCTTTGCACCTTTCTCATATTTGTAGGTACACTATGCAAGTTTAAGTTCTATTACGAGGTTCTTGGAGTTACTGTGCTTATCGAGTGGTGGAGTATTACATGCAGTTGAGTTGTGGTGTCTGTTCACCCTTCTTGAGTTCATCCTTCTTCATTGGGAAACTATTATATTTCTTGGTCGATAAAGTTTTACAAAGGGAACGCGTGTCTCTTAGTTTGTGGTATCATGTACCCTCTCTAAGTTGTAGTAGGTGAATTTGACCTATGGTGCACACACCCTCTTCAAGTTAACCCTTCCTGAGTCTGGAAACACCCTTTATTTGGTGCATCACCATCCCTAGTATAGTTTCATTTCTGTAAATCTCTTTCCCTAAAACCCATGAAAATGTTAGCATAGGATTAGATAATCATTTTTGTTACACTAGGAGTAGTACAACACTTAGTTTAGGAAGAGGAATCCGGCCTTCTCCAGGAAGTTCACCTCAAGCCCAAGTCCCATAGCTTGAGAGGTGATCCCATGTGTCCCAATCACACCGAACGTCCTATTCACATCCTGGCCATTCGGAGGGTGCAGTGATTTGGTGATAACACTAACTATTCTTTTCTTCTAAAGTAATCTCACCTTTGTTCTTCTATACTTGGCTATTTTCTAGCCAGTTGTCTTTTCTCACATGCTTCTAACATATACATGCCTCCTTTGGCACTGTGTTCCCTAACCGACACGTGCGTGCCCTCCGTGGGAAGCATACACATGCAAAATTTCGTTTCTTTTTTGGTGTAGGCTAATGCAGGATGCTTATGCACCATCCATGATGCCTACGAGCTTGTTTTGATGCACATGCATGCGCGTGTCCATCAAACTCTAATTAACACTTATGCGCACCTTTTTTCTTTCTATGAGTACGCATGTGCATACTCACCTTTCCCAATAGATACGTATGTGTATACCCGCTTCTACCAAATAGGTACATGTACGCATCTCTCGTCCCTGTGAATGGATGTGTGTATGTGTATGTGTTTGTTTTGACGCATGCACGTGTGTGTACTTACCAATCCGACGTATATGCCTATGTGTATGTGTCAAAATTTCTCCTACCTACCCTAAAAAACCCTAAAAAGGCATTAAATGCGTAATTAATAGGGGGTTAGGGCACTCACGAATGGTCCATACGTTGGGTCCCACATGTACTCGCGGATGCGATCTACGCACCTTGTCCTCCTGGATATCCTCTCCATCTCACTCTAGGGATCTTGCTTTCACTCAAGGTAAAAATTTACAAAGGCTCTGGTAGAAATGAATTGGTCATGATTGTTTCATGACCCCGAGTGAGTAGATTAACCGTCGTGATGCCCACAGGGCACGTATTCTCCGTCGTGATCATTATAACCTTATTCTATTTGCTATGATAATTTTTTTGTATTAAAATAATTATATTTACTGATTTTCACACACTGGGGCACTTCGTGCCATCCAATGGTCACTTCTTCATCGCACTGAGATAATTTACAAAGCTTTCAGGTGCCTTTTCCTACCTTCTCCTCTATTTTCCATCTATTTCCCCTATTGTGATAATTATTTACTAATTTATTTTAAAATAAATTATTCTCGGCCCATCTTTCTTCTTATGGGTGCATATTAAGAGCTTTTGTGACTTTTCCTTCCCAATACCACCTATGTGTGTATATTTGGAAGATCTTTGATCTTTTAAAAAATTTCGACCGATTAAAAACCTAGAAAATGAAAAAAATATTTTAAAAAAACCCACAAAAATATTGGAAAGTATAAAAATGGCTTAAAATTGATTAAACCGATCATCTACGGCTGAAATCTGTGTCTATTGCATGGCACTCATCCCAGATCTTGCTAACATTCTCAAAATCATTTGAAACAATGACTCGCGCATCACCAAGATCTTCAATCACCTAAACAAGATATGTTGCTTACTTCATTTGTACTTTGGGGCAACAACAACCACCTGGTACTATTTTCATCATGCAAATTACTTTTTTATAGGACGGAAGTGTCCTCCATCTTCCCCCTTACATAATACACCTTGCTTGGGGCATCATTCTTCACCCTATTCATTTATTAGAACATTTGGAACTTCATATCGATAAAAAAATATTTGTGCAACTATCTTGAACATTTTTGGTTTAAGTGTGTGTGATTGTAGTTATTTCCTTGTCAGGTGATTGTTTATTTCTCGTATTGCATTACATTCATGTATGTTGCATGGAGTTGGTCATTTTAGCACAAGATGATTGTTTGTATCTTGGATTTTCATGTCATTTTACGCTTACATCGCATGCTCACATTTTAATAAGGACCCATGAGGAGGATTCTAAGCATTATGATGATTAAGTATTGTTAGCAATTAATTTGCAGATAGCTCAAGATCCCCTTTTTTTTTTTTAGTTTCTCATCTTATTTGAGAACTTTTCTTTCTATTTTTTTCCTTTTTGATCGTCGATCAAGTTTCTTCATCACCCCATTGACACTTGAGGGGGCATTCGTCATCCTTCACCCCTGTTAAGTTTTCTTCCACCCCTTCAAAAAATTTCTACTTGCTTGCATTTGTCTACTTTCTTTGAAGTAACATTGCTTACGTCACCTCAAAGAGGGGAAAATGTAGACACCTGTAGTTTGATCAATACACTATTATTTCTAATGGTGCACTAATGCTTCTTCCTTTTGTAGTTTGATGGCACACCGCTAGCTAAGCTTATCTAACTCCCTTCTCACAACACCTTTTTGGTCGTTTTTCCTCTTATAAACCATTCAAACAGACAATTATAGCCTCGTTCTAACTACATTAGCTTCTTATTCTCTTCTAGATTGCTTCTATTAGCTACCCAGAAGATCAATCCACTTTTTTGGATTGATTTATCCCTTCAGAACCCTTCCAAAACCCTAATTACTCTCTAAGAGAGATTAATTAGTCTAACCTAGGTTAATTACCCTATAACATAGTCAAAGCACACTTTGACTTGCTAAAGTGCTTTTTGGACTTTAGCCTTTGTCCCACATGCACCCAAATCTCCCTTTTCTTCCAAACCAAAAACTATAAATAGGGCTATACCCCCTCCCTCATTTCCTAAGAATTCTCCCTTCTTCCTAGCACAAATTATAACAATTTGTTTAGGCTTTAGTTTGTATTTTCATCTTCTTTCATTTGAGCTAAAAGAATTTAATCTTGTATTTCATAATATTAACATAGAGTAAAAGGGAAGATCCATTGGCCTTGAAGCCATTAATGGGGATATCTCTTTCTCTTAAACACATAAATTGAATGCTTAGATCCTCTTAGGTTCATTATTTCAAGCTTTCAAAGAATAGAGATTAAGTTCATTTTCTTAGTTTGCATGTTTATTTCAAATTAATGTATGCAAAGAAGGAAACCTTGCTCATTTCTTATCACATGGTCCATTGATCAGATTGTTAAAATCCTTTGGGGTTTCTTTAGAGATTCTTACCCCAAATCCATGGCTTTTACAACTTTTCATTGAACACGAAAGTATAGTTTATTTTACACCTTAACATTCCCCCATTTTTTAGTTTTTATGTAATCCAAAATCAATTAGACCCATCATAGATATAGGTTGACATAAATTCATATCAAGATAACTCAAATCAAAATAAATTAAGATTGAGATAAACTAGGTTGGTAAATTATTCAAAATTCTTTGGTTCATCCATGAGTTATAAATGCCAAATAGTTTCCAATTGAGATATATGTCTAGAGTATTATGTACCTTGAATCCTATTTCTAGTAGGGTTCTAAAACATGTAGGATTAATTTCTTGTCTTCCTTATAATCTTATGCAACAAAATTATATCAAAGCCCTCTATACGAGGCTAACCATTTTAAAAATTCCTTTAGGGTCTCAATATACATCTCTAGCCAAAATATCCATTGAATGTAAACTACACCTTATATTTATAGATCATCAACCAAATGCACTAATAGATGAATTTGAGAATCCATGAAAGAGGTAGGTAGTTCCTTTTCAAATTTACAAAAAAATCTATAATATTTTATTTCTCTTGCTTAATATTTAATTTTGATATCTCTTTTTAAGACAACCACCTATTTTACAAAAAATGGTAGTTATTCAAGTCAATATAATAATTTTTTTCATACAAATGGATTAATTGTATTTGTAACATTCCCAATTTAGTACATTAGAACAAGAATTTTTTTTTTTGATAAATGCTTCCTGGTTCTAAATACATAATTTAGAACTCACAAATCAAAACAACCATTCTTATAATAGATAACCATATGCAGCTATAATGACTCGGTGCACAGCACTGATCTATTCATTCCATGACTCGGTGATCTACCGATCTATTCATGTGTTTCACAGAGTTGGCGTTTTTACAAACTCTTCACTCTTGCGGTTCTCTTCCCTAATCTAGGATTTCATAATGCTCTATCCAAGGAACCTATCTGAATAATTGTTACCATTATTCATCGGCATCTCGTCCCTTAGACTAGGTGACATAGGACAATGCAATCAGTAGCTTGTGATACTTTGGCCAAAGTTTTGAAACATACTATTCATGTCTCATATTCCTTGACGGCATACTTGTCAATCTGGAATATGTCCTCCACCCCACTCCGATGTTATATAGAATGTCCTACACTGACTTACATCGGCCATCCCGGTCCCAAGTCATTCACTCGGGAGCAGTTAATAACATGACAACGTTATAAGGATGCTCTCGAAGACTAGGGATAAGTTGACATACTGGATCAACCCTAGTTAACCCTATGTGTCAAGGTACCCCAAATCCCCAAGGGCAGCCTCATAACATGACCATGTTTCTAACCAGATCCTGAGTAAAAACTTGTTCGAGTTTAAGGTGTAAATCTTAACGATCAATGCAAAGGGTGTCGCCATAAGTCACCTGCATTGTTGTATCTTCGAGAAGATCCTAATCTTCTCGAAGGTACAACCCTGCAGTTGACTTGTGCCATCATCCTTCAAAACCACCTCGAAAAGATCTACTTAACTTTAAGGTGTTACATACGTTGAGTTAAAGTTATACTTTAAGACACTCCTTTTTGGGTAGTCTTTTCCCAACCCCTGGGTTCCTCACCTTTGAGTTGCCTTTCCTATTTAAGACCCATTTCACAGAGAGAAGATTAATAAGATTTGAGATCTCATCTAGGAGTTCATTGATTCACAATTATCTTAATCAACGAAATCGGACAGTAGCCCTAAGTCTTCTCATAAGGTTGTTAACCATACCCTTTTAGGTTTATATCAGTTCTCAAAGCTGAAATATATCTTTCTTATTAGTATTAAGATATAGTGTTTTTAAATCATTTAATAAGTTGTCTTGACTTAGATCAAGGTTAGGAAGTAATAAATTACTCTTCCCGTTCAGCTTCCTATTAAGGTTTATTTTAACCTTATCTTCTCGAAGAAAAACAGTGGCTAATGTCAAATATAGCCTTATATAGAACATAATGAGAACTACCAATCATTTACAAGTCTCCAGTCACATAATCTTTACAAGGCTTACTTAGAGAATCCCAAATATCTCCAAGGTATAAAATAATAAAAATGCACTTAAAAACATTCGAACCGAAGAAGTTCGATCCGTCAAGATACAAACGCAGCCACATAAGTAATAATTCCCTCATTTCATTCATTTCTAAGCTAATCAATTACAATTTATGCTTAAGAATATTTGATACAATACTCAACAGCCAAAGAACAACTTTCTTCATATAGTACATTTAGAGAATCAAGTTGGAACTCATCATAAAACCAAATTAAACAATCTGAACATCATATCAGATCTACGTGCCTTTACCACTTACGACAACCATCTGCAAAAATTGTCAACATGGGTCAGTTCGGTGAACTGAGCATGATAAGCACTAAATCTTAAAACAATTGCAATCCACCAATTGTTCTCATTAAACAACCTGTTTAAATGAAATCATTTCTCAAATTCTAAACATAAATCAGACTAATGCTCTTTCTGTAATTCAAACATGACTTTTAATGCAGAACTCATATTATAGATACCAATTAATCCTAAATACTTTTCAGATGATTCATCATATATATTAGAGACTAAGAAGAACAAATGTATCCAAAACAACCATCCATCTGAATCACTAGCACACATGTTTTCCAACAAATTATTCCATTCAACAACACAAATGAATTTCCTAACATTTCGTGTGTCTAACAAATGTGTTGTTACCCATTCCACAAAGGCAGTTTATAACATTCCGCAAGCTCAACTGACGGGATTCTTTTATAATCATAACATATTTCAATGTTATTGACAAGTATACCTACTTACACAACAACACACATTTTATACCAGCCTCTCCATACAATACCACAGTCTATTCTTGTTATGCCCTTACTGTAGAGATCACATAAGGATACAAGAAGAAAGCAAACAAAGTTTCCAGACTAAGAGAGAGTATTTTCTTATTCCTCCTATTATACATCAACATATACTTTACAGCATAGGAAAAGAAACAGAGACAATCAGATTCCCTTATCAATCATGTTCTAGACTGTACCGACTCCTCTAGAATAACGCAATTACATATACGCATGCGACTAAACAGTCGAGATTACTAGAAGAAACTACAGTTTCATCTAAATTCCATAAAAATCACCTGTAGCCATTAAGCAATACAAGAGCTCTCGCGACAAAGCAGTAGTAAATAATCCAAACATAATAGACTCAACAATCTTTCCATATCATTCATCAACATGAAAATACTCTACGCCATCACTTGACATGGCACAGCTAGGAACTCTTATCTCAGTCAAATACGAGACTAGTTAACGCTATAAACAAAGGACATTTACATATGCAAACACAACAACAACATTTCCACAGAGTCGAAATACACACATACATTGCAACATTCAACTGAGTCTAATCTCTACGATGATACAACAAGGACTTATATCAGAAGCCGAATTCAAGAAAGAATAACCACAACAAAGATTTTACATAATCCGAATTCCATATCAATATTTCATCAAAGTTTCATCCGAAGTCGAGCTAATACAAAAATACAGCAGGGACTCAAACAGAGTCAAGTTTGTAATGAAAACCCAACACTTAATTCCACAGAATCAAACTGAATATAAACACAACAATATTTAGAAAGAGTCTAATCAATATGCATGCACAGCGAGGACTTAAATCAGAAATCGAGTCAACACGCAACACATCATGGACTTCATCAGAAGTCGTGTTCAAATGGGAATACTACAAGGACTCCAACAGAGTCATAACCAACCAGTACTCACAACCAGGGTTTCGATTGAAGTTGAATTCATACGACAACAACCCAAAGACTCCAACTGAGTCAATACCAACAAGTGTTCACAACAAGGCTTCAACAGAAGTTGAAAACATACGAAACATTTCAAGGACTCCAACTGAGTCGATACTAACAAGTATTCACAACAAGGCTTCTACAGAAGTCTAAAACATATGAAACATTTCAAGGACTCCAACTGAGTCGTTTTCATATATAATCCTTGCAAACTTTCAACGGAGTCTAACCCAAAATTGCGAACAGTAAGGACTTCAACAGAAGTCACGTTCAAGTAGTATAATCACAGCAAGCATTCCAAATAGAAGAAACTTCAAATATACCCAGTGAGATTTAACAGGATGCAATAACATAAAAAGCACAGCCGGGTCTCTAGCCGAAAATGATTTCAAAAAGAAGAAATAAATACAGTAACATTTCAACAGGGTTTTCGAATAACCAGAGATTTCTAATTCCACAGGAAAAGAAGAACCCATACATTGCTTCAAACCAACTATACTAAAATCACCTAAACAGAGTTGTTTTAATGAAAGCATTTGGAGTAAAGAAAGATTTTTAAAAGTCAGGGCCTATCATGTCTAGTAATGTCGCTTAAAAATCTAAAGAAGACCTCTGAATGTGCTCACACCTTCTCTTCTTCTTCCACGATAGATTAAACAACAATAATTTGTTACCTTCATGCCTTATAAACCTTCCCCAACCGAGAAAGGAGCTAGATATTCTCATAGTTGCCATGCAACACAAAGTAGACTGGTTCAAAGAACCAGTGATCAAGCGAGAGAGAGAAAAATAGAACGCATGGAAAACCAAACAACCAACAAATTTTCCTTTTACATGCCTTCCCAAGCAATCCACGCTCGGGAACCGAAGTTCATCAATAGCATTAACTCCCATATTCCCACCTAATCTCCATTGCCACCGACCGCCAAAGTTGGTGATTGCCAATTGAACACAAATAACCATTCCCAAATTTGGTGATATAGCCACGTCAGGTCTCAATAGATGTTTACAACCTCCGCCAAATCCCAAGTCCTTCATACTTATCCACCTCATAAATGCCATAGAAACCACCACTTTATGACTCACCCCTTCATAGGTCCCCTCTCAACCATGATCATTGGTTAAGATAGGTTAGAAACATAGGTAGATCATAAGGTAAGACATTAGTCTTACTTCATAGTGCTAGGTGTAGCTAACCTTAGGAACATTTATCTTATAGTTTAGGGCTAGGTTAGATTAATAATAATTTAACCAATAGGTTATAGTTTAGGTTAAGGTTATTAACCTTAACAAATCCAGTCTAGGTCTCCCAAGTAGGACCGATCCGTATTGGAACCAAACAGGGTAAAACATCCCTATACAGGATCCTATCAGGTATTGCTAAATAAGCTTACTGAATACCCAGGAACATCTTACCTGGCTTAAGTTCTAGGCCTTCCCGATGTTACGGTATTTGGAACCGATTTTCATTTAACAAGATCAGCTGAGTTAACTCCTGAATTGCTCATTCAACTCATTCAAACCTTGCAACTTTCCTAAGTTCAATAAATTTTTTCATCATGAATAAACTTAAAACATCTCTTGGATCAATGCCACTGATCCAAGGCTGAGTCATAAAGATGGGTAAATCCATAATTCATCCCGAAATCAGATTGAACTCAAGTGCTAAAAATGAAAGAAATAAAAGAGTCCAAACATATTCCGACTCAGTCAAAGATCTTCAAATGCAAAGAAGATACAATCTAGATCAAGCATGACTTCACAATCAAAGGAACACATCCTTATATAGAAGAAATCATATATCAACACTTGAGTGCTCAGGAGGAAGTAACAACAGTTCAGGGCGTTACATGCTTCCCTCCTAAAAGATTCATCATCCCGATGATTACATATTTTTGATTTACCTTCAGGTCAACCAATTTATTAGTTCACAATACAAGAGACCAATTTCATCATGAATTATTTTCTTAGATCAATGTCATGATATAATTTATTCAACCTGAATAGTGTTTGCCTCAAAGTTGGCTTACATAAAGACATGAAAAAGACAAGTTCATAATCATTTTTTTTGTCAACAGATTCCATTCTGTTCAAAAAGAAAGGGAAAAGAAATTTTCATCTCTTCCATATTTTCCCAAGTTGCACTCTCTTCGTTAAACTAGTCCCACTGGACCTTACATTGTTGTATTTCATGATTTCTCAAATGCGATTGGTGAGTTTCAAAGCACTCGTGTGGGTTTAACCACGATTATTCCGGGTCTTGGACTGTAAGGAATTCCAATTTAAAACATGTGACAAATCTGAAACGTATTTCTTAAGCAAAGAAATATGGAAAACATCATGCATGCGAGACAAAGCAGGTGGTAATGCTAATCGATAAGCTACAAGATTGATTATTTCGACAATTTCAAAAGGTCCCACGTAATGAGGTGACAACTTGGCAGCCTTGCCAAAAGTTATAGAACTCTTTCTTGGTTTAAAACGAAGAAATTTTTTTTCACCAAGTTCAAACTTTCGATCAACCTGCTTTAGGTCAGCATAGCTCTTCTGCCTATCCACTGCTTCCTTCAATCATTCACGAATCATCTTTACTTGTTGTTCCATTTCAGTGAGGATTTCTGGCCCAATTACCACTCTATCCTCAATACTATCCCAGCTAACAGGGGTTCTGCACTTTCTTCCATAAAGTGCTTCAAAAGGTACCATTTTAAGAGATGAGTGATAAGTGTTGTTGTATGCGAACTCAACTAATGGAAGATACTCTTCCCATTTATCTTTGCTGATCCATGCAATACATTCACACATATCCTCCAACACTTGATTTACTCTCTCTATTTTTCCATCCGTTTCTGGATGATATGTAGAACTGAAGTTTAGTTTCGTTCCAAGAGCTGTATTTAGCATCTGCCAAAATCTTGATGTCATTCTAGGATCCCTGTCAGATATAATCAATTCTGGTACACCATGTAACTTGAAAATTTTGTGCACGAATCTTTTGGCCAACACTGGTGAATCATCCTTTAGATTTCCAGCGATGAAATGAGCTACCTTAGTTAGTTTATCTATAACTACCAGGATAACATCATGTTTATTCCTGGACATAGGTAACCCTTGTACAAAGTCCATGCTTATTACTTTCCATTTATCTTTGCGGTATGCTATGGGGATATAATAGTCTAAACAGGTGCATGTGTTACGCCTTAACACGCTGACATTCAGGACAATGTGTCACAAAATCAATAACATCCTTTTTCATGCCTTTCCAAAAGTATTGTTGTTTTAAATCAGCAAGCATTTTTGTGATACCCGGGTGTCTAGAGAAAGGTGAATTATGAAATTCAACTAAAAACTTCTTTCTCAAATCATTTAGCAAAGGTACGTATACTCTGTTTTCATAACGTAAGATTCCTTCATTATCAAAATGAAAACCTTTATACCTTTCATCTTTTGGTTCTGCAGCAAGTGCTACTTTTACTTGCTGAAAGTATATATCAGATTCTGAGGCACTTTTTACCTCATCCTTAAACTGAGTTCTTAATGTTATAAGAGCAGAAATGTGCTTCCTATGACTTAGAGCATCTGCTACTCTATTCTCTTTTCCTTTGATGTAGCTAATATCAAAGTCATATTGAGATAAAAAATCTAACCACCTTCGTTGTCTTGCATTGAGATTAGGCTGAGTGAAAATATACTTCAGCCCTAAATGATCAGTTTTCAACTCAAAAGGTTTCCCAAGTAAATAGTGTCTCCATACTTGAAGCGCATGAACAATGGCAGCAAGCTCCAAATCATGAGGGGCATAATTCAGCTCATGTAACTTAAGTTTTCTACTTTCATATGCTATGACTTGATCATTCTGTAACAAAACACCACCAAGGCCTTCCCCAGAAGCATCAGTTACAACAGTAAAGTTCCCGTTAGGGTCTGGTACAGCTAAAATAGGTGCTGAAGTCAGCTGGCTTTTCAAATTTTTAAAATCTGTTTCACACTTATCATTCCAAATAAATTTCCTATCCTTCTTCTGTAATGAAGTTATTGGTGCAGCCACTTTAGAAAAATCCTTAACAAATTTCCTATAATAACCAGCAAGGCCCATGAAGCTTCTTACTTCATGTACATTCTTTGGTGCAGGCCACTCAGTTATTGCCACTATTTTTGAAGGATCCACAACAATTCCTTCCTTACTAATGACATGACCCAAATAGTGAACTTCTATATCAAAGAAAGAACATTTGGATAACTTACCATATAACTTTCTTTTTCTCAAAATTTCCAAAACTATCTTCAAATGCTCATTATTCTCATCAACACTTTTAGAATAAATGAGAATATCATCCAAGAATACAAGTACAAACTTGTCCAAATATTCTTGAAAGATATTACTCATTAAGTTCATAAAAGTTCGGGTGCATTAGTTAATCTAAAGGGTAGAACCGTGAATTCATAATGTCCGTACCTAGTTCGGAAAGTTGTTTTATGAATATCTTCTTCTCTAATCCTTAATTGATGATAACCAGATCGAAGATCTATCTTGGAATAAACCGCTGCCCCACGCATCTGATCAAATAGATCGTCAATCCTTGGAAGTGGGTATTTGTTCTTAATTGTTTCTTTGTTCAACATCCGATAATCAATACACAACCTAAGTGTCCCATCTTTCTTTTTTACAAATATTACTGGTGCTCCCCAAGGTGAAACACTTGGTCTAATCAAACCCTTAGAAAAAATTTCTTGCAATTGTGCCTTAAGCTCGACTAACTCTATAGTAGTCATCCGATAAGGTGCTTTGGAAATAGGTTCCGTTCCTAGTTTGATTTCAATAGTGAAGTCAAATTCCCTTTTGGGTGGTAAACCTGGTAATTCCTCTAGAAATACATCCTTGAAACTTTGCAACAGAGGAAATCGTTTCATGGAATCACCATCTTCTTCTGAAAATTCAGATATCTTTACTGCATATAAGGTACATCCTTTGTTTTTAGCCTTTTTAAGTTACATAGCTGACAGTTTTCTAACTGAAATTTCCCATTTCACCCCTTGAATCTCTGTTGTTTCCAGCCGATCATCTAAACATCTTATGTTCTTTTCAAAATAGTCGACTTTAGCCTTATGGTCAGCTAACCAATTGACACCGATGACAATGTCATAAGATCCCAAGGGTGTAACATAGAGGTCAACTTCCGTGGAAAAGTTAGGTAAGTCAAGGACTGCCCCAAAAAGACACATACTCACTGTATGAACAGAATTATTACCATACTGTACAGTCCAAGATTTATCCATTTTTCCAGCCTTTCTTTTAAGTTTAGAAGCAAGTTTACTAGAAATAAAACATTCAGTAGCTCCTGTATCAAAAAGAATAGTGACAGGTATGCCAAATAACTTACCCGGAACTTCTATAGGTGTCACTTGCTTTTCAGCTTGCTTGTCTGCTACTGCAGCATATATCTTATGCTGCTGATTACGATCATCCTTCTTCAAAGGGCACTGATTTGCATAGTGGTCTTTGCCACAATTATAGCAGCCTCCTACAGGTCCCTTTTTAGGCTCAAAATTACTTCCAGCCTTAAAATTATCACGTTGTCCTCCATAGGGCTTCTACCCATTGTTATAATTTTTGGCAAAACTATCTCTTACATTTCCAGTAGGCTTATTTGCTACTATTTTCTTACTATTATCCCCTGGAAACTTACTTCTGTTTCCAAACTTTTTCCATGGCCCCTTTTTGGGTGCAAGTGAAGTTGAAGAAGGATTTACAATCTTCTTCCGCACTTCTTCTTTATGAGCAGAAATAGCCTTTAATTTTTGTTCTTGCCTTATGGCCTTTTCAACAACTCCTTCCATAGTGGTTGGGCTGTGAACATCGACCTCTCCTCCTATCATGGGATTCAGCCCCATGATAAATTTTTGTATTCTGAACTTCTCGTCAGTTTGATACTGCGGTACATACTTAAGGAGTTTTGTAACCCGCTCCCAGTATTCAGTTATCGTTAGCTTCCCTTGAGCTAAGTTCTGGAATTCTGTCATTTTCTGATCATAGAAACGTTGTGGCGGTCAACGTTGCCTAAAATAGCCCTTAAATTGATCCCAAGTGATATTGGTCTCATCAATATTTAGCTCAGCTTTACGGCTATCCCACCACGAAGATGCTTCATGGGAAAGTTGATAGGCTCCCCAAATAGCTTTGGTTTCCTTCGAGAAGTTTCTTATTGCAAAGTACTTCTCCATTTCGCTGAGCCAATTCTCAGCTCCATCTCCTAATGTGGTGCCATCATATTTAGGTGGACTTATCCTTTTTATATCATTAGTGAGTTCCGCTGCCAACCTGGCCCTTTTATTTTCTGGTTGGACAGGTACATTTTCAGTGTTATTACCAACACCCACATTGGGGTTGTCCTCAGGAGGTAGCTGATTGTCGTTACCAGCTTCTTCATCCTCCTCATTTCCCATTACTTGCTTTGCTCAAGTACAGCCAAATGATCTCTTGTGTCCAATAGGGCAGCAAGGATCTCATCAAGTTTTTGGGTTGTTGCCCCTTCTTCAGGTGGAGCATTATTCACAACGTTCCCCCTTGTTCTAACCATTTTCTGTTACAAGAAAATTCAGGTTTTTATCAGATTATGGACATAATAGGTCCAAGAGCTGCTGACCTTGACTACGATACCAAGATGTAACATTCCCAATTTAGTACATTAGAACAAGAAATTTTTTTTTTTTGATAAATGCTTCCTGGTTCTAAATACATAATTTAGAACTCACAAATCAAAACAACCATTCTTATAATGAGATAACCATATGCATTTGTAATGACTGCAGCAAAGACCGATCTATTCATTCCATGACTCGGTGATCTACCGATCTATTCGTGTGTTTCATAGAGTTGGTGTTTTTACAAACTCTTCACTCTTATGGTTCTCTTCCCTAATTTGGGATTTCAGAATGCTCTATCCAAGCAACCTATCTGAATAATTGTTACCATTATTCATCGGCATCTCATCCCTTAGACTAGGTGACATAGGACAACGCAATCAGCAGCTTGCGATACTTTGGCCAAAGTTTTGAAACATATTGTTCATGTCTCATATTCCTTGACGGCATACTCGTCAATCTGGAATACGTCCTCCACCCCACTCCGATGTTATATAGAATGTCCTATACTAACTTCTGTCAGCCATCCCGGTCCCAAGTCATTCACTCAGGAACGGATTAATAACATGACAATGTTATAAGGATGCTCTCGAGGACTAGGGATAAGCTGACATACTGGATCAACCCTAGTTAACCCTGTGTGTCAAGGTACCCCGAATCCCCAAGGGCAGCCTCATAACATGACCATGTTTCTAACCAGATCCCGAGTAAAAACTTGTTCGAGTTTAAGGTGTAAATCTTAATGATCAATGCAAAGGGTGTCGCCATAAGTCACCTGCATTGTTGTATCTTCGAGAAGATCCTAATCTTCTCGAAGGTACAACCCTGCAGTTGACTTGTGCTGTCATCCTTCAAAACCACCTCGAAAAGATCTACTTAACTTTAAGGTGTTACATACGTTGAGTTAAAGTTATACTTTAAGAAACTCCTTTTTGGGTAGTCTTTTCCCAACCCTTGGGTTCCTCACCTTAGGTTGCCTTTCCTATTTAAGACCCATTTCACGAGAGAGAAGATTAATAAGATTTGAGATCTCATCTAGGAGTTCATTGATTCATAATTATCTTAATCAACAAAATCGAAAGAGTAGCCCTAAGTCTTCTCATAAGGTTGTTAACCATACCCTTTTAGGTTTATATCAGTTCTCAAAGCTGAAATATATCTTTCTTATTAGTATTAAGATATAGTGTTTTTAAATCATTTAATATGTTGTCTTGACTTAGATCAAGGTTAGGAAGTAATAAATTACTCTTCCCATTTAGCTTCCTGTTAAGGTTTATTTTAACCTTAGCTTCTCGAAAAACAAGTGGCTAATTTCAAATTTAGCCTTATATAGAACATAATAGAACTACCAATCATTTACAAGTATCCAGTCACATAATCTTTACAAGGCTTACTTAGAGAATCCCAAATATCTCCAAGGTATAAAATAATAAAAATGCACTTAAAAACATTCGAACCGAAGAAGTTCGATCCATCAAGATACAAACGCAGCCACATAAGTAACAATTCCCTCATTTCATTCATTTCTAAGCTAATCAATTACAATTTATGCATTCAGCATATTTGATACAATACTCAACAGCCAAAGAACAACTTTCTTCATATAGTACATTTAGAGAATCAAGTTGGAATTCATCATAAAACCAAATTAAACAATCTAAACATCATATCAGATCTGCGTGCCTTTACCACTTACGACAACCATCTGCAAAAATTGTCAACACGGCACGCTTCGATTCGGTGGGCCCGAGCATGATAAGCACTAAATCTTAAAACAATTGCAATCCACCAATTGTTCTCATTAAACAACCTGTTTAAATGAAATCATTTCTCAAATTCTAAACATAAATCAGACTAATGCTCTTTCTGTAATTCAAACATGACTTTTAATGCAGAACTCATATTATAGATACCAATTAATCCTAAATACTTTTCAGATGATTCATCATATATATTAGAGACTAAGAAGAACAAATGTATCCAAAACAACCATCCATCTGAATCACTAGGACAGTAGTAATCCAACAAATTATTCCATTCAACAACACAAATGAATTTCCTAACAGTTCGTGTGTCCAACAAATATGTTTTTACCCATTCCACAAAGGCAGTTTATAACATTCCACAAGCTCAACTGACGGGATTCTTTTATAATCATAACATATTTCAATGGTATTGACAAGTATACCTACTTACAAAACAACACACATTTTATACCAGCCTCTCCATAGAATACCACAGTCTATTCTTATTATTCCCTTCTTGTAGAGATCACATAAGGATACAAGAAGAAAGCAAACAAAGTTTCAGGACTAAGAGAGAGTATTTTCTTATTCCTCCTATTATACATCAACATATACTTTTACAAGATAGAAAAAAGCGAGAGACAATTAGATTCCCTTATCAATCATGTTCGGGTACTGACTCCTCTAGAATAACACAATTACATATACGCATGTGACTAAACAGTCGAGATTACTAGAAGAAACTACAGTTTCATCTAAATTCCATAAAAATCACCTGTAGCCATTAAGCAATACAAGAGCTCTCGCGACAAAGTAGTAGTAAATAATCCAAACATAATAGACTCAACAAATCTTTCCATATCATTCATCAAACATGAAAATACCCTACGCCATCGCCTGACATGGCACAGCTAGGAACTCTTATCTCAGTCAAATACGAGACTAGATAACGCTATAAACAAAGGACGTTTCCATATGCAAACACAACGACATTTCCACAGAGTCGAAATACACACATACACAGCAACATTCAACTGAGTCTAATCTCTACGATGATACAGCAAGGACTTATATCAGAAGCCGAATTCAAGAAAGAATAACCACAACAAGGATTTCACATAATTCGAACTCCATATCAATATTTCATCAAAGTTTCATCCGAAGTCGAGCTAATACGAAAATACAGTAGGGACTCAAACAGAGTCAAGTTTGTAATGAAAACCCAGCACTTAATTCCATAGAATCAAACTAAATATAAACACAACAATATTTAGAAAGAGTATAATCAGTATGCATGCACAATGAGGACTTAAATCAGAAATCGAGCCAACACACACACATCATGGACTTCATCAGAAGTCATGTTCAAATGGGAATACAGCAAGGACTCCAACAGAGTCATAACCAACCAGTACTCACAACTAGGGTTTCGATTGAAGTCAAATTCATACGACAACAACCCAAAGACTCCAACTGAGTCAATACCAACAAGTGTTCACAACAAGGCTTCTACAGAAGTCAAAAACATACGAAACATTTCAAGGACTCCAACTGAGTCGATACCAACAAGTATTCACAACAAGGCTTCTACAGAATTCTAAAACATATGAAACATTTCAAGGACTCCAACTGAGTCATTTTCATATATAATCCTTGCAAACTCTCAATGGAGTCTAACCCATAATTGCGAAAAGTAAGAACTTCAACAGAAGTCGTGTTCAAGTAGTATAATCACAACAAGCATTCCAAACAGAAGAAACTTCAAATATACCCAGCGAGATTTAACAGGATGCAATAACATAAAAAGCACAGCCGGGTCTCCAGCCGAAAATGATTTCAAAAAGAAGAAATAAATACAGTAACATTTCAACAGGGTTTTCGAATAACCAGAGATTTCTAATTCCACAGGAAAAGAAGAACCCATACATTGCTTCAAACCAACTGTACTAAAATCACCTGAACAAAGTTGTTTTAATGAAAGCATTTGGAGTAAAGCAAGATTTTTAAAAGTCAGGGCCTATCATGCCTGGTAATGTCGCTTAAAAATCTGAAGAAGACCTCTGAATGTGCTCGCACCTTCTCTTCTTCTTCCACGATAGATTAAACAACAATAATCTATTACCTTCATGCCTTATAAACCTTCCCCAACCGAGAAAGGAGCTAGATATTCTCATAGTTGCCATGTAACACAAAGTAGACTGGTTCAAAGAACTAGTGATCAAGCAGAGAGAAAAATGGAACGCATGGAAAACCAAACAACCAACAAATTTTCCTTTTGCATGCCTTCCCAAGCAATCCGTGCTCGGGAACCGAAGTTCATCAATAGCATTAACTCCCATATTCCTGCCTAATCTCCATTGCCACCGACCGCCAAAGTTGGTGATTGCCAATTGAACACAAACAACCATTCCCAAATTTGGTGATACCACCACGTCAGGTCTCAATAGATGTTTACAACCTCTGCCAAATCCCAAGTCCTTCATCCTTATCCACCTCATAAATTCCATAGAAACCACCGCCTATGACTCGCGCCCCTTCATAGGTCCCCCTCCAACCATGATCATTAGTTAAGATAGGTTAGAAACATAGGTAGATCATAAGGTAAGACATTAGTCTTACTTCATAGTGCTAGGTGTAGCTAACCTTAGGAACATTTAGCTTATAGTTTAGGGCTAGGTTAGATTAATAATAATTTAACCAATAGGTTATAGTTTAGGTTAAGGTTATTAACCTTAACAAATCCAGTCTAGGTCTCCCAAGTAGGACCGATCCGTATTGGAACCAAACAGGGTAAAACATCCCTATACAGGATCCTATCAGGTATTGCTAAATAAGCTTACTGAATACCCAGGAACATCTTACCTGGCTTAAGGTCTAGGCCTTCCCGATGTTACGGTATTTGGAACCGATTTTCATTTAACAAGATCAGCCTGAGTTAACTCCTGAATTGCTCATTTAACTCATTCAGACCTTGCAACTTTCGTAAGGTCAATAAATTTTTTTCATCATGAATAAACTTAAAACATCTCTTGGATCAATGCCATTGATCCAAGGCTGAGTCATAAAGATGGGTAAATCCACAATTCATCCCGAAATCAGATTGAACTCAGGTGCTAAAAATGAAAGAAATAAAAGAGTCCAAACATATTCGACTCAGTCAAAGATCTTCAAATGTAAAGAAGATACAATCCAGATCAGGTATGACTTCACAATCAAAGCAACACGTCCTTATATAGAAGAAATCATATATCAACACTTGAGTGCTCGGGAGGAGGTAACAATGATTCAGGGCATTACACTATTTAAAAATGAAAATCAAATTACTATCTTAATTTTAATTTTTTTATATCGCATTTATAGTAGTTTAGGTTGAAGATTACAAAATGTACCCCTTAATGCTAAGGGAAATATATGTTGCATAAATATATAAAGTGAAAAATGAAGAGAAAATTTTGTTTGATAGTTTAAGATAAAAAGACATGTGAAATGCCTTCAATTTGTTAAGAGAATCATGTTTTTGAGGCATGTGATGCACCCATTAGTGGTAAATGTATGATTCATGGAGGAACCATATTCATTTTGTGTGCAAATCTCTTGTATTGTTTGATTCAAAAAATTGACATGTTATTTTCATAATATCCATGGAGCCCCTTCTTCCTTTTTAATATTCTTCTTTGTCCTATTAACTTTCATATTGGCTCTAGAATTTGGAATGTATTTTTCTTTCCTAGAGATGTGATTCCATATAGAAACTACAAACTACACAATTCTTAGACATATACATTAGACCCAAAATATACCTAACTAAAATTCTCCCAATATGGGTCACTATATATTATAGATAGTTCCTTCATTACTACATGCATTTCAACTTTATGGTTAATTTCAGACAATCATACCTAATCTCTCTACCAATATGGAGGAATATCTACATTTTTTGTTATGCATCTTGGTGTGAAGGATTTATACTGAGATCCCCAAGTGACATAAGTATAGGAGGTACTCTAATATTAGGTTTTCTATATTTTTTTTATTTTTAACATGATAGTCATGATCCTTTGATAAGAACCTTTGATGGAATTTATATACATTCATTTTTATATATTTTAATGAATTTCCACGTAGTTGATCACCTCTCTTAGAAAAGAATACTTTCCCTTTTTAAATAAACATATATATAGAAGATATAAAAAAGTGTGTACTATAAAACACACACACACACACACACACACACACACACACACACACACACACACACACATGCACATGCAAAAACACACACATGTGCACATGCATGATATTTTTCTTCATCTTATAATATATGAGAAATAAATGAATAAATAACCATCATAGGAAAATCATGAATAATATAGTATAAGATATAGTTATAGGTGAAATGTATCTAACCAATGGGTTTTGAAAGGTCACCTGTTCTTGAAACTTTTAAAAGCACTTAAGATCCAAAATATGAGTGGTATCATAGCCTATTGATTTTTCTATCCAAATAATTATGTTTGTTGTTAAGAATCACTAAATTCCTTGCAATATTTGTAATTCCCAATGTATGACTTCAGTTTCCATTAAACCTATTGACAATGTATTTAATATTAGTATAATAAGGGATACCCAAAAGATTCTCATAGACATAGGATTTTTAGAAATGACGAGAATTCATGAAGGAAAAAATGAACAATAGAGGCTATAAAATCATTAACAAGGATGATTCAAAATACATATATGAAGAACATAATGAAGTTCGACAACATCTATTTTTCAGCAAGGAGAAAATTCTAGCAAGGTTCAAGAAATTGAAGGTACTCATGATTTAACAAGAATTTTCTTTTGTAAAACCCTAAGATATTGTAGAGTCACATATGATAAATAAATTCTATAGCACATATTTGACGCAAGCAATAAGCAAATGAAAATTAAAACCCTAAGTGCAAGAGAGGGAATATAAGACTTAGCTGATTTTGCACTTGATCCCGAAGTATTCTAGAATGGAAAATTGATGAAAAGAAGGAGAAATATGTTGTAACTATGCCACGATAAATTTTGTAACTATCGGATGTTCCGAGACTAGGGCACTGGATTGGGGTGAGGGAACCTAGGCATTGGAGACCTCTACTAGGCATTTATGACTTGGCAAGTGCTCATAATCTTGTTTTTCTTATGTTACAAGGTGGTTTCTAACCTTCATTATTGGTCACCTATATGTTGCACTATATCTAGAGAATTCTCTTATAACTTACAAAGAGAAAGATAACTTGTAAAATCCCAAAACACATCAAATCCTAAAAATAAAAATATGCAAATGGGGAGTTAGAATGACCATGACGATCACCTAATAGAGTGAACTTATGACCAAGAACTATACTACATCTTAGAATCTATGTGGTTCTTGTGTGTGTATAGAAATCGTTCCCTAAGAAGCTCTTCTACAAGACACGCATGATATAAAGGAATAGCTAGATGTAGCAATGTAAATAGATGTATGGATACAAAAATGAACTTCCCCTTCTATGCATGTATGCAAAAAATGTAGTCCCTTATCCCTTGAAAGAGTGCTAGATGGATGCCTTGATGCTCATAGAATGCCTTTGAATGCAACCTTAGGTGGTGATAGTAGGTTCTTATAGATTAGTCCTTTATTGTGGTCACATATCTTTGTATTTATATGATTCCCTTGTTTGAATTTTGTAATTTACAACTAAAAGTCCAACCCATGATAAAACAAGATGTCTAAAAGATAAAAGAGGCATGTTGATGTTTCTCGCATACGTGTAAGAAGCCAAATCAAAATTTATTTTTCAATTTGAGAGCTTTTGGATAGACATGCGGGCCGAGTTCCTAGGAATGACTTATGGATGGATTACACGAGCTAAAGACTATAATTGAGAGGTTCTTGTTAGAAGCATATTTTTGATAGATCACATATTAGTATTTTAAAATGGACTTAGACATTATGAATAGTAAAATACATTAGAAGGATATTGAATTCTACTACCTAAATGCATCGTCCATTAGCATTTCAAAAATCCATGGGAGGATAAATTAAAATCGTTGACGAGTTCTATAAAAGTTGACAAATGTGTAAATGGCCATCAAATTTTAGTGGTCAAAGAAAAGAGGGACACGTGGTATGATTCCATGATCTTCATTTTTAACTCTAACGGATGTCAAGGCCACAAAATAAATCAGATTTGTAAACATTTCAGGTCTATGGGAGAAGGCAAGGAGGTCAACATGGTCAACAAGACAGGTGGTATGGTAAAATGATGACACATGACAAATATCAAAAGGTAGAGGAAGGATACGTATTACCATTCCGGTGTAACTCAAAGTGATGAATTATAGAGAACCTCGGGTCCCAGGAAAATTTAAAATGGTTGAAGGGTTTTGGGTTTATAAGGTCAAAAATGTTAAAAGTGTTTTACATTTTGATTGGGTATTTTAAATAAGAATGACTCCATGGGATACGTGGTGCTTTTCTATTGGTCCTAAGTTCATAGTGGTGAGTTGATAAAAGGTCAAGGTACATGGTATTATCCTATTGGTTCATGCTTCACAAACCGACAAGCTTCCAAATCAAAATAATGGCATTGCAAAAGTGCATGGAGTGCTCTCATTGGTTCATAATTTATAATTAAAATATTATTAAGCCCAACACTGTGAAATTTAAAGTATATGTGGCATATTTTTATTAGCTCGCGTTCCAATAAATATGAAAAATCCTGAATTTACAAGCTAGTCGAGAGGAGGAAACATGACAATGGGTTAGGGAGGTAGACACATGAGAAAAATAAATCCTCGAGGAAATTAAAAACTGAAACATGTCAAGTTCATGTGCATTATGATAGGTAGAACTTCATAAGGCCATAACTTTTGATCTACAACTCCAAATCTTACAAAAATGGTCTCATTGGAAAGCTCTCACCAAGATCGTATGATGAAATCATTTGTTTAAGGGATTTAATACATTCAAAGGAAAATCCATGCAACATAAAGAAAAGGTTGTGAAATAGATTACAAATATATCAAAGCATGTAGATTAGCTTCTTGTTCATCTAGAAGATTTAAAAGTAGAATAAAAACATGCAAAAGAGAAGGAAAATCTATTTTGAGCCATGCATTGTTTATTTTTGGGGAAAATATAAAATAAAGAAGAACACATACTTTTCACACGAGCGAGTTACTTTCAAAACAAGAAAACAATTGCATTATTTTATTCTATTTTTAAGTCAGACTTGCATGTCTAGGATTTTTTTATCATTCTTTTCTCTCTCAGATTTCTATAAAAGATTAGAACATATTGTAAATTCATTTTGGCTTCTTCATTCATATTTCTAGAGCAATTCAATCTTTCTGAGTGAGAAATCAAGGGTCATGAGTGACTATCTATGCTTATTCCACCTCTTGGAGCAATAAAGGAGTTGTGTTTTACCTTCTACAATCTGTATTTTGTGCATACTCTATTTTATCTGATTTCATTTTTGATACTTTTCTATCCTTGTTTTATCAGGTAGATCTCTCATGTCTTTATATAGCCTTGTGGCAATTTTCATGTCATAGATTGTATTTAATAGGTTGTTTACAAGATGCTTCGTGGAGCCATATGTTTCCCCTTCTTATCTTTTAACAATTAATTGGCCAATTTAAAGTTGACTCAATTACTTGTAGTTTGTGTATGGTGTGTGTGGCTTCTTTGCTTCATCTATGTGATCTAAATAAGTCTGAAGTTCTCAAAACTTTTTGGTGTATCACCACCACTTTTAGTTTATTTCCTTCCATTTCTTCTCCCTTTTCCTATTTAGTTGGTATATTAGAGTTATCCTTAGGAGATAGAACTAGTTTAGGTGTTGCAGTAGGGGAACCAACCCTCTCTAGAGACTCACTCCAACATATAGGTCACCCACAACCTAGGAGTGTTTCCATTTTGTCAATTGAAAGGAGAGTTATCACACCATTCTCCAAAGGGTGCATTTAAAAGTGAAACTAGTTTTTAGCACACCTGGTGGTATGGATTAAATTTTTTTCAATAATATGATGTTATTCTTAAAAAAATCAGTGCTTGGACATTTTCATCTAGAATCAGGTGAATCCATTAGTTTGAGCACATCTTGGTAGTAGATAAGAAAATTTTTCATGCCAAAGGTTATAACCAGATCATCTACAAAAGGTATTCCTTTTTATTTCATTGAATTACCTTTGAATTCAGCTAAGAGGAGCATATTTTCAAGTTCCAAACCATATCTTAAATCTCCTCCCACTCCACAAAATCCAATATTATCTCGAAAGTTTCGTAATTAGTTCCATTCTAAATATGGCTTAACAAAGAAATCAAGTTTTTATTCCCTTCAATGTTGGTATCCCATTGTTGCTAGCTCAACATAATGACATTTCAGCTAATGCCCTTAAGAGAATTCCATTTTTTATTAGTGAGAATCAGATTACACCCATAGAACATGTAAAGGATGTTGCCAATATATGCTCTATTTATCACATAACTCAGGATGATGTTGCAGTCAGATTATTAACAACTTCTTTCAAGGGAAAAGCATTGCAGTGGTACAAAGGACTCACACTAAATTCTATTACTACTTGGGATTAGCTGGGAGAAGTATTTTGCAAGCACTTTGAGGATAAATCAAATCATCTTTCGTTGGTTGAGAAATTGACTACTATCAAGAGAGCACCACAAGAGTTCATGACTGATTTCAACTATAGGTTCCAAAGGACTTGGGACAGAATTCCACAAGTGGTAATGCCTACTCCTTAGAATGATTTCTTGTATTATAAAAGGACTTTAAATACTAATATTTCAGTAATGATACAATCAATGGGTGGGGAAACACTCCCTGATGCTTATGATATAGAAGTTAAAGATGAAAATATTATTTTCCAAACAAAAATATACCTACAAGGTATCCTATGCCCAAATTTTTAGATATTTCCTCTCCCACTTCTCAACAAGTACCTATAATAGCCCCAATTCTAGCATCTAATTCTTAGCCTTTGATCCAATCCAATGTTACCCCAGTCCAAGCAAGTGATTTGCAAGAGATAAAATGACTTTTAAAATATTATGGGAATGAGATAGTTTCTCTCAAAAGGAAACAAAGTCAGATTTTTAGACCTTACTATCCTCCCAATCAACAAAATAGACCCCCTTTCTAACCAAATTTGCAAGGCTCAAATTATTTTTCTAATCCAAATCCTATTCAAACAATTAATCCCAATGTTGCTTGCACATCCAAAGTAATTTTTCTAGTCTAGAATAATATGATCCAAGATTATGAGTGGTGTTATCCATGTAATCAACCTCATAATAATAATTCATGCTTTAATGGTATTCAAAATCAGGCACTTATGGTGCAAACAATTGTTATGTCACAAGGTCCAATAGTTGAGACCCTACCACAATGGGAAGTTTCAAAAGAGTTAGTGCCAAGTGACGCTATGTAATGCCAAGTTAAAACAACCCACTTGAGACCCAAGAAACAACCTAGGGTTAGTTAGAAAATTATGGAATAATTATTTTTTTTGATTAGAAGTGTCCACAACCAAGTTGCAAGACAACAATTGACCCTATTAGGTTCCGAACAATTCTAAAACTACTAAATCATACTTTTCATTTATTAACAATTATCAATGTCACAAGGTTCAAATTTTGGTTAGAAGTTTCAGTTAGGTTCAAGGAGTAATTTACCGCATACCCACTCTCTAGCAGGCTCAGAGTTTCAACTTTCTTTTCACACACTTAACGTATTCAAAATTTCCATAAATCATTCCCCTTAGATAGGAAATTTTCTCACCTTTTCGGTGATATAAAGAAGCCCTAACTCCTTCAGAAACTCAAGATATGAGCAAACGGACTTTAGGGATCAAATTTTCCCCTAGGGGACACGTGTCAATAGAAGAGGAAAACCCTTTGGGTGGGTTGGCGGGTCGCGGGGCAGCTTTAGCAATCCCCCCCTCCCCTTGTGTGGCACAAATTCAAATTTTCTCCCGTGCCTCCGTGGATCCTTGGTGGACACGTGTCACCCAATGGCCTATGTAGGGAAGAAGAGAAGGAAGGGAGGAGTGGTAGGGTTTTTTGGAAATATCATTGGAGGGAGGGAAAAAGGAGAAGGATGGTCGCGCAGTCCAAAGTCACCAACAAGAAGAATCTTCCCAAGGCAAGGGCAAGGATGCGGGAAATTTTACCAAATTTTCCAAAGGAAAAAAATCTAAATAAAAAGGGTCCATGCCCCTCCATAAGCACTAAAGATGCCATGTGGCAACTCGTGATTGGCCGTGGGGACAGGCTAAAAGGAATTTTCTTTTAAATTTTCAAAAAAATTCAAAGGAAAAAGATGTTGCTCCTCCACCATTGCCCCGTGAGGACATGTGGAAACCTCGATTGGCTGCAGGCGGTGGATGAAAAGATGAAAAATTGCCCAAACCAAAATTTTTCAAAAAATTTTCTAAGGCAATTCAACTGGAAATTTTTGGGTTGCGAGAGCCCGCCAGTGGAAAATCTTCGAAATTTTCCCACCGAGGCTCAAAACTTCAAATTGCCATATCTTGAGCTAGAAAGCTCAAGTTTGGGAAACCAATGAAATTTTGGAAATCTCTCAAAGCCCTCTTTGCATAGGAAACATAAATTTTACATTTTGATAAAGTTTAACAGTCAATTTTACAAAAAGGATATGTACGATTTTAATTAGCAAACTGGCAATTTTTAACTTTTCAATTTGATTAAATTGGATCTTCTCCTTCACGCAACATGCCAATAGGCATGGAGAATTGATCTAGGGAGAGTTTAAAGTGTTTTAGGGAAATTTATTTGTTTAATTTATTCAAATTTAAATATTTTCCAACAAATGATAGAAAATGGTTGAGGAAGAGATTGAGCTCAATTTTGTAATGGTTCAAGTTATTCTCTTAAATATTCTTTTTCAATTGAGTTCATTGCTAATATATCATGTTGAATTTTAAGGTTTCCAAGTTTATTGTTAAGTGTTGGTCCAAACTATGCAATTTGATTAAATTTGTCAGTTTTAAAAGTCACAATGCCAGTGATCAAATTTTTAAAGGATCTATTTATCAATTTTATCATTTAAGTGTGGTATATAGTTTCTAAACTAATCTAATGCATTTAGTTGTTTACAAAAATTCATTTCCAAAGCTAAATGATAAGGTCTAACTTTCAATTTCATATATTTCCCAAAAGAAACAAGCAACATCCTTCCTTCATATGCATTTTCTTTCTTTTGCAAATAAACAGAGCTTCAAATCACAATTTGATATTCCCATTTCATCACAATAATGAAAATAAGAGATGAACTTGCAATTCTTTATTGAATTAAAAAAGAAACATATTTGCATTCTTTCAATCCTTGAATGCAATTAATGTAAATTTCATTTCTTTCTAATTAACAAAAGTAGAATTTAAATGCCTTTTACAATTTAAATATCCATTTTAATAACCAATTACATACATATTTCTTCACAATATATAGATTACAATTTCATTCACACCAAGTGGGAAAGGATTACAATTAAATATGTTTTCACAAGGAACTGTCAAACTGATTTTTTTTTCCTTTGCTCCAGGACAACAACATGCTCATTTTCTTTTTCTCCAAATTGATCACAACAAAAGAGGGGGAAAGGCAACGCTCTCCACCCAACCAAGACATCCAATGAAAGGATCCTTAATTATTGGCCCGTGAGACCCAATCCAAATACAATAATAGATGCAATTCAACCCATGGCAATAATCGGCTTCCACAACACACATCATTCTTTCACATACACATTTCAAAATAAAACATAGATCAATACAAAACAACAGTTTACAACTATAATTGAAAACATATCAATCAAAACTTAGGATTCATCAAACAAGCCAAAGGATCAAGGCCTATGGGGGAAGCTACTTATGCCCCCAATTGGGAATTGGGCATCCACTAGAACAACCCACGAAAATAATTCATCCCACACACATCCTTATGCCCCCACAAGTTTCTCCTTATGCCCCCACAGATTTCCTTATGCCCACCCCAAAGTAAGAAATGCAAGCTATTTATTTTCCATGGTGGATCCCAAACCCAAAATCCCTCCACAAAACTATGATTCCAATGGTATTCCTTATTCCCCCCCACATGGATTCCCCATAGCCTTCTCCTACACCTTCCCTAAGGAAGTCTACCCAACCAGCCAACAAATGAAACAAAGCATGCACCATGCACAAAACACAAGGAAATAACAGAAAAAGAATGAGAGTTAAATTCATACCTCTCCATGGTGACATTTTCTCCCAACAGAAGCTTCAAATTCCAAGAAAACATAGTACAAAATAGAAACTCCCAAGATTTCAAAGCTTTCTCCAAAACTTCCTCCAAAAATAAGAGCTCCCATAAGAAAATACGCCCCAAGAAGTTGCAAAATGATTCAACAACCCAAAAACAAGAAGAGAGTTTGAATTAAATAGAAGATGGAAAGAAGAGGATGATGTGGATCCATGTAGGATGCCACATCAAACATCCTCAAATTCAAACACAAAATACAAGATTTCATTCTCCCAAGCACAATAAAGAGGTGGGTGAAAAATGACAAGTTACTTGCACACTCCAAAGAGCCCACGCCTCAAGGGATGGTAAGTTAAATGGAATGTAAGAGAGTGCACTCCAAACAAGCAAACATGATGAATAAAATTAATTATAAAAGTCTAAAATCAGCCTTCCAACCATAGGTATGGTTGGAAAATTAAATTTAGAGGTATGGGACAAGTTTTACTTATCCCACAAGCCTCCAAAAACATCTCCCAAGGACAAATTCGAATTTTTCATGGAGGTGGAGTATTTCATACTCCAAAATGACTTACACAAGCTCTTACACAACTTACACATCCCTTACAAAATTAATTCAAAGAGCCAACAACTCCCATTATTATTTTCCCATATCCCAATTTAATTTATTTAAATTTTAATCATATGATTTCCACATTAATCTATCACAACTTTAATTAATTAAAAGAAGGGAACACATTACTAATAAAATACATACAACAATAAATAAACATTTAACCACATTAATAAAATACACAAACCCATGGTCACATGTAAAGATGATCCCTCCCATGGGAATATCTAACCAAACAAAACACAACACAATAAAACAAGTTGCCATGGTGACCTTGTCGAATTCACCTAGAATTCCATTGTGGTTGGTCTCCGATCCCCCAATGTTTGTTGTGATATTTTAAACCTACAAAACAAAAATACCTCCTTCGGCCTCATGGCCATATCAGAACATCCAACGTGATATAAATGAAATCACAAAACCAACTATATAAATGAATCACAACAACATCGAAGCAACAACTACATCATTTGCATTTTTAATCCACAACTATATCAACATCATAAAATATTCATTTTCTAGATCTACTCATAATATCCAAAATCACATGTTCGAACAACATCCATAAAACATCCATGTCAATAATATATCATCATCCACATATAAGGTGTCTCTAATAATCATCATGCATCAAAATCAAATCAAGATCAACAATAATCCATGATCAATGTCTAACATCATACTAAATCAAAACATAATAATGTCTATAATGTAATCAACAGTATCAACATAAGCATCAAAAGGTGTCAAAGCGAAGTGGGCACTACAACCCCCTCCCCTTAGACTCGACTCCCTCCTAGAAGTCACTACATAAAATGTGGAAACTAAACACGTAATGAAGTAACATCCTCCTATGTAGTTACGGTCTCATCATATCTGTCCCAATGCACTGAACCCGATCAACCTTTATTCCTCGAAGGCCTAGGGTCCTGCGATCTAAGATGTGAATGGGCTCCACCATCACCTACCCCTGATCTTGCACCTACAATGATGTCCAATCTAACACATGAGACATATTTGTAATATATATCCTAAGAACTGAAACATTAAAAATATCATGTATGTGAGACAGTGGGTGGTAATGTGTAGTGCCCATTTAAAAAACCACTTGAGACCTAAGAAATAACCTAGGGTTAGCTAGAAAATTATGGGATAATTTTTTTATTAGAAGTATCTACATCCAGGTTTCCAAACATAAGTTTTCATTAACTGGTTCTGGAACAAATCCTATTTACCAAAACACAAGTTTCCTTTATTAACTTATAACAAGTTCACAAGGTTCCAATTTTAGGGTTACATGTTTTAGTTAGGTTCAGGGAGTAATTTTACCCCCATACCTACTCTCTAATAGGCTCATATTTTTAACTAGATTTTTCTCTTACTTAATGCTTCTAAAATTTCCCTAAACCATTCCCAATGGATAGGAAATTTTCTCACCTTTCCGGTGATACAAAGAAGTCCTCCTAACTCCTTACAGAACTCACGATATGAGTGGGCAGAGTTTCTAGGGAAAATTTTCCCTTAGGGGACATGTGTCAAGGGGAGGGGATGTGTGTTGGAGGGATTGGCAGGTCATGAGGTGGCTTAGGAAAATTTCCCATCGCAATGCTCAAAGTCACAAAGCATTTCGCACCCCTGTGGGTCCTTGGGTGGACACGTGTCGAGTCCTGGCGCCAAGCGGGAAAGGAGAAGGGAACAACGGAGTGGTGGGTGGATTTAGTGGCTTGTGCCCAATGAAGGAGGAAAGGAATAACAAGGTGTATGGGTCCGCACACTTGTGAAAGAAAAAATTCCAAAGGGAAGTGGAGAAGTGGGCTATGAGAGAGATTTAGGAAATTTTCCCACGACCAAAACAAACAATTAAAATGAGAAGAAGGGTCCACCCTCTCGCCTACAAAGTGCCACGTGGCATGCTCTCATTGGTGTGGGAAGGCGGGGCCACAATGAGGATTTTTATGAAGTAAATTTTTTCAAAAGAATAAGTTTAGAGTTTAAAAAGAGTCCGCCCTTCCACCGTGCCACATGGTAGTATGTAATTGGCCACGGGCTGGCGGGGTAAAATGGGAAAAATTTCCCAAGGAAAAATTTCAAAGGGATAAATTTAAAAATTAGTCTACCCCTCCTAGGGTGTCACGTGGAAGGCCCCGATTGGTTGTGGGATGGCAAGGGTCGTGACCTTTTTGAGAAATCTATCCAAAGTTAAAATTTAAATTTTTCTATAGTAAGATTAAATTTCATTATTTTTAAATGCCAAATTTAAGTAAAACTTCAAATGGCCAAAGCTTGAGCTAGAAAGCTTGGTTTTGGGAAAACAAGGACTATTCGGAAATACCTCGATGCCCTCTTTGCACAAGGATCATAAATTTTGGAAATTGATGAATTTCTATAGGTCAATATTGAGAAAACAATCTACAGTTTTTAATTAATGAGTGTGAGTTTTCAAATTCTCAATTTTGTTAAATTAGAAATCCTCCTTTGCTCAACATGTCAAACAGACATGGAGGATTAGTATAGGGAGGGTTTAGAGTGTTTTAGGGAAGTCAATTTGTTCAATTTATTTCAACTTGTATTTTTCTGGCAATAGACAGGAAAAATGACTGTGCAAGTTCCAAATTGGATTTTTATTAAGTTTTGGAGGTTCTTTCTTAACTGTTATGGTAAATTTGAGTTTCTTAGGACTTACTAAGTCTGAATTTTAATGTTTCTTATCTTATTGTTTGGTATAAGTTTGAACTGCTCATTTTTATTAAAATGTGAATTGCCAGAATGAAGTTTATGGCAGTGAACTGTTTCTTTTAAATTGGTTTATCAATTTTGTCCTTTGAATGTGTATATATTTCCTAAACTTAGCCAAATACATTTTCTTGATTAAAACAACCATTCATTTCTAAATTAAATTGCAGTTCAGATTTCAATTCTAATGCACAATTCAAAAGAGAACAATACAGTTTAGCTTTCTCATACGTATTTTCTTTCCATTGCAATAAAACACAACCTCAATCACCATTTGATATTCCCATTTCAATTACAACAATGTGAATAAGAATGAGCTTGCAATTTCTTTATTGAATTCAAACAAAGAACATCTTTACAACTTATCTCTTTCTTTTAACTTTGAAATACAATAAACCATACATATACATTCTTTTCATTTCTTTACAAACAGAGACTGGAATACATCTCTTTACATTTCTCAATTCAAATTAAAACTTCCATCATCAATATGAATGGTTTCACATTACAAACATTATACAACTCATCCACTCAAGGTGGGAAAGGTTACAATGAATTTTCTCAAAAGATTGGGACTGTTAAAACTATATATATTCTTGCTCCAAACAACAACATGCTAGTTTCTCCAACTTTTCATCTTTGATCACAACAAGGAAGGGGGAAAGGCAACACTCTCCACCCAACAAAGACATCCAATGAGAAAGGAGAATCCATCCTTCATTATTGGACCCCGAGCCCCAACCATATTGGAATGGATAATGATAATCAACTCATGGCAATAATGGCTTCCACAACAAACATACAGTATTCTTCACATGCATACAATAATAAGAAATACAATCCAAGCAAAGACAAGAGCTCACAAATACATTTGAAATTATTCACTTAACACATAGGCTTGATCAAGCAAGCCAACAAGAGAAAGGAACTATGGAGAACTACTTATGCCTCCCTACTTAGAATTGGGCATCCACCTAAATAGTACCACCAATAAACATATCAAATCCCATAAACCTTATATCTCGCAACCTCTCCTTATGCCCTCCCAAAGTTTATCCCTTATGCCCCCAAGAGTAAGAAATGCAAACGATTTCTTTTCCAAGGTGGATCCCAATCACAAAATACCTCCACAATAAAATAGATGCCATTAGAAATCCCTTATGCCCCCATTAGAAATCCCCATAGCCTTCTCTCCTACACCAAGTCCTAAGCAATCTACCCAACCAGCCAAGAACACAAAACACATTCACAATTTAAAAATACATGCAAGAGAAAGAAAACCTTTAAAAACAAGCTGAAGATCCTACCTCTCCATACTAGAGTTTGTTCCAAGCTCACAAGATTTAAAATTGTCAAAGTGCAGTCCAAAACCAAAAATGTTCAAGCATGCAAAAGACTCCAAAAAAACAGCAAGAAAAGATGCGCCCCCAAGAGGAATGGACAAAGTTTAAACGACCATAAACAAGCAAAGAGTTTCACTTTTATAGGAGAAGGAAGAGAAGAGGATGATGTGGATCCATGTGGGATGCCAAATCATTATTTCTCAACCCCAAGAGGAAATCAACATCACTCACCAAATCACAAAAATAAAATGACAATATGAATTACATACTCCAACACAACCCATATTCCAAAAGGAGTGAATTAAAAAAATATGTAAGAGAAGTGCAATTAAAACTTACAAATTATCACTTCAAAATGCAATAAAAATGTCTAAATTTAACCTCTAAACCATAGGTATGGTTGGTGAATCATTTTAAGAGGTGTGAGATAAGTTTAACTTGTCCCACAAGCCTCCAAATTTGGCCTCCAAGGACAAATTCGAATTCTTAAGGAGATGAAGTGTTTAACCTTCCAAAATCTTTCTTACATGACTCTTACACATCTCTTACACCTTCTTACACAATCTTCCAACATTAATATTTAAAATCAACAATTTCATTAATTACATTCCATATCCCAATTTAATTTAATTAAAGTTCAACTATATGACTTCTCACATTAATCTATCACATTTAAATTAATTACAAGAAGGAACACGTTACTTAATAAAATACATACAACAATAATTAAAAAGAAACACATCACTAAAATACATAACCCGTGGTCACATATAATGGAAATCCCCCCCATGGGAATCCCTAACAAACACACACACACACAAAATAGTTGCCATGGTGACCTTGTTGATTTCACCTAGAATTCTAATATGGTTAGTCTCTAGTCCCCGACATTGTTGTGATTTTTAACCTACAAAAATGCAAATACCTCCTTCGGCCTTGTGGCCATATCAGAACATCAAAATGATATAACAACATCTCAAGATCATCTAAGCATATGAATCACAACAACATCAAGAATTCAACATTATCATTTTTAATTAGTTAATCAACTATATCATCATCAAAAATCTACCATACTAGGTCTACTCAAAATATCCAATGTCACATATCCAAATCAACATCTATAATATGTCCATGTCAAACAATATATCATCATCCACATAAAGGAAATGTATCTAGTAATCACCATGCATAATAATTGAATCCAGATCAATAATAGTCCATGATCTAACATCTAACCATCATACTAAAACAAAACATAATAGTGTCCATAATATGATCAACAGTATCAAGATCAGTGTCTAAAAGTGTCAAAGGGAAGTGGGCACTACATCTCCCTCCCCTTAGACTCGACTTCCTCCTAGAAGTCACTAAAAGAAATGTGGAAACTGCACTCATAATAGTATGACATCCTCTCAAGTGGCTGCAGTCTCATCATATATGTCCCACCGCACCCGAACTCCGATCAATCTCTCGCCTCGAAGGCCTGTGGTCTTGCGATCTATGATACGGATAGGCTCCACCATCACCTACCTCTGATCCTGCAGCTACAATGATGTCTAGTCCAACACATGAGAAGGATCTGCAATGTACCTCCTAAGGAAAGAAACATGAAACACATCATGTACACGAGACAAGCTAGGTGGCAATGCTAGATGGTAGGCCAAAGGGTCGATGCACTTCAATATCTCAAAAGGACCAATGAATCTAGGAGCTAACTTGGAACCTTTTCCATAGCAAATAGGACTCTTGTGTGGCCTAACATGAAGGAACACCTTCATGCCCACATCAAAGCTACAATCAATCCTATGCTAGTCCGTATACTTCTTCTACCTATCCCGTGCCTCCTGTAATCTCTGCCTAATCAACACTACCTACTAATCCATGTCCTACAAAAGAGCTATCCCAAGAGATACCCTATCCTCCAACCTGTCCCAACTAAGGGGTGTCCTACACTCTCTACCATATAACACCTGAAAAGGAGCCATGCCTATAGAACTCTAAAAAATGTTATTATAGGCAAAATCCACTAAGTACAGGTACTCCTCCCACTTAGACTACTAATCCATCACATACATCCTAAGCATATCCTCCAAAATATGATTCACTCACTCGTTTATCCATCCTGTCTAAGGGTGATATGTTGTCTGAAGTTAATCCTTGAGGACATCTTTGTATGATAGTCTAAAAGTGTGAAGTCTACAAAGGATCACGGTCACAAATGATCTTCTGCGAAATCCGTGCAACCTGAAAATCTCATCTAAATAACCTCCTACCACTACTCTCTCTTTATAAGTGGTTTTGACCATAGAAAAGTGAGCCACTTTTTTAAATTTATCAAGCTGTGACCATGATGGCATCATGGTGATATCTTGACATAGGTAGGCCAATAATGAAATCCATGGAAATGGTGTGCCACTTCCATTCGGTATGGCATGAGGATAAAGAAGACCAGTTGGATGTTGATGCTTGGCCTTAACCCTCTGGCACTCTAAACACCTTGACATAAACTAAGCCACGTCTCGAAGAAGTCCTCTCTAGTGGTATAATTGTCTCAAGGTAGCATGCATCTTCTTTACCCTGGGATGGGCTGAATAGGGTGCATGATGTGCCTCTACTAAGATGTCCTGCCTCAAGCCTCCATATTTGGGAACATATATCCTCCCTCTATGCCTGAGAGGACCATCTACCTCTAAGAAAAAACCATCAAACTTCCCCTTAAGGGGTCTCTATGAATCGATCTCTTCTCATACTGCCATGTAGAAGATGTCAAGAGGAAGCTGATGAAGAATCCTACTCCAAAAATTTGTTCTCACTGAGGTAGCCATAGCCACATGTCTCCGTCTATTGAGAGTGTCTACTACCACATTCTCTTTCCCATTCACATGCTCTATCTCCATGTCATACTCACAAAGCAACTCCATCCGACGCCATTGATGAGCGTTGAGATTAGGCTATGTGAAGAGGTGGCGAAGATTCAAATGATTAGTCCTGAGTGTGAATCTCCATCCAAGAAGGAAATGTCTCCATCTAACCAAATCATGCACCACTTCCGTAAGCTCAAGATCATGGGTAGGATAATTAATCTTGTGATCCTTGAGTTTGTGAGACTCAAAAGCTACAACCCTGCCATCTTGTATCAATAAACCTCCAAGCCTTGCTAAAGAAGCATCTGTGTAAACAAATAAATCACCCTATGGATCTAGCACTACAAGAATCAGTTCTATAGTGAGGCACTACTTCAGTGTCCTAAAGGCCTACTCGCATCTATTCATCTAAACAATATTCTTCCCTTTCCTTTGAAGGGAAGTGATAGGGTGCGTAATCTGAGAGAAGTCCTGATCAAATCTTTGGTAATATCCTCGCTAGTCCCATGAAGCTGCGCTCCTCGGTCATTGTAATGGGTTCGGAAAACCCATAATGTCTCTAATATTGGAAGGATCAACTGTGATACCTTCCACGAAATAATATGACCCAAATATCGTACCTCGACTAAAATAATGCACACTTCTCCAAGTTCCCATAAATCTACTACTCATGAAGACACTGAAGAACCTTGCAAAGGTTCCCCTCATGCTCCTCACGTGTACATGAGTATATCACAATGTCATTTAGGAAGATGAGCAAAACGTTATCTAAAAAGGTCCTAAATACCCCATTCATCAAACTCATAAACACTAAAGGGGCATTCATCAACCCAAAAGGCACCACTATGAACTCATAGTGCCCATATCTCGTGCAGAAGGTGGTCTTATGAATGTACGCCTCTTAAATCCTCAATTGATTATAGCCCAACTTGAGATCAATCTTAGAGAACATCGTGGCTCCTTCATCCGATCAAACAAGTCATCAATACGAGGAAGAGGAGAATGATTCTTGATTTTTACCTTATTCAACCGGGGTATTCAATACACAACTGCAATGATCCATCCTTATTTTTCATGAAGATCATCGGTGCACCCCAAGGGGATACACTAGGATGGATAAGGCCCTTCTCCAAAAGGCCTTCAAGTTATAACTTGAGCTCATAGAGCTCCGGGGTGGTCATCCAATAAGGTGCCTCGTGAGATAGGCTCTGCTCAAGGAACTAGATCTATATGGAAATCAATCTCACGTGGGCGTGGCATCCTCGGTAGCTCCCGGGAAATACATTGGAAAACTCTCTCAAAATTAGATGATCATCTAGCAATGGTCCACTAGACCCATGCTCAAATTTGTCACTAACTATAATAACATACATCGAAAACCCCATTTGTTGACGCACCGCTTAAGCTACATAGTGGAAATGGTGTAAATAGAAATGGGTGTCCTAACCCTCGAGATCACCGCATCAACTCCTTAATCATCTACACAAGCTATACTCTTATGATAACAATCCATCCTAGCATTGTGTGCGAGATAACCAATCCATACCTAAGATGACTCCATATGAGCCCAAAGGAAGGATACGAAGATCTGAGGTAGTGGTGAAAGGTCCCAAATCCACAACACACTCCTTAACTAAGGATTCCATAGAGATCTTGGCTCCAGAAGCCATCTCAACATCCCAACTAAGACCCTGCCTAACTACCACCATCCTACATCACTCTACTAAAGATGGTGCAATGAAAGAATCAGAAGAACCAAAATCAAACAATACAGAGGTAGGAATACCTCCAATGCTACCTGTGGTTTCAATAACTTTTCTCTGGTGCTCTACCTGGTGATTCTCAACTACTATATAAATCCTGTGGCTACATCCCATGTCACCAACTATCGGCTCAGAAATTGGTGCTTTACCCTTATTAGGGTTATGATGGAAATCTCTACAAAAATGTCCAAATTACTCCACATACAAAGCAACCACCTGATCCTCTCCAAGGATCAACACCTCCAATAGGTGCCCTAGAAGTCTGTAGCATGGATCCCAATGATCTAGTTGTGGTATACTATGGCCTCTGCTGGCGAGCTCATACTGACTGAGCTCTCGGTCCACCCTGCATCCTAATGTGACCCCTAGGAGGAGGCCCTTATCTATGACCTCTCTATACATCAACCCTCCGTGGAGGTCTATAAGGTCGGTGGGACTGCTGCTACTACTGTGGCCTAAAGGATGACTGTGTTGTACCCTAGCCACCATGAGGAAGAGGTACTAAACCTCTCGATCTATCATCCTACATCTACTGAATGCAGCTCCTAACTTGGTCTCTAGCCTACTGGGTTTTACCCTAAGTCTCCTCCACAATATAGGCCTTCTCAACGGCCTCTGCTAAAGTTTATAGACAGTGAATCCACACTGCACCTCCAATATCCAAATTTAGGCCCCGAGATGAACCTGTGAATCCGCACCTACTCATCCTACATATACTCTATATACTGAAGTAGATCTATAAATCTACTCTCATACTCTACCACTGATAGAGAAGCATGATGGAGGTCATGGAACTCATCAATCCTCTACTGGATGAACCTCCATGATAGATATCTACTCCTGAATCTCTCCTCAAATAGATCCTAGGTCACTGTCTCTGAATCTACATGGAGCTTCTGCTCCTCTATCCTCCACCATACTCCTACTCCATCCCTCAATAGATGGATCGCAACACGAGCTTTCATGTTACTAGAATAAGGACAAAGCTTGAAGTAATCGCTCAACCTCACTAGCAGGCCTTTTCCTGAAATCCACCTATATCACCTGAGTAATGTGAGGTTCTAAGTTTTAGGATCTCCTTGATGTGATCCACTGCTATGGTCTGTCAGCCTCTACGTCTCTCTGCACACTTATCCCTAACCTTAGGGCTCTAAGACCTCTCTCTATGCTCTGGAACTCTATCACCATGTCTACAAAGTGGTGACTTTGCTCGACTTGACTCGCATGGGATTTCTCTCCTCTATGCTCCTTGCTTTGAGTCGAGGGATACCTAACCCTCGATAGAAGGAAATCTATCATGACTAGCTACCCGCCCTCCACTTAATCCTCTGTGTAGAGTGGCATTAACATCTTGAAAGGTTTGTAAAATATGAGGTAGAATGGCTGCCACACCCTGATCCGGTGGTGGTGAGGGTGAATACGAGTCTATGTGAAGGTTCCTCTCGCTCTGTCTCGAGCCTCCCGCATGACTCCAAGCCACGATTAGTTCATTTTTCTAAGTTATACAACTTCTATATTTACTAAAACATACAAATTATTGCTAAGTTGTTTTCTAGATTTTAGTGTGCTAGGTTTAAGTTTTCATGTCTCAAGTTTTTTTTTTCTAGTGTGCCCAATGGTCTAAGCCTTTGAACCATCACTCTGATACCAAACTGTAGTTCCCGTTTAAACAACCACTTGAGACCTAAGAAATAACCTAGGGTTAGCTAGAAAATTATGGGATAATTTTTTTATTTATTAGAAGTATCTACATCCAGGTTTCCAAACATCAGTTTTCACTAACAAGTTCTAGAACAAATCCTATTCACCAAAACACAAGTTTCCTTTATTAACTTATAACAAGTTCACAAGGTTCCAATTTTAGGGTTACATGTTTTAGTTAGGTTCAAGGAGTAATTTTACCCCATACCTACTCTCTAACAGGCTCAGATTTTCAACTAGATTTTTCTCTTACCTAATGCTTCCAAAATTTCCCTAAACCATTCCCAATGGATAGGAAATTTTCTCACCTTTCTGGTGATATAAAGAAGTCCTCCTAACTCCTTATAGAACTCAAGATATGAGTGGGCAGAGTTTCTTGGGAAATTTTTCCCTTAGGGGACACGTGTCAAGGGAAGGGGATGCACGTTGGATGGATTGATGGGTCACGGGGTGGCATAAGGAAATTTTCCCATCGCATGGCTCAAAGTCACAAAGCATTCCGTGCCTTCGCGGGTCCCGGAGGTGGACATGTGTCGAGTCTTGGTGCCAAGCAGAAAGGAGAAGGGAAGGGTGGAGTGGTGGGTGGATTTAGTGCCTTGTGCCCAATGAAGGAGGAAAGGAATAAAAAGGTGCATGGGTCCACGCACCTGCGGAAGAACAAAGTCCAAAGGGAAGTAGAGAAGTGGGCCGAAGGAGAGATTTAGGAAATTTTCCCAGGGCCAAAACAAACAATTAAAAGAAGAAGAAGGGTCTACCCTCCCACCTCCAAAGTGCCACGTGGCATGCTCTCATTGGCCATGGGCTGGTGGGGCCACAATGAGGATTTTTCCTAAAAATTTTCAAAGGAACAAACATTAAAATGAACCATGCCTTCGCCTCACCCCCGGAGGACACGTGTTGCCCTTTGATTGGTTGCGGGCTGGCGGAGGGAAAATGAAAATTTTTCCCAAGTAATTTTTTTCAAAAGAATAAGTTTAGAGTTTGAAAAGAGTCTACCCTTCCACCATGCCATGTGGTAGCATGTGATTGGCCATGGGCCATTGGGTGGCGAGGGTAAAATGGGAAAATTTTCCCAAGGCAAAATTTTCAAAGGGAAAAATTGAAAAATTAGTTTACCCCTCCTAGGGTGCAACGTGGCAGGCCTTGATTAGTTGTGGGATGGCGGGGGTCATGGAACTTTTCGGTAAATTTTTTCAAAGTTAAAATTTAAATTTTTCTATAGTTAGATTAAATCTTATTATTTTTTGAATGCCAAATTGAAGTAAAACTTCAAATGGCCATAACTTGAGCTAGAAAGCTTAGTTTTGGGAAAATGAGGAATTTTGGAAATCCCTCGATGCCCTCTTTGCACAAAGATCATCAATTTTTGAAATTAATGAATTTTGAGAAATAAATCTATAGGTTTTTAATTAGTGAGCTGACAGTTTTCAAATTCTCAATTTGGTTAAATTAGAACTCCTCCTTTGCTCAACATGTCGAATGACATGGATGATTAGTCTAGGGAGGGTTTAGAGTGTTTTAGGTTATTTTGACTTGTATTTTTCCGGTAGCAGACGGGAAAATGATGCAAGCTCCAAATTGGATTTTTATTAAGTTTTTGAGGTTCTTTCTTAACTGTTATGGTAAATTTGAGTTTCTTAGGACTTAATAAGTCTGAATTTTAATGTTTCTTATCTTATTGTTTGGTATAAGTTTGAACTACTCATTTTTATTAAAATGTGAATTGCCAGAATGAAGTTTATGGTAGTGAACTGTTTCTTTTAAATTGGTTTATCAATTTTTTCCTTTGAATGTGTATATATTTCCTAAACTTATCCAAATACATTTTCTTGATTAAAATAACCATTCATTTCTAAATTAAATTACAGTTCAGATTTCAATTCTAATGCACAATTAAAAAAGAAAATTTCAGTTTAGCTTTCTTGTACGTATTTTCTTTCCATTACAATAAAAACACACCTCAATCACCATTTGATATTCCCATTTCAATTATAACAATGTGAATAAGAATGAGATTGCAATTTCTTTATTTAATTCAAACAAAGAACATCTTTACAACTTATCTCTTTCTTTTAAATTTGAAATACAATAAACCATACATATACATTCTTTTCATTTCTTTACAAATAGAGACTGGAATACATCTCTTTACATTTCTCAATTCAAATTCAAACTTCCATCATCAATACGAATGGTTTCACATTACAAACATTATACAACTCATCCACTCAAGGTGGGAAAGGTTACAATGAATTTTCTCAAAAGATTGGGACTGTTAAAACTATATATCTTCTTGCTCTAAACAACAGCATGCTAGTTTCTCCACCTTTTCATATTTGATCACAACAAGGAAGGGGGAAAAACAACACTCTCCACCCAACCAATACGTCCAATGAGAAAGGAGAATCCATCCTTCCCCATTGGCCCTCAAGCCAAAACCATATTGGAATGGAGAATGATAATCAACTCATGGCAACAATGGCTTCCAAAAAAATATACAATATTCTTCACATGCATACAACAATAACAAATACAATCCAAGAAAAGACATCAGTTCACAAATGCATTTGAAATTATTCACACAACACATAGGCTTCATCAAGCAAGCCAACAAGATCAAGGAACTATGGGGAACTAATTATTCCTCCTATTTGGAATTGGGTATCCACCTAAATCATACCGCCAATAAACATATCAAATCCCATAAACCTTATATCTCCCAACCCCTCCTTATGCCCCTCCCCAAAGATTATCCCTTAATCCCCCAAGAGTAAGAAATGCAAGCGGTTTTTTTCCAAGGTGGATCCCAATCCAAAACTCCTCCACAATAAAAATATTCCATTGGCAATCCCTTATGCCCCCATAGCCTTATCCTACACCAAGTCCTAAGCAGTCTACCCAACCAGCCAAGAACACAAAACACCATTTAAACATACATGCAAGAGAAAGAAAACATTTGAAAACAAGCTCAACATCCTACCTCTCCATACTGGAGTTTGTTCCAAGCTCACAAGATTTCCAATTTTCAAAGTGCATTCAAAAACCAACAATGTTCAAGCATGCAAAAGACTCCAAACTTCCTCCATAGTAAGCTCCAAAAAAACAACAAGAAAAAATGCATGCCCAAGAGGAATGGATAAAGTTTCAACAACCATAAATAAGCAAAGAGTTTCACTTTATAGGAGAAGGAAGAGAAGAGGATGATGTGGATCCATGTGGGATGCCACATCATTCTTTCTCAACCCCAAGAAGAAATCAAAATCACTCACCAAATCACAAAAAGTAAAATGACAATAAGAATTACATACTCCAACACAACCCATACTCAAAAAGGAATGAATTAAAAAAATATGTAAGAGAAGTGCAATTAAAACTTACAAATTGTCACTTCAAAATGCAATAAAAATTCCTAAATTTAACCTCCAAACCATAGGTATGGTTGGTGAATCATTTTAAGAGGTGTGGGACAAGTTTAACTTGTCCCACAAGCCTCCAAATTTGGCCTCCAAGGACAAATTCGAATTCTTAAGGAGATGAAGTGTTTAACCTTCCAAAATCTTTCTTACATGACTCTTACACATCTCTTACACCTTCTTACACATTTCTTACACACTCTTCCAACATTAATATTTAAAATCAACAACTTCATTAATTACATTCCATATCCCAATTTAATTTAATTAAAGTTCAACTATATGACTTCTCACATTAATCTATCACATTTAAATTAATTACAAGAAGGAACACATTACTTAATAAAATACATACAACAATAATTAAAAAGGAACACATTAATAAAATACATAACCCATGGTCACATATAATAGATCCAAAAAGTCATCAATACGAGGAAGAGGATAACGATTCTTCATCATTACCTTGTTTAGCAAAATTATATAAAGAATGGCAGTAATCAATACACAACGATAAGGATCCATCCTTCTTCTTCATAAAGATCACCGGTACACCCCAAGGGGATACACTAGGATAGATAAGGCCTTTCTTCAAAAGACTCTCAAGCTCGCAACTTGAGCTCATAGATCTTTGGGGTGGTCATCCGATAAGGTGCCCATGAGATAGGCTCTGCTCCAGGAACTAGATTGATATGAAAATCAATCTCAGGGTGGGGGTGGTAATCCTGAGAAGTAGCTCCCTAGAAATACATTAGAAAAATATCTCAAAACGGGATGATCATCTAGCGATGGTTAATTAGGCCCGTCCTCACGATCTGTCACTAACTATAACATCATACATCCGACAACCCCTTCACACACACTTTGCATAAGCTACATAGTGGAGATGGTGCGAATAGAAATGGGTCTCCCGACCCCATAAATCACCGACTCAACTCCTAAATCATCTTCACAAGATATAGTCTTTTGATAACAATCCATCCTAGCCACGTGTGTGTAATAACCAATCCATACTCAAAATGACTCCATATAAGCCCAAAGGAAGGATACAAAGATCCAAGGTAGTGGTGAAGGGTCCCAAGTCCACTAAAAACTCCTTAACTAAGGAGTCTCACAGAGATCTTAGCTCTAGAAGACTTCTCAACATATGAACTAAGACCCTACCTATCTTCCGATAGCCTACATCACTCTACTAAATATGGTGCAATGAAAGAATCGGAAGATCCATATTAAAAAAATGTTTTACTCCAGTAGGAATACCACCAATGCTACCTGTGGTCTCAATGAATGTGCTCTGGTGCTCTACCTAGCGGTTCTCAACCACTACATAAATCATGTGGCTGCATCCCATGTCACCAACAATCAGCTTTGAAATCTTTGCCGTACCCTTATTGTTAGGGTTCTATGGGAAATCTCTCTAAAAGTGTCCGGTAACTCCTCTCAAGGGACCAAAGCATCCTCTAGAGAAGTCCTAAACAAATATTATGTAAGAACCTACTAACCCCATAAAACTTCACACCTCGGTCATTGGAGTGGGTGCTGGCCAATCCATAATGGTCTAATATTGGAAGGATCAACCGCGACCATGAAGCTAAATATTTCACCTTCCTTCTCGAAATGATATGACCCCGATACCTTCCTGGGAAATGATATGACCCAAATATTTCCTCGAGAAAGAAAGCACACTTCTCAAGTTCCTATTGCCCTAATGAACCTGGTGAAAGTACCTCCGGTAGGTGCCCTAGAAGTCTTGGGTGTGGATCCCGATGGATCTAGCTATGGTATACTAAGGCCTCTGCTGGTGAGTTCCACGAGACCGAGCTTTAGATCCACCTGTCTCGATGGGACCCCTAGGAGGAGGCCCCATACTCCGACCTCTATGTGCATTAGCTCTTTGTGGAGGTCTATGAGGTGGGCGGGGTTGTTGGTGCTATTGCCTCAAAATGGGAAAGGATGATTGTGCTCTAACATCCTGGCCACCCCAAGGAAGGGAAAGTGCGACCCCCTTGATATACCATCCTACATCTACTCTATATGCGGGTATGGACTCGGTCTCTAGCATGTTGGGTCTTACCTCAAGTTTCTTATGTAATATAGGCCTTCTCGACGGCCTCGATAATGTCTCGTGGGTAGTGGATCCAATGCACAGTGCTCTACCTAGCGGTTCTCAACCACTCATGTGGCTGCATCCTGTCCAATATCTAAATTTAGGCCCTAGATGAACCCGTGAATTCAATCCTACTCATCCTCGCATATACTCTACATACTAGAGTAGATCCAAAAATATAGTCTCATACTGCAGCTCTTGAAAGAGAAGCTGTCGTCAGAGATCATGGAGCTCATGGAGTCGATCCTCTACTCTTGTATGAACCTCCACAATAAATACCTACTCCGAATCTCTCCTCAAAAAGATCTAGGTCACTTGTCTCTAAATCTACATGGAGCTTCTACTCCTTTGTCCTCCACCATACTCCTGCTCCATCCCTTAGTAGATGGATCGCAACACGAGCTTTCATGTTTCTAGAACAAGGGAAAAGCTTGAAGCAACCACTCAAGCTCACTACTAGCCGAGGCCTCTACCAGAAATCCACCCACGTCACCTAAGTAATGTGAGGGTGAAGCTTAAGGATTTCCTAATGTGATCCACTATTATGGTCGGTTGGCCTCTTGGTCTCTCTACATGCTCATTCCTAAGCCTAGGGATTTGAGACTACTCTCTATGCTCGGAAATTTGTCACCCTGTCTCTGGTGGTGACTCTAATTTGGCTAACTCTACATGGGAGTTCTCTCCTCTATGCTCCATGTTGAGTCGAGGAGATACTTGACCCTCGATAGAAGGGGCTCTATCATGACTAGCTACATGTCCTCCTCCCAATCGTCTGTATAGAGTGGCATTAACATCCTGAAGGGTCTATAGAATCTGAGGTAGGATAGTTCTTTACACCCGATCTAGTGGTGGTGGTGGTGGAGGTAAGTTTGAGTCTCTATGAAAGTTTCTCTCACTCCATATGTATTCTGCACATACCAAAATGAGAGTTAGTTCATTTTGCTAAGTTTTACATATCTTCCATGTTGGCTAAAATATACAAATTCTAACTAAGTTGTTTTCTAGATTTAAAAGTGTGTTAGGTTAAAGTTTATGTCTCAAGTTTTCTAGTGTGCCCAATGAACCAAGCCTTTGAACCACTACTCTGATACCAAATGTGATGCTAGGTTAAAACAACCCACTTGAGACCCAACAAGCAACCTAGGGTTAGTTAGAAAATTATGGAATAATTTTTTTATTAGAAGTGTCAACAACCAAGTCAAGAAGACAACAGTTGACCCTATTAGGTTCCAAAACAATTCTAAAATTACTAGATCATAATTTTCATTTATTAACAATTATCAAGGTCACATGGTTCAACTTTTAGGGTTATAAGTCTTAGTTAGGTTTAGGGAGTAATTTACCCCCATACCCACTCTCTAGCAGGCTCAGAGTTTTAACTTGATTTTTCACACACTTAACATATTTAAAATTTCCCTAAATCATTTCCATTGGATAGGAAATTTTCTCACCTTTCCGGTGATATAAAGAAGTCCTCCTAACTCCTTCAGGAACTCAAGATATGAGAAAATAGACTTTAGGGATCAAATTTTCCCCTAGGGGACATGTGTCAAGAGGAGAGGAAAACCCTTTGGGCAGGTTGACGGGTCATGGGATGGCTTTAGCAATTCCCCCTCCCCCCCTAGAGTGACGCAAATTCAAATTTTCTCCCACACCTCCATGGGTCCCCAGTGGACACGTGTCACCTAACGACCTAAGTGGAGAAGAAGAGAAGGAAGGGCGGAGTGGCGGGATTTTTGGGCAATCTCAGCTGAAGGGAGGGAAAAAGGAGAAGGATGGTCATGTGGGTCCACACACCCACAAGAAAAATATTCCCAAGGCAAGGGCGGGGATGTGGGGTTGCGAAGAAATTTTACAAACATTTCCAAAGGAAATTTTTTTTTGAATAACAACGGTCTGCACCCCTCCGCAAGAACCCAAAGCTACCACATGGCAACCTATGATTGGCCGCGGCCCAATGGGGCTAAAAGGAATTTTTTTCCAAAATTTTCAAAAAAATTCAAAGGCAAAAAGATGTTGTGCCTCTGCCGCTGCCCCGTGAGGACATGTTGTAGCCTCTGATTAGCTACGGGCCGGTGGAGGAAAAGATGAAAAATTTCCCGGATCAAAATTTTTCAAAAATTTTTCTAAGGCAATTCAATGGGAAATTTTTGTGTTATGGGCCCGCTAGGGAAAATTTTCCTGAATTTTCCTGCCAAGGCTCAAAAACTTCAAATTTCCATAACTTGACCTAGAAAGCTCAGTTTTGGGAAAACGAGGACTTTTGGTAAATCTCTCAAAGCCCTCTTTGTACAGGAAACATAAAGTTTACATTTTGGTAAAGTTTAAGGGGTCAATTTTGTAAAAAGGATATGTAGGCTTTTAATTAGCAACCGACAATTTCTAACTTTTTAATTTTATTAAATTGGAACTCCTCCTTCACTAAACATGCCAAACATGCATGGAGAATTGATCTAGGGAAACTTTAAAGTATTTTGGGGAAATTGATTTGTTCAATTTATTCAAATTTGAATTTTGTCCAACAAATGACAGAAAACAGTTGAGGAAGAGATTGAGATAAATTTTGCAATGGTTCAAGTTATTCTCTTAAATATTCTTTGTCAATTGAGTTCATTTCTAATATATGATGTTGAATTTTAAGGTTCCCAAGTTGATTGTTAAGTGCTGGTCCAAACTGGGCAATTTGATTAAATTTGTCGGTTTTAAAAGTCACAATGCCGGTGATCAAATTTTGAAAGGATCTATTTATCAATTTTATCATTTAATTGTGGTTTATAGTTTTAAAACTAATCTAATGCATTTAGTTGTTTACAAAAATTCATTTCAAAGCTAAATGATAAGGTCTAGCTTTCAATTTCATATATTTCCCAAAAGAAACAAGCAACATCCTTCCTTCATACGCATTTTCTTTCTTTTGCAAATAAATAGAGCTTCAAATCACAATTTGATATTCCCATTTCATCACAACAATGCAAATAAGAGATGAACTTGCAATTCTTTATTGACTTCAAAAAAAAGAAACATCTTTACATTCTTTCATTCCTTGAATGCAATTAATAGAATTTTCATTTCTTTCCAATAAACAAAATCAAAATTTAAATGTCTTTTACAATTTGAATATCCATTTTCATAATCAATTACATACATATTTTCTTCGTAAAATACATATTACAATTTCATCCACAACAAGTGGGAAAGGATTACAATTAAATATGTTTTCACAAGGGACTATCAAACTACATTTTTTTTTCCTTTGCTTCAAGACAACAACATGCTTATTTTCTTTTCTCCAAATTGATCACAACAAAAGAGGGGGAAAGGCAATGCTCTCCACCCAACCAAGACATCCAATGAAAGGAGAAGCCTTCCTTCATCATTGGCCCCAAGCCCCAACCAAAATACAATAATAGATGCAATTCAACCCATGGCAACAACTAGCTTCCACAACACACAACATTATTTCACATACACATTTCAAAATAAAACATAGATCAATACAAAACAACAATTTACAACTGCAATTGAAAACATATCAATCAAAACTCAAGCTTGATCAAGCAAGCCAAAGGAGCAAGGTCTATGGGGGAAGCTACTTATGCCTCCCAATTGGGAATTGGGCATCCACCAGAACAACTCACAAAATAATTCATCCCACACACATCCTTATGCCCCCACAAGTTTCTCCTTATTCCCCCACAGATTTCCTTATGCCTACCCCAAAGTAAGAAATGCAAGGTATTTCTTTTCCACGGGTGGATCTAAACCAAAACTCCCTCCACAAAACTCGATACCAATGGAATTCCTTATACCCCACCACATGGATTCCCCATATCCTTCTCCTACACCTTCCCTAAGGCGAGTCTACCCAACTAGACAACAAATGAAACAAAGCATGCACCATTCACAAAACACAAGTAAATAACGAGAAAAAGAATGAGAGTTAAATTCCTACCTCTCCATGGTGACTTTTTCTTCCAATAGAAAGCTTCAAATGCCAAGAAAACACAGTCCAAAATAGAAACTCCCAAGATTTCAAAGCTTTCTCCAAAACTTCCTCCAAAAATAGGAGCTCCCATAAGAAAATACGTCCCCAAGAAGTTGCAAAATGATTCAACAACCCCAAAACAAGAAGAGAGTTTGAATTAAATAGAAGAGGGAAAGAAGAGGATGATGCGGATCCATGTAGGATGCCACATCAAACATCCTCAAATTCAAACACAAAAGACAAGATTTCATTCTCCCAAGCACAATAAAGAGGTGGGTGAAAAATGACAAGTTACTTGCACACTCCAAAGAGCCCATGCCTCAAGGGACAGTAAATTAAATGGAATGTAAGAGACTGCATTCCAAAACAAGCAACATGATGAATAAAATTCATTATAAAAGTCTAAAATCAGCCTTCCAACCATAGGTATGGTTGGAAAATTAAATTTAGAGGTATGGGACAAGTTTTACTTATCCCAAAAGCCTCCAAAAATAGTTTCCAAGGACAAATTCAAATTTTTCATGGAGGTGGAGTATTTCATAATCCAAAAATGACTTACACAAGTTCTTACAAAACTTGCACATCGCTTACAAAAGTAATTCAAAGAGCCAACAACTACCATTATTATTTTTCCATATCCCAATTTAATTTATTTAAATTTTAATCATATGATTTCCAGCATTAATATATCGAACTTTAATTAATTAAAAGAAGGGAACACATTACTAATAAAATACATACAACAATAAATAAACATTTAACCACATTAATAAAATACACAAACCCGTGGTCACATGTAAAGATGATCCCCCATGGGAATATCTAACCAAACAACACACAATAAAATAAAATAAGTTGCCATGGTGACCATGTTGAATTCACCTAGAATTCCATTGTGGTTGGTCTTTGATCCCCGATGTTTGTTGTGATATTTTAAAACTGTAAAACACAAATACCTCCTTTAGTCTCATGGGCATATCAGAATATTGAATGTGATATAAATGGAATCACAAAACCAACTATATAAATGAATCACAACAACATCGAAGCAACATCTACATCATTTACATTTTTAATCCACAACTATATCAGCATCATAAAATATTCATTTTCTAGATCTACTCATAATATCCAAAATCACATGTCCGAACAACATCCATGTCAATAATATATCATCATACACATATAAGGTGTCTCTAATAATCATCATGCATCAAAATCAAATCAAGATCAACAATAATCTATGATCAATGTCTAACATCATATTAAATCAAAACATAATAATGTCTATAATGTAATCAACAGTATCGGCATAAGCATCAAAAGGTGTCAAAGGGAAGTGCGTACTACATGCTACATTCCTTAATTAGAAAAAGGATGGATTTTGTGGGATGAACTAGCTTGAGAATCGGAGCTCTACTTCTATGGTAGCTAACACAAGGTATAAGAAAAGAGAATTAGAAGTGGAGAAACCTATTCGTAAGAATAGTTCTCAATATTATCCATTTTTGCATACTAATTTTTCAGTCTCAAATCAGCAAAGCAATCAAAAGAATCAGCCTACAAAGTCTCCAAATCAGCAAGAGGTTCCAACACAACTACAAGAAGGTGTTTTTGTTAACAAGTTGAAGTAGAAGGTTAGTACCCCATCTTTTAATATCCTTGAGCATATGAAGAAAACTAAAGCTAGTATGTTGATATGGGATACATTGTCACTTCCTAGACAAAAGGATACTTTTAAAGAAGATTTTTCAAATCTCAATATTCCTAACCAAGCGTGAAAAGAATAACCTAGAGTTGTGCTTACAAATGCATTTAATCCAAAGTAAGCTCAAACAAAATAAGTGTCAAGCCACCTCCCTTCTATTTTTCATTGATCATAGGTTAGAATATAGTTCACAACTACATGATTGATTTTAGATCCTCTAGCTCAGTTATGCCCAAGCAAGTTGTTGACAAACTTGGTTTAGATTATGAGCCTCTTTCTAAGGGAGTAGTTTAGCTTGATGGAACACTAATAACCACTATTAGAGTCATTATAAATATGAGCTTAACCTTGCATGCATGCCCCACTTTCTCCATTCCTCAAGATGTTTTCATTATTTATCTTCCTCCTTTTTTCCTTATGCCTTTCTAGAGATTTCACGACCAAAATTGGAGGTTACTTATCATCATATTGGTCTCATATGTTATTCAGAATAAGATATGGTATCAAGGTTACCATAAATACTAAACCAATATTAGAAAACCACCTTGAGCCTTATGTTCCTAGTTCCATTAACTCAAATTACATGATCATAGATGAAGAAGACCAGTCAGTTGACCATCATCCAACCACACTTCTATTGATCCATATTTCCATATTGAAGAAGTTGAGCTTGGAACATATTGTTTGCATGAAGAAAATGTTATAGTTCCTAACCTTGTCAAAACAGATCATTAAGAAGAAGGTTTGTGGGAATTATACTTTGATGGATTGAGAAGAAAAATGGATTAGGTGGAGGAATCATGCTGATTTCCCCAACAAAGAAAAAGTATTTTTCAGCTCATGAGATTTCAGTTTTCTTACACAAACAATACAATAGAGTATGAAGCTCTTGTGCATGGTCTTCAGTGGGAAAGGAAGAGAGGAGAAAAGTAGTTGCAATTTTTTGGTGATAGTGAGTTAGTGGTTAACCAAATCAGAGAACAAGCTGCCACTAAGAACAACTTGTTGAGATCTTACAAAAATAGGGTATGGGATTTAATTGAGGACTTTGATGCTTTTAATATTCAATCTATTCCTAGAATAAAGAATAAACATGCAGATAGGATGGTTTTCATTGGTGCTCAAGTTGATATTATAGATCAGACAAAGAAGGAAAAAGATCATAAATATGTCAAAATAGTGGTAAGGCCTTCTATTCTAGATAACAACATTAATTGGCAAGTGTTTGAATCAGATCAAAAATTGTTAACTTCTTGCAAGATGAAGCTGAGTTTTCAGTCAGAAATCAGGAAAGGTTGTAGAAGCGGTATGATAATCAAATTATTCAACTGAAATCTAAAAAAATTCCTCAAGGATTGATTACTCTCAAGTCTATATTCAACACAGATGATCAGGTTAGAAAAGAAAAATCCAATATGATGATCAAGCAAGAGGATTATGAAGCAATCAATATTGGAAATGACAAATCACTCAAAGTAGGAAAGGTATGTAATGATGATGAAAGGATTGCTTTTGTTCAACTTGCTCAAGAATTTGATGATGTTTTTACATGGAACTATGGTGATTTAAAAGTTTTTAATCCAAATATATCTCAACACACCATAGAATTGGATCAAAAAGCCAAACTAGTTAGACAAAAGAAAAGACCAGTCAATCCCAAAATTGAACCATTGATGAAACAAGAGTTGGAAAAGTTAATCAAGGATAACATCATTTTTCCTATCAAACACTCATCATGGGTTTCAATTTGGTTCCTGTAAGGAAAAAGAGTGGAGAAATATGGTTGTGTGTAGATTTCAGAGATCTGAATAGAGCTTCTTTAAAATATCATTACCCTCTGCCATCCATGGAGAAAATTTTACAGAGAGTAAGTGGCTTAGAATGTTTCTCATTACTTGATGGTTATTCAGGCTATAATCAGATTTTGGTACAAGATTCAAATAAATTTAAGACAACATTCTCCATAAAATGGGGCACTTATACATATAGGAAAATGCCTTTTAGACTATCAAATACAGGAGCCACATTTCAACATGAAATGGACTTGGCATTTCAAGGATTAATAAATACTTGTTTTCTTGTTTACTTGGATGATATAACTATTTTTTCAAAACATGTTGCAGATCACATCATACATCTTAGACACGTTTTTGAGAGATGCAAGGAATATGGTGTTTCACTCAATCCAAAGAAGTGTGTATTTTCAATCCATGAGGGTAAGTTACTTGGTCACATTGTTTCCAAGAAGGGTCTCACAATTGATCCAGAATGAGTAAGTGTAATTTTGTCCTTATCTTTTCCAAATCATAAGAAGGCGTTACAAAGTTTTTTAGGTAGGATTAATTTTATCAGAAGATTCATTCCAGATTTTGTAAATCTTGTAAATCCACTAACCTCAATGCTCAAGAAAAATAATATTTTCAATTGGGGAACAGAGGGAAAGAAAGCATTTGAAGAAATCAAACATGTCATCTCACAAGCTCCAACTCTCACTAATCCAGATTTTAGAAAAGACTTCATTCTTTATGCTTTTGGGTCAATTGATACAATCTCACTATGTTGGTGCAATGAGAATGATGAGGGAATGGAGAAGCCAATTTCTTTTTTCAGTCAAGGGCTACATGATTATGAGGTGAATTATTCCTTTGTTGAGAAATAATTTCTTTCAATAATTAGGAGCCTCAAGAAATTTATACATCTATTTTCTAATAACAAGATTCATTTAATGGTTTCTCACCCAAGTGTTAAAGAATTTATTTTGAGAAAATATTTAAATGAGAAAAGGGTAGGATGGATCACAAAGGTAATGGAATATGATGTTGATATTAAATTCACTAAGCTGATTAGAGGAAGAGGAATGTGTGAGCAATTATCTTTAGACCTTCATGATGATAAAGATCAAGTTTTAGTAATTCAATATGATCTAAATCTAGCAGTTCTTATAATTCCTCAAAGTTGGACTCAAGAGATGATCCATTTTCTCAAAACTGGACAATGCCCATAGGGATTGGAAAAATTAAAAAAGAGGTATTTCAGATTACAGTCCATTCTTTATGTTCTCATTGATCATATACTATTCAAAAATATGTGAGTGGAGTTCTTTTAAGATGTATTGACTCAGACCAAATTGATCATGTTTTGGAGGAATTTCATGGTGGTTCATCCAGTGGACATTTTGAACGAAGAGCTACATCCTTGAAGATCATGAGGGATGGTTATTACTTTACAAGATTATTCAAAGATGCTCATACATGGGTAAGGAAGTGTGAAAAGTGTGTAATTTTTTCAGAAAAACAAAAGCTAGCAACTCTCCCTCTTCAACCCATTCAGGTAAATCAAACTTTCATGTAATGGGGATTGAATTTTAATGTCATGATTAATCCAACTTCTAGTGTAGATCATAAATGGATTATCACAGCTACATACTACTTCACAAGATGTAAAAAATTAGTTGCTTTAAAGGAAGCAAATGAGACATCAATTTTAGACTTTTATGAAGGTCTTGTCACAAGGTTTGGTGTTCTAGCAAAAATCATCTCAGATAATGCATTATCTTTCCTTGGAGAAAGAATCAGTGCATGGGAAGTCAAGCTTGGCATTCATCTATCAACACCTTCCAATTATTATCCTTAAGATAATGGCTTGGTTGAATCAACTAATAAAAATATTCTTAGAATCATCAAGTGTACTATGGTAGAAAAACCAAAGACCATGTCATACAAAATTAAAATTAGATTTATGGGCTGAAATAATTAATCCTAAAAGTTCAATTGGAAATTATCCCTTCATGTTTGTTCATGAGAGAAGAAAGGTTATGTATCTCTAATTAATTACCACTTTGGACCTCATTAAACAGATGGAGATGATGGAATTAGATTACATGGAAATTAGATTTGTAGAGTTGTTGGAGTTGGAAGAAATAAGGACCGAGAAAATGACAATGATGTAACTTCATCAAGAAAAATTCAAGAAATAATTTGATAAGAAATAATCTACTAGAACATTCAGACATGGAGAAATTGTGCTTAAATGGGATGAAGACAAAACAAAATCGGAAGATAATTATTTTTTGATGATTTTGGAGTGAATCATACATGATTACATACTACAATCAACACAATGATTTTCAACTCTCTAAGTTGAATGGTGATGATATTCCCATCCCAGTTAATGGGATCTATCTCAAACATTGTTATTATCGGCATTTTTCTTTGTAGTATATTGGTGTGTTTAATTTCCTCCAAGTACTTCATGCACATTGTTGTTTGTAGTTTCCTTTCTTGTATTCCTCATGCACTTTTCTTGTTTGTTGTATAATAAGTTATTTCACGCACATGTTTTCCTTTTTTAGAAGTTATTTTCAAAGTGACCTTACTGATTTGCAAGTTATAATACTCATTTATCGATTTCATGCCCAATGTATGCATATCAAGGCACTAGATCATTTTAGCTAGCAAGAAGTTGACCCCACAAAATTTATAGAATTGTTGACATTTCTTACACATGTGCAAGAAGCCAACTCGAAACTTTATTTTTCGGTTTGTGAGCTTTTGGATATACACGCAGTTGATTTCTTGGGAATGACTTATGGATGGATTGCACAATATGAAGACTATAATTAATAGGGTCATGTTAGAAACATCGTGAACATAAGCATCTTTTTATAGAGAAAAAATATGTCTTTTAAAATGGACTTAGCCATTATGAAGATAAAAATATGTTCGACAACCATCAAATTGTACTACCCAAATACACTAGACATTATCATTTCAAAAATCCATGCGAGACTAACTTAAAATCATTGGAAGGTTCTATAAAAGATGATAGACATGCAAATTTCAATCAAATTCAAAGTGGTCAGCGCATACAAGGACACATGGCATAATTTTGGGATCTTTATTGTTTTTTAACTCTGTTGGACATCACCGCCACAGAATAAATCAGATTTGTACTGATTTTAGGTCCATGAAAGAATGTAGGGTGGTTAGCATGGTAAACAAGATAGGTGACAAGGTTAGAGGCTGACACATGATGAAGATCAAAAGGTAGAGGAAGGATACATGTCACCATTCTAGTGCAAATTGAAGTGATGAATTCCGGTGGACCTCAAGTCCCTAGGAAAAGTTAAAATGGATGAAGGGTTTTGGGTTTAGAAGGTCAAAAATTTCAAAGGAGAAGATACATGGAGCCTTTCTTTTAGCTTGTGTTTTGCAATCTGAATGGGTCTTTTAAATAAGAATGACACCATGGGATACATGGTGCTTTTCTATGGTCCTAAGTTCGAGTGGTTAGTTGAGATAAAGGTAAAGGTATGTGGTATTCTCCTATTATTTCATGATTCACAAAATAAAGAGATTCCAAATCAAAAGTTATTTATTGTGAAAGTGTGTGGAGTGCTCTAATTGGTTTGTACTTCATAATTAAAATTTTATTAAGCCCGACAACTGCGAAATTTAAAGTATCCGTGGTGTATTTTTATTGGCTCAAGTTCTAATAAAGAAGAAAATCCTAAATATGTGATCTATTCAAAGGAGGACACATGTAAATAGGTTAAGGAGGTCGAAACATGAGAAATATTAGTCCCCGAGTCAATAAAAAGTTGGAACGTGTCAGGTTCCATTTGCATTATGATAAGAAGAACTTTAGAAGGCCATAACTTTTGATCTACAACTCCAAATTTTACAAAATTGGTCTTGTTGGAAAGCTCTCACCAAGATATAAAATTTTGCATCATTTTTTCTAAAGATTTAATACATTTAGAGTAAAATCCATACAACATAAATAAAATGTTTTGAAAGAGATAAAAAATAGATCAAAGTATGTAGAGTAGCTTGTTGTTCAATAAAATCATTCTTTTCTCTCTCATATTTCAATAAAATATTCACACCATTTTGTAAATTCATTCGGATTCTTCATTGATAGTTTTAGAGAAATTCATTCTTTCGAGAGAGGAATCAAGGGTTGTGAATGACTATCTGTGCTTATTCCACCTCTTGGACCAATAAAGGAGATGTATTTTACCTTCTATAATCTGTATTTTACGGATACTCTGTTTGAGTAATTTTATTTTGTGATACTTTTCTATCCTAGTTTAATCAATTAAATATATCATGCCTTTATACAGTATTGTGTCAATTTGTAGTTCATATATCATGTTTAACATGTTGGTTGTAGGATGTTGTTGTGGAGCCATTTGTTTCCCCTTCTTATCTTATGTTGGTGTGATAATTTTTGGGTGGAAAAATTTGTGGAATTCTTTCCAACACTCGGGAATCTAAGTCCCTCTATTTAAATGGTTTAACTCTAAGTTTACATGCATATGAAAAGGGGTTTCCTTTCTCCCAAGGATCCAATAGGGTACTCCATTGAACTGTAGAAAAATATAGCAATTTCTTTCTAGAAAAGAATTTTCTTGGAGTGTGGGAAATGGAGTGAGAAAAGGGAGAAAGAATTATTTTGTAGGTAGGAAATTGATGCAGCCTAGAATTCACCAGTAAAAGCCCAAGCATGCTGGCACATCACTCAGCCTAGACTAAGTGCTCACCTAAAGTGTGCAAAGGTACCAAGCCCCTCTTTAGGGTTGTTGTTGTAGGATGTTAGCATGATGAAGACTTAAAGCATTCAGATCCATGACTAATACATCATTCTACAATGCATGTTCAGATCTAGATCTTAAAGTATCATGAATCAAACAATAATCATAGCAAAATCACTCATGTAATAATAAACTATAACCATGATTAACACCTTGATTGATAATAACCTCCATTATATTAAATGCAGTAATACACAAAATCTTCTTACAATAATGACATCATATGCTCATGTGCATACAGATATGATAGTATACTCTCATAGTAATCCAGTCCTTACATACTATTCACACACACCTATACTACGTAGTTCATTACATATTTATAAGGGTGGGGACTTTCCCTTCACTGCTTATCTATTCCCAAAATAGGTCACATGTTATTATTAGCCACACGCCATTACAATAATAGCCACACATGCAAGTGCACTAACAATAGGCTTCTTCTAGTTAAATGTCAGTAGTAAATCTATTCTCAGCCTGTACTCATGCAAATCACTTTGTAGCTTATCCTCCAAAATAGCCAATGCGTGTCACACAATTCTTTAACCGGTTTATGTGCTCCACACACCATCTTCCAAAAATAGATCCTCATCGTAAAAATGGATAAGTTATGGATATGTCTCTGTCCTCAACGAGTGATTCTTTCCCAATCCTCCTGTGCTTTTGAATGTGCTCTGCTCTTCTATGAGAACCTTATGTATGTTTTTTTCTAAGTACCAAATTTTGTCTAACAAACATTACCCCACACTAATTGCATTGCTACCCCGGTAATGGTTGTATCCAAAACAAATCAAAGAATGTGAATAGAGAGATAGAAATAATTTTATGAATAAAATAATGATTTTACACTACAACATAATCTACTTCAACCTGAAGAATCAATTATGGATATTCTTCTTTTATTTCTACCCCTAAATTCTACCAATAATTGAGTGTGACCTCTACCTTTTCGGGATATCCACCGTAATTGAATCCAGCTCTTTTGAAATTTCTCCATTCTCATTCTATGAGACCAAAACAATGTTGGAAATTGCAGTCATTATTCCTTCTAATAAGTCCATCTTTTGTGCAATGATTTTCCCAAGGTCATCTAGCCTTTCCTTGTATGGTTCTTGTCTACTGTAAGGGCCTCATGCTTCTACTTGACAAGTGCTAATAATTCTACATGGCCTAAGGTCTCATCTTTCATGGCTTATAGGACTTCTAATGGATGTTGTTATTCCCTTAATTTAATCAAATCTTTGTTGATGTCATATTCAAACCAGGGCGTGTCTGAAGCTATATGCAACAAGAAATATTAGTGATCTATTAATTGATTGTAGGTATTTTTATTTTATTTTCTGGGGGTTTTTGTAGTGTTATTAGGATTCCATGGCCAAAGCCTTATTATCTCTATGTTGTAAGAAACTTTCTGAAATAAACACTCATTGCTAGAATGAATTGTTGGAAATAAACACACATACATGAATAAATAGATTGCTGGAAATAAACACACAATGTAGAAGTAAACAGACGGTTAAAAATGTTGTGAAAATCTTGCAAGGAAATGGAAATCTACTCCATAACACATGTAGGGACAAGTATAAAACAAAGTTTAATTTAAAGAATCAAAGACATTAAAAAATTAATAGATCTACACTATTTTATTTAGAAATATAAATACCAATGAAATGAGAATATTTGTTCTTGGAGTAGTGGGCCCTTGCTCCACCTTGAATCGGGATGCGACAAAGTGATATTCTCTCAAAACAAAGTGCATATTTTATTGCTGAATTATTTTGTCTTACAAAAACGTATTGAATCTTTTTATATCGATATCTCTATGTGTTTGTATGTATATGTTATTTTTAAAATCTATCTACAGGTCTTTATATATGTATTACTTTCAAAGATGCATTTACAACCATAGTTTTTCTACCGATCCAGATGGAACCGAATTATGCCAAAAATAGATGTTGAATTTGGAACCTTTTTGGACATATAGTTGTCTAATAAGTTATCCCTAGATATTCGAGTATGAAGAATCAAAAATCTTTTGATATTCTCATGACTGAAAGGCTTCATTGATTTATCTATAATTGGATGTCTTCAAAATATAGATTCCCATTGGTTTCAAAACTTTGGAGAAGTTCCGAACTAAAGAGGACATTCTTAATCTAACCGTGAAAGTTTTGAGCTAAACGTAGGAGTTCCAGAACTAATTGCTAGATTTCTAGAACTAATTCCTAAAATTCTGGAACTAAGAGATAGAGATCATAACTATGTGCTATAGTTCTAGAACTAAGTCTCAAGGTTCTAGAACTAAGTCGTATTGAGCGAAGGGTTCCAAAAACATGTTTATAACTTCATACTCCATTATCGGTGATAATGATCTATTTTATTACAAAAACTTTATTTCCACACACTTTGTTAAGAATTATAGAGTTTTTAAACTTTAGAACTAAATTCAACAAAAGATGGACAATTACATCCTAACTTACATTAGATAAAAAAAAAAAGTCACAAAATGCGAGTCAAACTAGATAAAAAAGGAGAGTAAAATAAGATCATTAATTGTGCATTAACGAGACATATTTTGGCCTTATCATCTCCCATGTACTTACTTTTTTGTAAGTCCCCTTACAAAATTTACTCTTCAAATCTTGGGTTGTGTATTCTGCATTCCAATTGACTGCTTAGGTCAAATGGCTGAAACTAAATATCCCAATGTTTTAGTTTAGAAGTACTATACCCTAATCCTGCTTCTACTTTCCTCTGCCATTCCTCAAATTGAGTGGGATCTTGAGGCTCTCTATTTTTCCATGGAGACATGGGAGTGAGAAGAAGGGGAGGCCTTGTTCTCATTCCCATCCATATGCCCCTATGTTTTTCATTGACCTAAGGGATTAGTGTGCATAAGGCTTTAGCTCTTTCTAAGCTCCATATTAAGTTTGTGGGAGATATCACTTCTCTTCTTCTCAATGAAACTGTGAGAAACTCCCATCTTTTCAAATATCCATCATAAATATCTTTAAATTTCTCCTCCTCATAAGAGGTGAAGGCATCAATAATTTTCTGTAAATTGGCCTAGATAATGTGCCTTGAACCAACTATCAAAGGCATGGGATCTAAAATGTATAGCAAAGGTAGATGGTTTACCATAGTGAGCCCTCATGTAGAGACCAGATGAACTAGCTTTTAATAGATTCTCATAATCTCTCTCTTTCCATTCAAATTGATTTTGAAAAACAAAAACAAATGTATTCAGTTGGCTTTCCCCTACATATAAATTGATCATAAAGCCTATGTTATTTTCCAACATAAGATTACATTGATAGAATTTGCAGAGAATATTTTTCTACTCTGCACTAGCTGAGGAATAGGTTTTTATGAACTCAAATTCATCTTTTATTTCATGTGGAAGGCCACATGCAATTCTTGATACTTGCCAGTGAATAAATTGTTCTTCTAAAAAGATACTGTATGTAGGAGAAGGTCTCCTACATGTAAGTAATGTTTCACTCATCATGCAAACCATTTGTATTTTTACAAGACATTTAAATTTGTCTTCTTCCTCTTTGTATAATTTTTCTTCCCATTTCTTACTTTATTTCTTTTCTTCTTCCATCTTATTTCTCAGGTCCTCATTTAATGTTTTGAATTCATTAAGTTCCTTGCAGGTATCATCCCAAAACTTTTTGAGTGGCTAGTAAGTCAGTTCATTCTGTGTAGATATTGTTGACATAACACTTGGTCTTCTAGCAAAATTAACATTCTTCTTCTTTTTCCATCATCTGTTGTTTTACCATTGTCAATTATTCATCCTATTTGTGAGTTGATTTGTTAGTTGCTCAATGAGCATTTCCCTCTATTTTAACTTGATTTTGAGAAAGTTTAATTCCTCATCCTTCTCTTTGATGATGAGTTCTACTTTAGAAAAAACATAGTCTATTTTAAATGTTGTTTTTCTTCCTTTTTGAAAGTTCATTGGGAAATGAGCATTCCTCTTCTACCAAAGGTGATTTCCCTTTTCATTTCCAGGATGCCAATTCCTCTTCTTCATGTGACTATCGTTGTTGGTTCACCAAAATCTTGAAAATCATGTTCTTCAAAGGTTTCATCTCCCTTCTCCATCTCAATTTGTCTTAGTCCAGGATGATTCATGGCCATGCTATCCAAAATATCAGTAGCTTCTTTCTCCAACTCATCCTATTTTGCCATCTCTTCTGGAATTTCCCTAGATCTCTTATGAACTCTTCTTCTTTGGGGAGTTTCAAAATGTCTGGAAATGGGTTTACTCCTAGATCTTCTTCTGAATTTTACTTCATGCTCTATCTTAGGTGAAGTATCACTGTCAGAGACAAATATTAGTTCTCCTTGTATTGTTTTAGAGGAAGGAGTTTCTTTGACATGCACATTAGATTTTACGGCTTTAATCCATCTTTCAGATCTCCTTATTTTTGGTACATTACCCCCACCTATTTATTTCTTATCCTCTACAGGGGCATCAATCTCCAAATTACTTGTAGGAGAAAAAGAGGTTGGTATTCCCCTCTTGATAATATCAAGGCTTTGTTTAAACTTGTTAAGAAACTTTTCCCATATTTCTTCTCCATTTTTATTTGAAAGAATATGGTGTTGGCATACCAAATGGATTAACCCACGATGTCGATTGTTAAAACTCCCAGAATACCTCCAAGCTGTTTCACCCGATTTCTTAGTTTTTCTGAGAAGTACTTGACAAAACAGATAAGGTAAGGGTGGTAAGAGGAATACCTTATTTGGGATAATTGAAGGTTGTATGCATGTGTATCTGAATTCGAATCAAAGTGATTGTGAGACATTCCTTTTGACTAGGAGGAAATACCTATATAAGAACCAAAACAAGACCACCAAAGAGAGTTAAATGATATATGCGGTGGAATACCTAGCATATGCTAGATCCTAGAAGTATGATACTTCTCTTCCTAGATGGTTGTCAGGTCCCTTTGTTTAAAACAATTCAATGCTGAAATAAAATAAATATTGTCCTACTCTAGTTTAATATGATTTAGGCATCTCATACAAATGCAATAGGCTAGATATAATCTAATGAGGCTAGGCTAGAAGGAGATCCAGGAGGTCAAGTAGATTGGTTATAGGTGAATCGAGCTAACAAGTTAGGTTAGATATAGAACGAAGGTAAAATAGGTGTTAAAGTAGGTATATGTTAGGAAACAGGTTGTTATTTGGTAAAAATTAGGTGACATAGAGACTGACCATAGTTTTACCATAACCGATTACGGTTTGAGAGAACCAACGATGATTAAGTCATGGTTAGTAGAATAACACGATCTGATTTTTGGAGTTTTGGGAGAATAAGTGGAGTGGATAGAAGGTAGAGATTGATCACGAGAGGGGTTTGGATAGGTTGCAAAGGTTTGAGACTATTGAGGAGATCAAAATGGGAAATTAGACCAAGTATTAAGATGATTGGGTATGGAAGGTGGCTACAACTGGAGAGAGGAAATGGACAGAGAGTAAAAGACTAGGTTCCTTTACCACAAAGACTACAGCTGATGATAAGAAAATGAAACAGATGGAAGGAGGATACTTACTCTTATGTGAGGTACAAGTCTAAAAAATAATGAAGAAGTTTCGCATTGGAGAATCTTGGTAAGAAAGTATCACTTTGTTGTCTTAGTGTAATTGGTTGCCTTTGTTGATCACAAATCTATCTTCGTTCTACATTCACGTCTAAAGAGATTGAATTCGAGATCGAAGTATTCCAACAAAACCAACTAACCCATACTACAAAGCTATAGATAGGGCTAACTAGGCCATTTGGTCCATTCTGGTATAATTGGCATTAGTTTAGGTGAACCGACATCGGTGTAGGGTGAACCAACATCGGTTGGGTGAGATATCTTGGGTTGTTCAAAATTTTCTTGTGAAGTTGTTCGCCATTTGATAAGGGTCTCTTCATTTTCTCGGGGTGAAGACTAACCTTAGGATGCTTTTAAATGTGAGGTGAGGGGGATGGGTCTAATGTTAGGTTGTATTTAGGCCATTGGTTTAGGGTTTAGGTTAATGGGTCAAATGATGGGGGTGATTAGGTGAGGTATATTTAATAAAGGTAATTATATTAAATAGATGTGTGAGGGTAGTGAATTAATTTAATGTGAAATTAAATCAATGTGTGTGTGGGTAAAAGGTCATTAACTTAATTAAAATAATTAAATTAATATGTATGGAGGTAAATGGCATTAATTTAATTAAAGTAATTAAATTAAAATGTGTGGGGTGCAAGAGGTAGGTGATAAGGTGTTTAGGATGAGGAAGTGATTATAGGGACACAACAGAGGGGGACCAAGGTGATTACGACATGATTTTGGTGTCTACATTTTGCCCCTTTTTGTTGCGTAGCTTGTATTGGTAAGCGACGTGAAAAAAATAAGATGTGGTTGCCCCAAGTGGGAATGAGGGTGATCCCCCTCAAACCAGGAACTGATGAGGTGGCAAAGCACATCGGTGAGTGGTTTGATAAAAGTGGATGTGAAGAAGAATAGTGAAAAATGGGGAAAGGAGTAAAGGTAAAATTAGGCATATAGGTAAATGGGTAAACGGGCCAAGGTCACGGTAGTGGCGAGTTAAATGCACACACATGTATAAAGCGTGACACAGTACGGAGGTTGAAGAGCTTGCAAAGTATACATCTTCTAAGGTTGATAGGTTTATCTAAACAAGGTTGAAGTGATTTTGGTATCCAAGGTATAGGATAAGGTCAGGAAGCACAACATTGGTTAGGGACAGGAACGTGTAGGTATGTATCGGTATACCAAAGGTAGGGTTAGGATAAATGGTCATAGCAATAGGCTAGGTAAGGTCATTAGGTCAAAAACATAGGTAACGGTGTTGCAAGGTATAGTGAACACAAGAGGTCAAAGGTCAATAGTGATGGGCTAGGTATATAAGAATGAAGTCGCGGCATGGGTAAGGCTGAGATAGGGGTAAAATAATGAGGCTTCAATAAATGAGGAGGTGAGGTTAAAGAAGGGGAGGGCCATCACGGAAGGTAAAGTGGTCCAGGTAGGTGTAGGGGAGGAAAAATAAAAATGAGGTAAGGAAAATGAGGTCAATGTGAGGACAATGAGTAGGGGGGTAAGTGACGGTGGTCATTATGAACTAATGATGGTGGAGAGGAACCGACGATTTTGCAGGGCATCAAACCACAATCGGTGAAGGGTTAAGCGACATCGAGTTGAGTCAAATCGGGTATAAAAAGTGAAAAACCCACATTTTAAAATTCATTTGTGCATTGTTAAGGAGAAGAAAAGGACAAAAAGAGAGAAAAGAGGAAGAAGTCAAAAGAGTATGGCAGAGAGATTGGTTGGTGAGCCACATAGGTGAGATTGAGTGGGTGAGAGGTGGGGCCATGAGATTGGATCAAGCGAGGTGATTGGTGGAGAGAGTTGGAGGTCATTTGAGGATGGCGGAGGCTGGAGAGGGATCGGGAGGAGTGGTGCAGAGGCTGGAGGTTCCACCACGACGGTGGTAGCGGGATCAGGTAGGAGTTAAACCTTTTTGATTGATTTGTGAGGTAATTTGGTAAAAATATAAAAATGTGAAAAATGGGGTTTGGGGGAAGAAATTTGAAAATAAGGAAAAAAAAAAGGGGGCAATGAGAATGGGGAAGGGTATGGGGTAGGAAAAAAGGGAAATGTAGGAACAATGAGGGTGTAAGGAGGGATTTGGGTGGGTAGAATAACTAGGAAGGGAAAAGTAGGGTTGGGAAGTCGGGGCGGGTGGCATGACGGTAGCAGACATCGGTCGAATTTTGGCCGAGGTCGGTGGGTAGTGACCGTATCGGTCATAAGAATAGTGACCGATGCCACTCAAAGGAAGACCGTGGTCGATCGAGGGGATAACCGGGGTTGGTTGATGATAACCAGCATCGGTTAACCTAAGGGTAAGTTGGGACCAAAAATTAGGTTAGGTGGGGAAGGGTTAGGTGAGAGGGGAAGGGTTTAGGGAGACATGAATGGGTTAGGGTGGCATGGGTGAGAGGTAGGGTAGATAGTTTCGGGTGGATGGGTTTGGGTAGGTTTGGGTGAGGGTTAGGGTAGATAGGTTCGGGTAGATGGGTTTGGGTAGGTTTGGGTGAGTGACAAGGCCAACGGGATGGGGGTGGGGAAAGAGATTAGGTCGGGATGTGGGGTAAAATAAGGTAAGTTGGGAAGGTGTACTAATACATTGCATTTGTGGGATGTAGGCCCGAGATGAGCTGTAGATGAGGGCCCAGTGTTGCCCTTGTTATTGTGATGATGGGTGAGTACGATGTAGGTGGAGTGGCAACATGTTGTAGAGGTGGGGTTGATTGGGGTGAGGTACTACCAAAATGTAGTCCGGGAGGTGAGTTTGATAGTTTCCCTCATCGATAGATGGGATTCGGTGACCAACACCTTCCATTGGGCGACGTGGGAGATAACGATCACCCCAGAGGATGTCTACGAGGATCACGTGGTTGCCCATATTGGGGACCCATGTTTATTTCATCTCTTTAAAGGCGTCGAGGAGCTACTAAAGCACCTATTTTTATTGAGGGTGTAGTAGATATGACATTCCATAGTGCTTAGCATGAGCTATGGAGTGATGTATAGAGCTCATCCATAGGAGATGAGGTTAGTTGTACTCTTGATGGAGCGGTGTCTTTGCTTCGCACTACAGATGTAAGCAGGAGAGATTCCGAGGTCACTAATGGGAGTCCTTAATGACATGATGATACAATGAGACATGGTTTGCATGGGCACCTACATTATCGATGTAGGTGTGTATAGAGATCTATGGGCCTACAGAAACTACGGAGGTTTAACATCTGTTGTGTCATACTACTACATTGTTGGGCTTACGAGCACATTGTTTCTATTTGACTAGTGGGGATGCCCAGGGCTGATGCATTCCGATGGAGAGTTTTGAGAGTGGGTACAGGCGGTGGGTATCGGCCATGGAGAGGCCCGAGGTGCGAGCTATGCATGATGTAGCTTACTACGGGAGCTTATTGGAGGGGTTATCGAGGTGGACATCATTAATAGGCCATATGTGGACTTCCCGCATACACACAAATGGCCATGGAGCTAGGTGGGCTACGAGATACATCTCGTGGATAGAGGAAGGAGAGCAAGAGAGCATGAGTGGATACCTGTAGAGTAGGTTAGACACCAGTTTGGATTAGTCCAGGGTGTACCACCTTTGTTCCCTCAGTACAAGAGAGATGATGTGGAGAGACCTATGTCTCCACCATGACCCATAAGACCGACCGGGTAGGAGGGGCAACTAGTAGATGTACATATTGATAATGCTAGGGTTTTGGATGGGTACAGGTGTAGTGGTGGGACACACAACTAAGAGCCATACCACCGAGGCCAAGATAGTCAGACTTAGTCACCATCACAGTTCAAAGAGATGCCCTACATGGGTAAGTTGTTACTTTGGTGACACAGCTTGGGATCATGCAGGGGCATCTCACGGGTTCAAAGCCAAAAGCTACCACATTAAAGGCCCAATAGCGGCGTTGCGAGGCTTAGATAGGGTATGGAGAAGTACTAGAATAGGTGGAGGTAGGGGAGATGGAGATGGAGAGGAGGTAGGTGGAGATGGAGATGGAGAGGAGGTAGGCGGAGATGGAGGGGAGATAAGCGCTCGGCAGACACAGTGCAAGCTTTATAAGGCGATTGGCCACAAAGACACGAGGGTAGGTTATAGGTTTGTAGGGCCAGTTGACAACAACACAGGCATAAATTACTACCTTACATGCCTAGATATAGGCACATACATAGATTCTAGGGCTAACTCAGGCTTTAGTACCAGCACAAGGCTTAGTGTAGGTTTAGGGATAGGGTCCCATTATACAAGTACCCATGTAGGTAGTGGGACCCATGGCACCTCCATAGATAGTGCCCATGGCTAGGTTCAGAGATGCCCTAGGAGAGGCACGGTATTACTAGGATCATTTATTAGCTATCGGGCTAGATGTGCCCTCCTATGCTGAGTACAAAGCACAACAGCCTCTAGTGAGAGGAATAGATCCTGCACTCATAGTGTGGAGAATACAGGGGGCCGGTGAGCCCAAGGATAAGGTCATGGTGAGGCCACTAGTGTGTAGAGGCTAGCCCAGGTGAGGGGCCATCAACGGGGGTGAGGCGGGTGTCGAACACCAAAAAGGTGCAACAGAGAGGGTCGAGAGGACACAATGTTTTTGTTGATTGACTGTGTCTTAGGAGTCATTTTTGTATGGATTATATATGAGACCGATCTACGTGTCAAAGAGATTTTGTAGGTATTATTTTGTTGTACATAACACCGGCCTACATGCTAATGATATTTTATATTGTATATCAGCTTACGTGCCAACATTTTTGAGATGATGGCTATGATGAGACAGGCATGTATTTTGAGATACACGGTTATTGATTTATATGATGAGATTCATGGTATTTGGTGATGTGTTAATGTGTTTATGAGATATCAGTGTTATGGCTTGTGTTAAATGAGATATGGATGTGAAATTTTGTATTATATGAGATATGGGTTTGTTGGTTTGATATGGATGGAAATTAGGTGAGTTAGGCATGATGGAGTCAGGTCAGTTTAGGCATGGATCGAGTCAGGTTGTTAGGCATGGATCGAGTCAGGTTGGTTTAGGAATGGTGGAGTCGAGTTGGTTTAGCCATGGATTGAGTTAGGTTGGTTAGGCATGGTTGAGTCGGGTTGGTTTAGGAATGGTGGAGTCAGGTTGGTTTAGGCATGGTAGAGTCAGGTTGGTTTAGGCATGGTAGAGTCAAGTTGAGGCATGGTTTGAGTTAGGTTGGTTTAGGCATGGTGGAGTCAGGTTGGTTTAGGCATGGATTGAGTCAAGTTGGTTTAGGCATGGATGTTCATTTCGATATTTTGATAACAAATGGAAATATAAATGTATGAGATGGTGTAAAATGTGGAAAATGCTGGTTATGTATGAAAATGTGAAATAATATAAGTGGTAAAAGTTATGTGGTATATGGTTTAGATGTCGAGGTTTTGATATGAATATGAAATTAGGTAAAGGTGGGGAAAATGGTTAGGGTAAAGAGTGGTTGAGCTAACCTTCCAGGCCCCATGCCACTGGAAGTGCTACCTACATATTCCAAAGCAAAAGGGACCTCGAGAAGGATGTAGTTCTCCCATAAGCTAGGGAATAATATGAGAAGATAGAAGAATAGGTAGGTAGGTTAATAGGTAGTGTTTGATTTAAGGTCATAGGTATGATTAGGTCAAGTTCCATTAGGTTGGGTGGAGTATAGGTAGATAGGTAAAGGTGATTTTAGGTCGATAGGTAGTGTTGATTCTAGGCCATAGGTATGATTAGGTCAAGGTTGATTAGGTTAGGTGGAATATAGGTAGATAGGTATGGGTGATTTTAGGTCGATAGGTGTGAGAAAAAAATCCCAAAAGACAGGTGTCGAGGGTCTAGTCCTATATAGGAAGATCAAAAGGTAATGAAGAAGAGAAAAGATAAGAGGGGGCAAGAAATCCACCCGATTGGCAAGGATCAAAACATATGAAACACATCTACATATAGGCTAGTGAACGTAAGACCCTAAAGACATTACATGATTGATTACTCTAAAGGTGAAGAATAGTCACAAAATCACCAAATGTTATAGGTTCAGCAGGTCCCTTGAGGCAGTATGAGGCGAAGAGAAAATGGGTAAGGAGGTGAAGGTAATTGGGTCATAAAATGGGAAGTAAAGTGCCTTGGGCAATAGAGCCAAGATCACAATAGGCAAGTCCATGACGAAAAAGGTTACTTTTCTTTTTCTTTTTCTTTTGACATTTTAGATAGACTGATTGATGTGGGAAGTCTATACGGGATGAGTATATGTCTCCTTGAGGTCTTCACGAAGCTGATCGATGTGGGAAGCTTTGATTTTTTTATTTTGAGAGAAAAATAGTCCTCTTTTTGGAAAGACTATGTAGAGAGTTGCGAGATTTTTATAGCTATCCTTCGAGGGAGCAGTCTACTTATAGTGAAAATTGAAGGTGGAAGATGTCCTTTTGAGGGATTCATCTTTTATATTGGAATTTTGACTCAAAGAGTTAATCCCTTATGTTTGAGGTAATTTATTTATTTATTTTTTTGGATTTTAAATCATGGATGAGACTATAACAAAGCCTTTGGTTCTTGTTGAGAAGGAAAGGGTGAATGACCATGGGATCTCATCTAAAAGAAGATGAAAAGTATCCATGAGGATCATGACATGTGCAGAGCCATGGTGCACATATTTAAGATAAGGAAAAAGGGTGATGGGTAATCACATGATTCTTGTTTAGTCATTGGAGATGAGGTGTGGAAAAGAAAAAGGTAAATGGCGCTCAAGGGACAAGCATGAACTAGATAAATAGTGATGTAGGACTAGAATTTAATAGTAGAATGGTCGAAGATGCAAGGAATTGAGGGGCTTAGGTTCATTCTTACCATCAAGTGAAGACAATTGATAAGCACCTGATTCATAGTCATGGGTCACGATGTATGGTCCAAGCCAATTAGGAGAAAATTTCCCCGTTTGATTTTTTCTGCTTTGGTTACGTGTTGATTTTCCTTGAGGACAAGGTCACTAACCTTGAAGGTGCATTCATGGACACATTTTTCATAGGCACGCTTGATGTGTTTTTGGTAGAATTGGAGATGGTTGAGAGCGTGAAGACAAAGTTCATCTAATAACTCAAGTTGTGCTAAACGGTCTTGGTGAAAGTCATCATTAGTAAGCATATCTTGAAGAGAGATATAGAGAGACAGGATCTAAACTTTGAGAGGCAAAATAGCCTTGGTACCGTAGACCAGAGAAAAGGGAGTGGCAGCGGTGGAGGTGCGAATACTAGTACGGTATGCCCAAAGAGCAAAAGGAATGTGCGTATGTCAATCCTTCCCAGTATCATTAACCACTTTCATGAGAATTTTTTTTAGGGTTTTGTTGGTGGATTTGGCTTGGCCATTAGTTTGTGGGTAATATGGTGAGGAGAATCTAGGATGGATACCAAAGTTTCTGTAGATTTTGTTTTTGAATTGCTTTCCATTATCGGTGATAAAGCGATGTAGAAAGAACTTGAAGTGACAAATAATGTGATGATTGATGAAATCACATATTTTCTCAGCTTTAGTGGAGATGAGGGTATAGCTTCAACCCATTTGGTGTAATATTCAGTAGTGATGATGATCCATTGATGTTTTATGGAAGAGTGGGGATTGATCTCTTCAACAAGATCCAAACCCCATTGAGAGAAGGGCCAAAGGTCACGAGTGACCTGTAAGGCATGACTAGGTGTATGATGAAGATTGGCATGTTGTTGGCATTTTACATAATGCTTAACGTAGTCATAACAATCATGATTGAGTTTCAACCAATAATAGCCTAGGTGAAGAATGCATTTAGCAACAACAAGGCCACTAAAGTGACCTCCACATATGCCATCATGAACTTCTTTAATGGTATAGGGGATTTCAGAGCTGGTAAGGCATCGTAAGAGGATACCGTCAAAGCCATGTTTATAGAGGAGGCCACCCATTATGACATAATGAGAGGCCCTTTCGAGAAATGCACATTGTCCATTACATGTGAGGTCAGGAGGCAATATAGAAAGGGAAAGGTAGTCCACAAGCTACTTATACCAAAGGTCTTGTGTGTGTTGTGAAGTAGTTCGGATGAGGTTAATACAACAAGATTGATAAGAAGGTATTGTTATGTGTTTTACGGTAACAAAGATGTTTGAATCGTCAGGTGAAGCCGGTATTTGGGAAGTGAGATAGGCCATGGTATCCATAAATTTATTGGTGGATCGCGGAACGGTTTGAATTTTATAGCAGTCAAAGGTAGTCAACATGATGTCGTGGTAACATTTGTATTCCTAAAGTATTTAATTATGACACTCATAAACACCATTGACTTGGTTTACTACTAGTTGAGAATCACCAAAGATATTAATGGACTTAACCTCTAAGGCATAGGTAGTCATGAGACCCAATATGAGTGCTTCGTATTTGGTAATATTGTTAGTGCACTCGAAGTCAAGTTTAAATGATAAGGGCATGGGTTCACCATCAAGAGGAATAAGGATAATGCTTGCACCACCCCACATTGACATTTGGAACCGTCGAAGAATAAGGTCATTTGGTAAGGGTCATCATCCAAAGAGAGGTTAGCAATGGATTCATCAGGGAAATCAAAATTTAAAGATTGATTCCCAGAAAGAGGCGCATCAGCTGGTCAGCAATGGCCTAGCCCTTGATAGATTTTTGGTGGATGAATTCTAGGTCTAGGTCAGCAAGGAGCATGAGCCAATGTGCGGCACATTGATTTTGGTAAGGTTTAGCATACATGAAGTGTAAGGGGTCAGTGTTGGTCATAACATAGGTTTTGTGGTTGAGTAGGTAATGGCGAAGTTTGGTGGCAACAAAAACTAAGGCTAAGCAAAGTTTTTCAGGGTGAGTGTATCGGGTTTCATAGTCCATAAGGGTATGGCTTATGTAATAAACCACCTGCTCCCTATGTTGTTCATCACAATGAGCGAGCATAGCCCCTAAAGAGTGATCAGTAGTAAAGATGTATAGGTAGAAGGGTTGGTCATCTTTAGGTGGAATAAGTATGGGTGGTTGGAGAAGGTATTGTTTTAAGGCCTCAAAAGATTTGTGGTAGTCGTCATCCCATTTGAAAGAGACATCCTTTTTGAGAAGGTGATGAAATGGTTGACAACGGTCAGATAATTGTGAAATGAAATGGTGAATGGACTGCAATTTACCTTACAGGCTATGAAGTTGTTTAAGATTAGTGGGTGGAGGAATTTCGAGGATGGCCTTGACTTTAGTAGGGTCAACTTCTATACCATGTAAGGAAATGATAAATCCCAGGAGCTTTCTTGAGAGAACCATGAAGATGCACTTTTTAGGCTGAAGGTAGACACAATATTTAATGAGGCGATCAAAGATGGTTTCGAGGATTGCGAGGTGCTCGGTGTGACATTTAGATTTGGCCAAGAGATCATCCACGTAATCTTCCAATATGTGATGCATGATATCATGGAAGATGTAAGTCATAACACGCTGATATGTAGCACCAGTGTTGTTAAGTCCAAAAGGCATGAATCGATAGCGAAGGACCCCGAGGGTAATGAATGCCGGTTGTGTTGATCATCTGGAGTGAGCAATATTTTGTTATAACACGAGAAACCATCCATAAGTGATAGCATCTCATGGCCGGTGGCAAGGTCAACCAATTGGTCAATACCAAGCGAGAGGAAAATTGTCTTTTGGGTAGGCAAGGTGAGATCACAAAAATTGGTGCAAATGTGAAGTCCCCTGTTGCCTTAGTGATAGGTATGATGTTAGAAATCCATTGGGGGTAATAAATGGTAAGATGAAGGAAATTGAGAGAAGGCATTGAAGTTCTTATTTGACAAGAAGAGCAATGCGAGGGTGCATTTTCTCAACTTTTGTTTTACAAGTTTGGCATCGGGAATGGTTACTGGTATTGTGGACCATGATAGTGGGATCAATGTTAGGCATGTCAAGTATAGGACCAAGCAAAAGCATGGCTATGAATTTTAAGAAAAGAAGTGAGGGCTTCTTGTTCAGCGGCATCCAAAGATTGGCCAATCTTGCGAATGTGGGGGTCATCCTGAGTATCGATGTTGGCTTTGATAGTTAATTTATTCAACATTGTTTGCATCTCAGAAGGTAATGATCGGTGAATATAAGATTCTTCAGCATGAAGGTAGGTGAGTATGGATTCATCATCCTGACATTGAATGATATTAATAGGAGTATCATCCCCTATCATGTCAGGATACAAGAAAGGAAGAGAGGAAGGAGCCTCACCATCGTGGTGATAGGTCAGAGGCCCCAAGGAAATGGTATTTATGGAAAAAAAAGGTAGGAGGGATAGATTCAGGATCCATCAATTTTTTTGGTGAAGGTGGAGAGGGGTCAATGTCTTGATGAGTTAAATAAGAGGCTTTTTGGTAGGTAGTTCGATAAAACCAATTCCACTACGATCATTGTGTTTACATGTGGTACATGAAATAACAAAGTGTGACAAAATTTTTCATAAAGGCCAAAACCAAAACCCTTCTAGAACAACGGTGTAGGAAAGTGTGAGCAAAGCAGTTGGCTGGTAAGTGACTCGAAGGTCAGCCAAAAAGGTCGGGTTTGTGATGGTGGTTCGGGTGTGTAAGTGGAAATGTCAAGTTCCCATAGGTAAGATGGGTATGGAGGTGATGAGGACCATAAAGGAGATTCTCTCCTATGTGGTGATCATAGTGAGGATCTTTGGTGAAGGTTTCCATACTCTTGTGGAGTAAGGAATGTATTAACATTGTACAGGTGATACTCCCCCATAGTGAGGCATTGAAAAACACCTCATCATGACCTAGTCTGAACCCTAAACTAACCTAGTTAAGACCTATAACTTGGTCCATATCCACACCCATGACTAATTACTCCTCACCCACACCGAAAACCAACCTCATAATGACTTGACCAAGCCTGCCACTAATCCCTCGGGAGAAAAGGAGGGAAAGCTAGCTATTTTACCAAAAATAGCCCGCTTTGACCTGACCGACACCGGTTCCTACTCGATCACCGTCGGTTGCGTAACCGCCATCAGTTCCCTGTAAATGACCACTTCAACCAAAAACAAGGGATCGGATTTTCATTTGATCGGGAGGAGGAGAAATCATTGAAAGGATCCGGATTTGCTTGGCTAAACAGAGACAAGTGAAGAAACAAGAAGAGTTTGCAGAGAAGGACATCAAGCCCAAGCTCGCAAATTGAATAACCGAGCCAGTGACACTCATCCGAGCATCAGAAGAGGAGATAGCACATCTTGGATTGTCAGATCATCCTACTTGAGCCCTGTCTTCATCATCACAGTCGTGGAACCTGCATCTTCATCAGGAACGAGTAAGTAGTGTCTTGTATGTTTCTAAGCACCATTTCTTGAGCCTGTGGATTGATAGTAATTATAAACTCATTCCTAGATCTACCACCTACCAGCACCCTACACTTAACCTTCATCCATACATCCTTGTATTGCCCAGAAGACCATTTTATCACACTCTGAGTCTTCCCTGTCCTCTCACTATTCCCCTCAGCCATCCGCTAGTCTTAATAACCCCACAATCACCCTGTAACCAACCTCTATCCAGAAGCACCTAGATTACTGACCCTACCGGTGTCGGTTATCCCCTACTGGCAGTGGTTCTCTAACTGCGGTCGGTTATCCAGTGACCGGCATCGGTCACTATGACTTATACCCCAAAACCTTCCTCTCACCTATTTTTCATCTAACAACCTCGGGTCGATCTGGTTTATCCTCGTAACTCAACTTTGAATGTATCAGCGAGATAACCGAACAAACAACGTGACTCTTTATTATTGATAGTTTAGCCTCTATTGCTTTGTAACGAGGTACCTAAATCATGATTTTGCAATAGCTTTCTTTGTTATCATTTGTGTTAATTCGTATTAAAAGGGGAACTGACCACCTTCGAAAGGAAGTTTTATATTTCCTGGGCCTAAGGCAGCTCCCTCATTTATTGTCTAATTAAAATCTGGTGGTCTTGTATTCTTGCTTGTAGGTAGTCCTTCCAAGACAAAAAGGAGTTCTTCGTAGTCGATCTGATCTTTCTCTACGGTACGCGCACACCATCTCAACATTCAACAGGTATTCCTCCTAGCCCTAACCCTTATCTATTTCTCAAAGGAATGAAAGGATAGAAGCAAGTCTATTCCACAGAGCTGAAACATTCCGTGCGAAACATTTTGGCACGCCCGGTGGGACCCATTTTGGGTTTCTGTTTCTCTTGCTTGCTTTCATTTAGGGAGCATACTTGTTGTTTGTTGTTTTTGTTATATTTAGTAAAAGAATTTGTCTTGCTTTCCCAGTTTTCTTTAGTAAAAGTCATCTTATTTGCTTCATCGAATATCATTTTCGATTTGGGTTTAAAACACGTGCATTACATTCTTGCTTGCTGTTTTCAATTCTAGTGAACATAGACTAAGTAACAGGTCGTACACGTGGGGGTGATTTCCATGGTATTGACAGGAAATTAATCTTACTTTCACTGCACAACACATACCGAATCACTTCATAATTAACACAACAACTCAAAACATCCCCCCTTTTCCGCGGTATTCCTCCGCCCGATTGAGGTAACCTTATGAGCCAAAACAAACTTGACATTTCCCCTAAGTCTTTTGTTTAGGATTCTGACATCATTCTACGTCTAAAGGCATAAGCCCACAATAATTAAAATTAACCCTAGGGTTAGTCTCTGGATTTGCGTGTGCATCTTGCTTGTTTTCAGTTCTGTTTTCTCTGTTATACACTGTCTTCTGTGATCACCTTAGAACAATTTGATAAATGTACTAAGCGTTGTTAAAAATCAAATCAGCAGCTTCTTATATTTTCTTATACCAGTCTTATTACACCGACATTGGTTAACTGACCGACGTCGGCTATAGTCTAACCGACATCGGTTATCAGACTGATATCGGTTACTGTCTTTTACAGTTCCTGACAAACCAGCAACCTACCAATTTCACCATTCTGAGGCTGTTTATGTTCCTGATAGATTGAAGCCCTACTATGTACTTTTGTCCATGGTTGTTATCACTCGGAAGCAAGCCGCCGCCATGGTTTCATATGCCTGCTCTATGCCTTTGCCTAAATCACCCCCTTCACATTCTGTGGGGAATCCTACGGACACCAGTGAGATCCCCAAAATTCCTGTAGGAGATAAGGAATTTTCCAAATTTTTGGATGCTAATCCTAGCACTGTACAATACTATTTGTCTCATGCCCCTGACCATACACCCGATGGTCAACTCCTTGTTGGCATGCCTATTAGTATAGCTGCTCATTTAGCTCCCACTCTGCCTGATAACACCATCTTGCCTTCTGCATCCTTAGCCCCGTCTCCCAATCCGACGGCTTCAGAGGTTCATACGACACAGATTGGCTTTCCTTTGGTTAATCTTGGGCCCCACATGTCATTACCACCGACTGCTCCTACCTCGTCTCTCTTGCAGACTGCTCCGTTCATGACTTGCTCTCTGCCACCTATCCACACGAGCTTTCCTTCTCAAGCTCCGCCTACCTTTTCATTCCCACACACGTATCCAGTGACCTCAACATCTTATATAGGACATCCCTATTCGGTCGCTTCAACATATTCGTCCCCCATACCTTATCAACACTTAACCCCACCATTGTCTAGCGGAGGCCCTTGGCCCAATTTGCCTCCGTTTACCACAACCGCACCATCATCTCATCCAACCATGGATTTCATCAAACAAATGATGGACAAAATGCAAAATCTGGAGGCTTCTGTTTCGGGAAGTCATAGCGCCTTGACATACGAGCAAGTTTGTCAGGAGCCTATTCACCCTTCTGTCCCCCTTCATTCATATCCTCCTCAATGGGAATTGCCGAAATTTACTCGTTTTAATAGTAAAGAGGATCCTCAACAACACTTGTGATCATTTAGACATGCTTGTTATTTGATTGCTCATGATGATGCTTTGCTACTCCGCACCTTTCCCATGTCCTTATCAGGACCCGCCTTGGAGTGGTACAATGCTTTAACCCAGCACTCAATCTTCTCTTTTAACCAACTAGCCCAATCTTTCTTGGATCATTTCTCCATTAACATTGCCAAGAAAGTATCTATCACCGACCTCTATGCCATCCGACAATTTGAAGACGAATCTATCATAGATTTCGTTGGACGATGGCGGGGCCTTATTAACCAACTTACATATGCCTTGCCTCAGGCTGAACTTATCAAAATTTTTACGGGCATGCGCTAAGCACATCTCTCCTACCCTTCAAATTCAAACCTTCCGCACATTTGACGAGGCCTTTACTATGGCTCGGAAACTAGAAATTCGAGCCTTAGAAGAAGAGAAATTGTGGTTGCGCAACAAAAACCCCAATTTCTGAACTCCAGATTCCACCAATAAACCAAACACCACCACTCCTCACACATCTACTTCTTCGAAATCAAAAGGAGCTGTCCACGCGGTGATGGTCAAATCTCAAACACCGTCTAATACCCCACCAAAAACCACCTATAAATATAAAGCCGAGCCCATCAACTACACTCCCTTGGGAGAAACATATGGTGTGATATTGGAAAAATTGCTTAAAGCAGGAGCCATTACCTTACCTCCTGTTAAACCTCACTCCGGGTTTGATTCCACTCGCGCCATACCTTCTTGGTACAAAGAAAATGACACGTAACTTCCACCGCGTGAAGGGACACGATCATGAAGCTGCAAGATGTTGAAAAACATAGTACACATGAAATGGTTGATGCGGGGATATAGCCCTCGATAATCCTAACGCCCCTGCTAACTGAAATTTGAAAATATTCAACAAACCATTCCCGAATCATTCTTCTAACAATAACATAAATCAAGATATCTTAGCTGAGGAGAGTGTTCATGAGATCCATTCGGTCTTCGATTCCCGGCCCAAAAACCTCTATCGAACAAATTCTGAATCAAGCCTCTTCACTAACGCAGGAAACCGAACCCCCTTCCTCGCCATCAAGACAAACTGAAATCCTTGCCGTTCCTTTACCCATCAAGGAATTAACTACCCAAAGTTCCCTTCTCACAAATGAGCCTTCTTACACCACATCCTTGCAAGACTGTGAGCGGATGTTATCTAATTTATCTATTTCCCAAACGTCTCCTTCTACCATTCTTGCTGTACAAGAAGAAGGCTCGCCACTTCTTTTGTCATCCTTAGACGAAAAACCTCTTGAACCGACATCACCACATTCTTTAAACATGACGGATCCTCTCAAACACGCCCTCCTACCTATTAGTTCTTCATCGCCTAAATCTTTTCAGCGACCGGTTGACCTCTTAACGCCCATTGATACAGTGCCTCATCTACCCCCTGTATCACACCCACAGTGGACCAGAATCACAACCCACCTTGGACCAGAATCACAACCCACCTTTCTTCCATACAAAAGTTCCTATTCACATGTGAGGACTGTCATTCCCCAGAAGATAGACAGGTCCTATGGGAACATTTGAGTACGCCATATTATACTCAAATGCAGATGACCGATCTAGATGCCTCTACCATATACCCGAAGTGTTTACAGAAGCTTAAAATGCCTATGTCCTCATCTTCACCCCCCTCATCTCTACCAAATACCTCATCCAATTATATTAACCTAACCAAATATTCCCCTACGCTTGGGACCCCACCAATACCCAGTCTAACACACCCACCTAAGCGGCTTGATTTATCTAAAAATAAGGCCATCCATCCCATTAGGAGACAGACTCAATCTCCTCAATCTATGCCACTATCACAACTAAAACCCTCGTCGTCACACCTACCTTCCATATTGGGACCCCATCCCTCTACCTTGCATCAATATATCATACCTCCTGCGTTTTCCTTAAAGTGATCTACGCCTCTCGCACCCATACGAAATCCAAGGGTATAGCAACACTGTCACCCCGTGTATCCTGTCCACCTATCAACCTTAAACAAATTCCATCATCAAAATATTTGTTTTCTGTCACTCCTATTTCTCCGTGGTTGTTTTTTGATACCACATCATCTGTGGCCTCATCATCCAACCAGCTAAACATAGCTTCTGCGTCAAAGAAGCCACGTTTAGTTAAAACCCATTATCAAAACTCCTTGGCTAAACCACCACCCATACAAACCAACCATACCACGTCATCACCAGAATCGACCCAGTCAATAGCCTCCTCTTCCTCTGACTTTGACCCACTCAAAGGGTCTTACGCCAAAATCCTTGCTATGTTGGTAGAGAATGCGACCATTTCCCTACCCCCACTTAGACCTTATGATCCATCTAAACCTTGACCTATAGGTTACGATGAGTCTAAAATCTGTGCTTACCACCGCACACCAGGACATGACGTAGAGGGATGCAAAGCGTTGAAAGCTATACTTCGTCAGTCACCTCTCTCAGATAGAAAAGTTAAGAAAGATAACTTACGAAGAGAGAGACCTTTAGCTTCAATTCCCTCTCCTATACCACCTGTCCCCGCCTCACCAAGATCTATCATTATTACAGCCCCACCTCTGCAAGACCATGACCTATCCCTACTGTCTTCCTCCTCTCGTATTCACGAGATCAATATGATTAGTGTTGCTACTCGAGGACAGAAAAACAATGGGAAAGCGAAAGAAAACACACCTGCGGCATCTCTTTCTCCGTCCACCATCCCGATGGCACCACCACCTAAAGTAGTTATTCGCGGACCCACCTATCCCGTCTCTAATGGAATTGCCCACCGAACCATGATCAAATAGCTTCACCAATCACCTATAAAAATGACACTATATGATCTCATTCAGACTTCTGAATCTCATCGACAAGCTCTCGTTGAAATCCTTCAAGGGATAGAGGTCTTACCTAATGAAACCTTGCTGTTACCTCTATTCTAACACCCAATCACGTTGCTTCACTCACCAAACAATCTATCTCCCCAACCACTTCTGTCTCTGTACAGCAAGCCGCTGCTGTCAGTTTCTCGAAGATGAAATTATCGACTTTGGTGCTGAAGATCCTGACCCTGCTCTTTTCATCTTAGCTTATGTACGGGACATTCGGGTATGTCGTGTTATGATTGACGGGGGCGCTAGCCTAAACATCATCTCTTCAAAAGCCTTCCAACAAATGAATATCCCTTCTAGTTGCATGTGTGCCAACCCCATCATGTTGCGGTCATTCAATGATGCTATTACTTCTACCTTAGGCACCGTGATCCTTAACATTCGTGTAGGGCCATGCACTTTACCCAAAATCTTCTATGTCCTTGAGGGAGAGTTCTAATACAATATGTTGTTAGGCCGCCCTTGGATCTGGGCTATGGGATGTGTTCCTTCCACCTTACATAGATGCATAAAATTTGAGTACGAGGGGAAGTCCTACACTGTAAAAGCTGATCCTCCCCCCTTCAAAACCTGCAATATGTTGTATCGCCCTAATGATATGCTTGTACCGGTCAAGACACCCATTCATCCAACCTGACCATCCACTTCAACCGAACCTACACCTTGACTAATGAAAATGAAACCGCCGTCACAAATACCACTTCCTTTCCGTAGATAACATCCCAACCTCCGACCCCTTAGTAGATGTTTTTCAACGCCTTACACCGGGGAGTACCGCCTATATAACGTTAGCTCTTTCCATACCCCGCAGAGTACGAGACGATTACATGCACATCTTACCTACGGCGACCGTCGCATGGGGAGGTAATCTCTTACGGACCACCCCATTGCCACACCAACCTAACGTATGGGGGTGTTGACACATCCTCCGTTACCCCTAAACCTCCTCTTGGTGTGGTTCCCTTCCAATCCGATTTTCAATACTTGACAAATCGTCGTTTCGCCCTCACCTTCTTGACTCGCTGTGCTTGGAAAGGCTTTGGTTTTGGTCTTTATGAACAAGGTGACATACACTCATTCCGTGACTACACGCAAACACAATGAGCGTAGTGGTCTCGGTTTTCCTGAAACACTTACACCGGAGAAACCTTGTGTCAGTTGTATCCTGGAAGATGACAATGTCACCCCTACCAAACCATCATCACCCATTTTGCCATCATCACCCACAGAGTCGATAGACCCTGAATCTATCCCTCCTAACTTTTTTTTTTCATAAATGCTATCTTCCTAGGTCCTCTCACTTATCAACGTGATAATGAGGACCCCTCTTCTATCCCCCTTCTATATCCAGACATGATTGAAGAGGACTCACCTTCAATTAATGTTGTTGAGTGCCAGGATGATGACTCCATCCTCACTTATCTTGGCGCGGATGACTCTTATATTCAACGCACCTTACCATCTGAAACTCAAACCATGTTGAACGAGTCAACTATAGAAATCAACATCCACATAGAGGAGGATCCTCACATTGTGAAGATTGGACAATCCCTTAACGCATCAGAACAAGTCACCTTTACTACCTTTCTCCGTACTCGCAACCAAGCTTTCGCTTGGTCCTACACTGACATGCCAGGAATTGATCCTAACATTGCTGTCCATAACATTACCCTGAAACCGATTCCAAGCCAATTAAATAGAAACTAAGAAAAATGCATCCACGCATTGCCCTCTTGGTCAAAGAAGAGCTTCAACGACTCCTTTCTGTTTCCTTCATCCTACCTATTGACTATCCTCAATGGATTTCTAACATCGTACCTGTCACTAAAGTGACAGGGGGACTTCGGATATGCACGGATTTCCGAGATCTTAACCTCGCTTGCCCCAAGGATGACTTCCCCCTCCCAAGTATTGATCAACTTGTTGATCTCACTGCGGGCCATGAGATGCTCTCTCTCATGGATGGCTTTTCAGGATATAACCAAATTTTGGTTGCCCCTGCCGATCAACATAAAACTGCCTTCATAACTCCTTGGGGAACCTTCTGTTATCGTGTAATGCCATTTGGCCTTAAGAATGCTAGTGCGACCTATCAATGGGCTATGACCTACATTTTTCATGACATTATGCACACTATCCTTGAGGATTACGTCGATGATCTTCTTGGCAAATCTAAACATTGCAGTGAACATCTCGATGTTTTAACCATTATTTTGATCACTTGATACAATATCTGCTGCATCTTGACCAAAGAAATGTGTCTTTGGTGTCCTCTCGGGAAAAATTCTTGGTTTTGTCGTCTCTTTGCATGGCATTGAGGTCGACCCATCTAAAGTCAAAGCTATCCTAGAAATGACCCCACCTACTAACCTCAAACAACTACGTAGTTTACAAGGTAAGCTCCAATCTATCCGGTGTTTCATCTCCTAACTCTCGGATCGATGTCAACCTTTCCATCACCTCCTTAAAAAGGATATTGCCTTCAATGGAGCGAAGAGTTCCACCAAGCCTTTGAGGCTCTCAAAGCTTATCTCTTGCACCACCTATGCTTATACCACCTCGGGACGATCACCCTTTCTACCTTTACCTTTCCACCACCGACCACGCTATTTGTAGGGGCCATGCTTGCACATTGTGACTCTGAGAATCGAGAACAATCCGTGTATTATATAAGTTGTACTTTGGTGGACTATGAGACTAGGTATACACATGTAGAAAAGTTGTGCCTAGCCTTATCATTCGTGGCCACCAAACTCTGACACTACCTTCTGAATCACAAAACTTTCGTCATCACCAACACGGACCCCATCCATTATATGTATGCCAAACCTCATCTAAACCAATGCATCGCCCGATGGCTTATGCTCCTTGCTGACCTCGACCTTGAATTTATACACCAAAAGTCAATCAAAGGACAAACCATTGCCGATCAACTCGCGGAAGCCCCTGTACCTGGGGCGTAATTTACTAATTTTAATTTCCCCGATGAACTCATCGCTACTCTTTCCCTCAGGGAGGAGTCGTATCCAATGACCCTCTTCTTCGATGGATCCAAATGCCAGCGTGGCGGAGGAGCCGGCGTTGTTCTCATTCCTCTCGACGCTGAGCCTATGCCTCTTTCATTCCGACTCGATTTCCCCTGCACTAATAATACAGCGGAATACGAGGCCCTTGTTTTGGGTCTCCAAGTTGCATTACACTTAGGTGTCAAATCTATCAATATTTTCGGTGACTCTCAATTGGTAGTCAATCAAGTTATGGGCATCTACCAATGTAAAAATGAGGAACTTCAAAAGTACAAACATTACGTGGATTCACTTCTAACCTTATTTACTCATTATTCTATCCAAACCATTCCCCACTCCACTAACAAATTTGTGGATACTATGGCTTGCTTAGCCTCGCAAATTCCAGCTTCATCAACTGACTCTGACATTTTTGTCTTGGTCCAACAACTCTTTGCCCCATCTTACTCAGCCCCGGTTGTTTGTATGATCAATAATGTGTCTGCTAATTCGCAGGATACCTGGTATCACCAATTTCATGACTACCTAACAACCTCCATTCTCCCACCTGACCTTACTAGTACTGGAAAATGTGCTTTTCTTAAACATGTTTCTCGTTATGTCGTCATGGGGGGACTCCTTTATAAACATGGCTTTGATGGCATCCTCCTTCGATGTCTAACCGGCGCGGAGATCACCTATACCATCCAACAGGTCCATGACGGTATTTGTGGTGGACATTTTAGCGGCCTTGCCATGGCCAAACGAATCCTTCACCTAGGTTATTATTGGCCTACTCTCAATAACGACTGCTACGAATATGTTAAGCATTGTGTTATGTGTCAACAACATGCCAACCTTCAACATACTCCTAGCCATCCGCTACAGGTCGCACGAGATCTTTGGCCTTTCTCACAATGGGGTTTAGACCTTATTGGTGAGATTCACCCACCCTTTTCACAACGTCACTTTGTTGGATTATCATAGGCCCGAATATTACACAAAATGGGTGGAGGCCATTCCACTCATTTCAATCAAAAAAAAAAATTATCGAATTCGTTAACCATCACATTATCATCGTTTTGGTATTTCTCATCGCCTAATAATGAGATAATGGTAAATCTTTCAAAAATAAGTTGTTACAAGACCTTTGTGACAACTTTGGTACCAAACTTAGTTTCTCATCACCTTACTATCCACGAGCCAATGGTCAAGCTGAATCTTCTAATAAAACCCTAACCAAAATCCTCATGAAAGTTGTTAATGATTCTGGAAGAAATTGGCATGATCACATTCTCTTTGCCCTTTGGGCTTATCATACTAGCATTCGTACCTCCACTAATGCCACACCATTTTCTTTGGTATATGGTACTGAGGCGGTCTTGCCTCTCGAAATACAAATACCCTCCCTCAGAATATCTCTTCAAGATATTCTCACCAACGATGATTTCCACCAAGAGCGGTTAGCCCAATTGGAGCTTCTTGACGAGCGTCGTCTTACGGCTCTTGATCACCTTCAAATCTATCAAAAATGCATCAAGCGTGCTTATGATAAGCGACTTCATGAGTGTACCTTTAAGGTTGGTGATCTTGTCCTCAAAGAGAATCAACATGTAACCAAACTAGAAAAGAGCAAACGTGGAAAATTTGCTCCCAATTGGATTGGGCCTTACATTATCACTCACACTTATGGATCAGGCACTTATCATTTAGCTTCGCTTAATGGTAAACCTGAGCCTGAGCCCCTTAATGCCTTGCATCTTCGACCATTCTACTATTGAAATTAGTGTTATATCACTTCTTATCTACCTTACGCTTGTCCCTTGAGCTCATTTACCACCACATACACTTTGTTTCTTACATCTCAAAATCAAATCAAGCTCACATGGTTTGATTATCACCTCCCCTTAAAAGATGCCTTCCCCTTTTTAGTCTAGTCCATGACTTCAAAGTATCAAAATAACACATTCTTAATTAAAACACTTATGGGATTTTCTTGAGTCAAACTTCCTACAAAAACTAGATGCTTTATGCCCAACGGACATCTAGACCTCTAAATTATACAATAGACTACTCCCTTGAAGGACAGCTATATGCCAAACTATTGCTACTATTATATATAGACTGCTCCCCCGAAGGACAGCTATACATAAACACCGCATCTGCTACTATAAATAGACTGCTCCCTTGAAGGACAGCTATACACAGTCAGCCTTTATCGAAGTTTCTCGCATTGATCACTTCGTGAAGACCTTAAGAACAAAAAATACATATCCCATGTAGACTTCCCGCATCGATCGAGTCATATCCGAAAAAAAAAAAAAAAAAGTAGTATTTCAAAACACTTTTGAGTCATGGACTTGTCTATTTAGGTTTGGTTCTCTTTTGTCAGAATAATCATCTTATAATAAGTTCTCTACACCTCGCCCACATCAACCACCTCACCTCACCATTTGCTAAAACAACAAAACTCAAGGGACGTGACATATATCGATATATTGTGATTATACCACTCTTTTCACCTATCGACTTCTCGCCTATGCAAGGTACCTAGGGACTCAAGCTCATCCTACATTAATATGTGGTTTGTTTAGCTCTTCTCAACTACGGGACACTCTGGCCTCCTTTGCTCGACTCTAGGATTGTGTGTTGACCTTAATCAGGACACGATTCCATACTACTTGGGTATGCTAACTTTCGCTTCACCTATACCAACACCAACAACATTACCCTACCAATGTCAAATTTTTTTACCAACCAACAAATTGCCTAACCACAACCAAATTGCTGAATTCACCTCTCCCTGGTCCTAAGGGAGAACTACATCGGTCTGAGGCCCTTCCTTACTTTGTGCAATGGGCTATGTAGGTAGCACTTAGGAGACATGGGGTCTCCCAAGGTTAGCTCGACCATCCCCTACCCACCCTGCCGCCTTGGCCTATTTAACCCATCTACCCTCTCCTTTTTTCAAATAATTTCCATTTATTAATTATTTTCTCCAAAACCTTGAATTCCTACCCAAACCCCAAATACAGCCTAACAACATCAAATTCACACAATGAAGGGTTTCGAACCTACCGGTATGACGAAACGTCATCGTGGTGGGATGGGTGGTGGTGGTCGTCCCGCTGGTCCAGCACCTCCAGCTCCTCCTGGCTATGCCATGGCTCTAACTCTCCTCTGCTGGGTCCTCTACCAATCAACTGCTGCCTCTTACTCACTAGGGTCCACCAACCACTCACTTCTCCACTCAAATAGTGCCACCTCAACCACCAAATGCTCCAATCTCAACAATACACCTCAAAAAACTCAAATTGGGTTTCAAATTGACAATGTGACAATGACAGGCTGTATTTTTTCTTTTTATAGGTTTTTCACCTATAACCGATGTTAGTTTTATTATGCCCTAAGGAACCGGTATCGGTCACCTAACCGATATCGGTCATAGACAATCGATATCGGTTTTATCCCACCTCTTCCCTAATTTCTGACCTTATTTACTAATCGCCCTTTCTCACAACATCGCCTATATCCACCTTTGCTGAAAACCCTTTGTTAACTTCATTGGCCCGACCCACGGCCGCAACCAACTAACCCGGCCCGCCCCAAGGCCGCAACCCAACCATTTGGCCGACCCAAGGCCGCAACCCAACCATTTGGCCCGACCCAAGGCCACAACCCAACCATTTGGCCCGACCCAAGGCCACACCCAACCATTTGGCCCGACCCAAGGCCGCAACCAACCAATTTGGCCCGACCCAAGGCCGTAACCAACCATTTGGCCCGACCCAAGGCCGCAACCAACCCATTTGGCCTGACCCAAGGCCGTAACCAACCATCTGGCCCGACCCACGGCTGTAACCAACCAATTTGGCCCGACCCAAGGCCGTAACCAACCATCGGCGGACCCACGGCGTAACCAACCAATTTGGCCTGACCCAAGGCCGCAACCAACCAATTTGGCCCGACCCAAGGCTGTAACCAACCATTTGGCCCGACCCAAGGCCGCAACCAACTCATTTGGCCCAACCCAAGGCCGCATGACCAACCAATATGGCCCGACCCAAGGCCGCAACCAACCATTTGGCCCGACCGAGGGCGCACCCAACCATTTGGCCCGACCCAAGGCCGTACTAATTAAATACCTCACCCAAAATCAACAAAATACAATTTTATCCACCCATCATGTAGCTTTTTGTTCACTCGAGCTCACCTATTCGTGTTTTAGCATGATTAGGGTCCTTGACTTGATCAGTCGACCAACTTTTCCTAGACCAAGACCGTGACGTTTATCTCAACCAAACCAACCATTTGGTACTGCCGAACATGCCTAAATGTTCCTATACCTTACCCATTATATCCCCTGGAGCTACTTCCTATGCCTTGGATACCAGGATTATATCACCCTTGTTTGGATAAACTATCGACCTTTGCCTATGAATTGCTTGTTTGCTCTTCAAATCATGTACCACGGTCGTACTCCGCATGTCAACGTGCATCGCCTCCTTGGACCTACCCCACCATCTTACCATTATCTAAACACCATTTACCCTTTATCAACCCTATCCCACGATTTCACACTATCTCAACTCGTGATAGATTTGAGGGGATTACCTATACCCTTAATGGGGAAACCACTTCATATTATTGTCCAGTGTGCACTTTACAAAACAAAATACACGACAATAAGGGGCTAATGTAGACACCAAATTTGTGTCTTACGACACCTGTGCCCCACATCCCATTTTGCAACCTAACCTCATCACCTAAACCTTACACAATTATTAATTAATTACCTTATAATTAATAAATCCACATTGCCATACTTGCCACCTTATTTCACCACCTCATCATGACCTAGTCTTAACCCTAAACTAACCTAGTTAAGACCTATAACTTGGTCCATATCCACACCCATGACTAATTACTCCTCACCCGCACCTAAAACCAACCTCATAATGACTTGACCAAGCGACACTAATCCCTCGGGAGAAAATGAGGAAAGCTGGCTATTTTACCAAAAATAGCCCGCTTTGACCTGACCGACATCGGTTCCTACTCGACCACCGTCGGTTGCGTAACCACCATCGGTTCCCTGTAAATGACCACCTCCAACCAAAAACAAGGGATCAGATTTTCATTTGATCGGGAGGAGGAGAAATCATTGAAAGGATCCAGATTTTCTTGGCCGAACAGAGACAAGTGAAGAAACAAGAAGAGTTTGCAGAGAAGGACATCAAGCCCAAGACTGCAACTGAATAACCAGAGCCCAGTGACACTCATCCGAGCATCAGAAGAGGAGATAGCACATCTTGGATTGTCAGATCATCCTACTTGAGCCCTGTCTTTGTCATCACAGTCGTGGAACCTGCATCTTCATCAGGAACGAGTAAGTAGTGTCTTGTATGTTTCTAAGCACCATTTCTTGAGCCTGTGGATTGATAGTAATTATAAACTCATTCCTAGATCTACCACCTACCAGCACCCTGCACTTAACCTTCATCCATACATCCTTGTATTTCCCAGAAGACCATTTTATCACACTCTGAGTCTTCCCTGTCCTCTCACTATTCCCCTCAGCCATCCGCTAGTCTTAATAACCCCACAATCACCCTGCAACCAACCTCTATCCAGAAGCACCTAGATTACTGACCCTACCGGTGTCGGTTATCCCCTACCAGCAGCGGTTCTCTAACCGCAGTCGGTTATCCAGTGACCGGCATCGGTCACTGTGACTTATACCCCAAAACCTTCCTCTCACCTATTTGTCACCTAACAACCTCAGGTCCAGTCTGGTTTATCCCTGTAACTCAACCTGAATGTATCAATGACCAGTAACCGAACAAACAACGTGACTCTTTATTATTGATAGTTTAGCCTCTATTGCTTTGTAACGAGGTACCTAAATCGTGATTTTGCAATAGCTTTCTTTGTTATCATTTGTGTTAATTCGTATTAAAAGGGGAACTGACCACCTTCGAAAGGAAGTTTTATATTTCCTAGGCCTAAGGCAGCTCCCTCATTTATTGCCTAATTAAAATCTAGTGGTCTTGTATTCTTGCTTGCAGGTAGTCCTTCCAAGACAAAAAGGAGTTCTTCGCAGTCGATCTGATCTTTCTCTACGGTATGCGCACACCATCTCAACATTCAACTGGTATTCCTCCTAGCCCTAACCCTTATATGTTTCTCAAAGGAATGAAAGGATAGAAACAAGTCTATTCCACAATTTGAAACATTCCGTGTGAAACATAGTGGTTGATATATTAGTGGTTGGGATGGAGGAAGCATTAGAAGTTAGACAGGAAGAGGTGTCGGTTAGTTAGGAATCTAATGTGTGGTGGTAGAAGTGACAACAGCTATGGGAATAGAAGATTTGGGAAAAGGTGAGGTTGTAACGACACTAGTGGATGGGGTCATGTGTGAAGAAGATGTAGGCAGGGAGGTAGATGCCATAACAGGTACAAGGACATCATTGGGCCTGGTAAAGCATGTTGTAGTTTTTGAAAGGTGATGGGTCAGTTGGAATGGTATAGGAACGTCCTTCATGTTCAAACTTTACACATCGGTGTAAAGTAGAAGGAACATAACCCATGGCATGAATCCAGGGTCTATCAAGCAAAAATTGTATTGAAACTCCCCTTCCAAACATAGAACAACTTGGGAATAGTACGGGGACCCACATGAATGTGGAGGATGATAGTGCTAAGTGTAGAGGTAATAGCATCATTGAATGAATGTAACATGATTGGATGTTTATGCATGCAGTTGTTGGGTATGCACATTTTTTCGAATGCGTGAGAGGAGATGATGTTAATGTTAGTGCCCCCATCAATCATAACACATTGGACACATATATTATCGATATGGATGGAGATGAAAAGTGCGGGATTTGGGCCATTGGTTTGGTGGGGGACAATTTTTTCATCGAAGAAAGTAATGATAGTAACTTTGTGAATAGGTGGAGGTGGTGAGGTAGATGGCAATTTGGTGAGTGAGGTGACATGATGAGGTGTGATAATTGATGCTATAGGTGTGGGGTCATTAGGTAAAACCTCAATATATTGAAGGAGCTCACAAGGGCTTGATGATGTGACTCCGAGGTTTGGATGAGATCGTATAAGGAAATTTTGAGGGGAGATTGTTGTAATTGTTTGAGCATGGTGCAATGTGTGACGCCATTAGAAATGGGGTATGTGGGGCCATGCAGATAGTTATTTTAGGTATGGGTGTAGATGGTATGTTGAGTATAGGATTGGTTGGTGGGTCAATTGCTTTTTCTTTTCCCTTTTGCACATGTGTAGTGACATGTACCATGTTGATTTGAGGTAAGTTGGCAAATGGAGAAGGTGTAGGGTAAGTGGTATAATGACATGAAGGAAAAAACCTACTGGAGGAGAAAATCCTTGTGAGGTTAGTTGGGTACAACAACATTTAGGTGGAGGCATGGCAAGTTCTCTAATGTGAACCATGTTAATCTCAAATTTTGGGGGTGGCTCTATGAGCTGTGAGGGTGGAGGTTGTGGTATAGGTGTAGGAGGAAGATGTGAAGAAGGTGGTGAGGGTGAAATAGGTTCATCATCCAGAAATTCATCGTCATTAAAATTAGGTTCAGAAGGACATAATTAAATGAGGGAATCCTTTAGACCCTTACAGTTCTCAACATCATGTCTTGGCACATGATGGTAAGTGAAAATTTTAGTATCATTAAACCCTTCCAGTTTAGGTTTAAGAGGGTCGTAAGGTCTAAGAGGAGGGAGGGTGATAGCAGATCTTTCTAGGAGGTTAGCCAAGATGGTGGTGTATGATCCCACTAGTGGATCACAATGCAAAGTGAAAGTAGGTTTGGTTGGAAGATTGAGTGGTTGTGGTGGTACTTGAGGTGATGCAGTCTTGGATTTGGGTTGTACTTTCTTTGGTGTAGGTACAACAATAGAAAGAGGGGTAGGTTTAACCCCCTCTTTGGAATTTACCGGTTTGTTCGATTTTTGGTGTTCTTTTTTAGGTAGAGGTGTAGGGGAAGCACGTGATGTAGATGACAAGGCAGATGGTGAGAGAGGAAGAATGACCCAAGGGGACAACTGAGGTGCAGTGGTAGGTGTTGGTCAAGTTTGAGAGTGAGTACGGGTAAGGTGGAAGAAAATGTCATAGGTAGTGAAGGAGTTATAGAAGGTAATGGTGGTATAAGAGGCAAAGAAGTTATAGATGGTGATTAAGGACGCAAGGTTCACCTAGGTAGAGCTATAGGATGTGGTGAAGGGGTGAAGGGAATTTTAGGTTTACCCTACAGAGAGAGTAGATTTTTTTAAGGTAGAGGGGTCGGGTCCCAAGATGGATGGTAGGGGTGAATGTGATAAAGGTGTAGTTGGTGAGGTTGGTCCGTGTGGATTAGAAGATTGGGTTTTTCATTTAGGTTGAGGAATTAGTTTAATAGGTATATGGGAAGATGTGGTCAAGTGTATCCTGATAGGAGAATGTGCAAGGTTTGATGTGGGTGTGACCCCTAGAACACTAGTGGGTTTTGATACAAAAGGTGGTGTTGGAACACGTTGGCTAGCAAGTAGAGGGTCAGGTATAGATGAGGATGATGCATTAGAAGATTAATCATGATTTATGTTCATGTGTAGTTTGGGTTGTTGAAATATATTCAGATAAATGGTAGAAGTGTCAGTGGAAGATGATTACATTTGGGTCGAGACCGGGAGTAAGAGATGCCCCCAAAGTGAAGACCTATCAACATAGTCTAGGTGGTCAACCAAACGTGAGAACGACATTGGGGTAGATGAGGCGGATGTGGAGTGAGTCGGTATTCCTAAAAATGTGTCTAAGAAACAAGGAATTACGGCTTCGGTCTCTATAGGTAAGAGAGCTGAAAATAGGTTCGTATGATCTTGGGTAGTGACGAGAGAATGGTCGCAAGCGGTAATGAAAAATCTATTGGATCCTGAATAGGTGGAGAAGATGATGGGTACTCCTCTATGGGTGGAGGAGGTACAATTGGTAGTGGTTCACTGGGTAGGGAAGTTGAAGGGGAAATGATATCGGTGCTAACGAGAGACTCCTCCGCAGGTGTATGGGGAGGTGAAGGGATTTCCTCTATGGGTAGAGGAATGGATAAAGTAGGTTCCTGTGTGGGTAGAGGATTTCGGGCTAGGATTTCCTCGATGGAGGGGATAGGAGATATTTGGGAAACAAGTGGTAAGTCAGTAAAGATAACATGTACCTCACATGTATTACTTTTTTCGTGTGAGACATGACCAGTTTGATCATTAGATGGGGAATGGTTTCTTGAAAATATGAAGGTCTTGATTGGCAGGTGCATTAGGGTTATCCAAGACTAACTCGACACTCTCGAGCATTCCCTGAATAATGTTTTTAAAGCTGATACAATTGTTAATGATGTGACCATTTACATAGTGATAGTTACAATAGTCATTTTCCTTGTACCAACCTGGTATGGGGTGAGAGGGGTCAAAACTAGTATGTGGTTTGATAGGAGGAAGGGTGATGGCATTAACTTTAATAAGATTTTCTAAAATAGATGAATATGGTTCCCCAATTGCTATGAATTTCTTTTGTTCTAATTTGAATTGAAAGGTTTAGACTGGTGACATATTAGATGAAGGTTTAGCGTGATTGGATGGATGGGTAGGGCCAGCCTTAAGTACCACTACATTGGCAATTCCCTTGGCTTTGGAAAACATGTCTCGAGGTTTTGAGGAAGGGGAAGTATCGTGTGATTTATATGAGGAATTCTTGTTTCGTAATTGTATCTTCTTCTCTTCGATGGCACAAATTTCAAGCTTACATGCCATGGTGAAAGCCTCATCGAATGTGTAGAAGGTTTGCACCTATAAGGTAGGTGAGATATGTCTAGCACAAGCTCGTGTGAAGAGCTCTATGAGTTCGGTTTGTGGTAATTGGAAAGTGAGTTGGTTGATTAGGCTACGCCAACGAGTGACAAAATCTATGATAGATTCATCATCATATTGATGCGTGGAATAAAAATCAGTCATGGTAACCTTCTTGATGACGTTAATCAAAAAATGATCCAAGAAGGCTTGGGTTATTTGGTTAAATGAGAAGATGGAATGTCTAGGTAATCCACTATACCAGTCCAATGCTGGACCAATTAGGGACATGGGAAAGGTTCACAAAAGCAGAGCATCATCATGGGCAATTAAGTAAGACCCATGTTTGAAAGATCACAAATGCTATTGCGGATCTTCCTTACTGTTAAAGTGGTTAAACTTAGGCATCTCTCAGTGTACGGGATATGAGCGAATGGGAATGGATGGGTGAATAGGCTCAATACAAATCTCGTCATAGGTGAGAGAATTGTAGGAGCTAGAAACAGATGCTTATAATGTCTGCATCTTGTCCATCATTAACTTGATAAAGTCATTATTAGGTTGTGAAGATGGGTACCCCGAAGTGAAAGGAGATTGTTTTGGGACATATGAGGAATATGACATGCCAGAATATGGTGGTGTCAAAGAAGGAGGTGGGAATTAAGAGACAAACATAGAGGGTATATATCTGGACTAAATGACCAACGAAATAGGAGGTGGTTGGTAGTAGGTATGTTAGGGTGGGACACTTGTAGTGACCATGGTAGAGATGGGAGGTAGAGATTGGGGAATAGAAAGGACAACATTTTGAAATGGGGTAGAGGTTACCGACACAAAGGGTGGTAGCGTTGTGACTGGTATATATGAGACAACAAGTGTGGATGATGCTATGTTTTGGGTGGTGGATGAAGGTATGGTGGAGACTACGGGTGCAATAGAGGTGGTGGATACGATAGTCAAAGATGGCGTGGGACCCAGTTGTGACACAACTCGAGATAAAATGGGTGAGGCCACCATGGTAGGAGGCGGAACCGAGGTGGAAGCAATCATTAGGGATGGAGATAAGGATACGGGCATGCCATAGATCAATTGGCACGAGGCATCTCGAGTGGAGGCATGGGCGAGGTAGTAGCTCAAAGTAGCGAGATTCGATCCAGAGTCGTGTAAACTCCATGTCACCTGTAGGAATGGTGATAGGTTGATTGGGATCCATGGATGATGAGATGGAAGATGGTGAAGGACTAGGTGATGAAGGGCTAGGTGGGAGTGGTAGTCAACTAGTGTGAACTACAAGAGTGCTTTCACGACTACGGGTTAGCACCATCGGATAGGGCTGATTCGGTAAGACCGTATTATGTCCGGCCACACGAACATAACAGAACTAGGAAAATAGTCAATAATGAGTGAATTAGTTCAGCTAGTGAGTCAAAATAGAATAGGGTGACCGACACGGTTTGGGTAAACCGATCTGGTTATGCTTAACTTGTGCGATTCTTATGAAAAACTAAGATTTTGTTAAATGATGATCCCAGACTGACAATTTTCACACAGGATGAGACGTAAGGTGACTGTGATTGAAGTAACGACAATATGAAAGGTGATAGGAGCCTTTTATAGCTCAGAAGGTGAATTAGGTGTCTTTTGGATAGGTATCCAAGAAGACTTTAGAATGACGCGGTTGGGTTAAAGCGATCTTTGGTTAAAGATAATCGTAGCAGTTCTTAAGAAATTGAAACAAAGAATAAGAAAAATGGTTGTGATTTAAAAATTTGGTGTTGAATCAAACCCAGAAGTCTGAGAATGATGTATATGTGGTCCAAGCACACTCAGACAAAGTCAGAATACACCGACTATGATTGGGAGTGTGAAAGGAAAGACAAAAATAATTATTGAAATCTCTCACCTCAAAACGTAAATCAAGCAGAACACTAAGAAAGAACGTTCCTAGAGTGCCTATTCTATTACGTTTGTTCGAAACTTATGCTATTTATATGGACTGAATGTTATGGACATAACAACAAAATTTCTTGGTGAGGAAGGCTTCCTATGAAGAAATAATTCTAAAGGGTGAGGTTTCGGGAATGTTATGGTAGGGCGAGGCTTCACTCAAGTATGACTTGACAGAGCTTGATGAGTTGGGTGCACCTTTGTACCATGATCATGTGATCACCTACAACTTCTTCAGGTAGGATGTTATTTAAGAATGTATGTATTTTGAATTTTTGTGTGGTTTTGTAAGACTCAAAGAAAGAGAAAATGATAGAAGTGTTTTTCTATGATTTGTTTGTCAACCATCATCTAGTCATGACTTCTAGCATATAGGTTGCCCTTAATGAATGTGAGCTAATGAGCTAAATCAGAATGCACAGTGCACTTGTTTTAAACCCAAATCGAAAGTATGATATTTAATGACAAAAATAGATGAACATGAAGAGGGATGATCTTTCACTAAAATGTAGAAAACAAGAATAAGAAGGTTCTTTTTAAATACACCAAAAGAAATGTGTCTTTTGGAGCAAGTAGAAAGAAGAGAATGTTACCAAGGAGAAAGTATTAATGTGAATGCTATTAGAAGGGAAACAAACACACACAATTTTCACCTAGGAATGAAGAAAGATGCAAGGAACCCCGAATGGGTCCCACCGGGCATGCCAAAATGTTTCACCTGATTTCTTAGTTTTTAAGTACTTGACGAAACAGATAAGGTAAGGGTGGTAAGAGGAATACCTGATTTGGGATGGTTGAAGGTTGTATGCGCGCGTATCTAAATTTTGAATCAAAGTGATTATGAGACCTTCCTTTTGGCTAGGAGGAACTACCTGTATAAGAACCAAAACAAGACCACCAAAGAGAGTTAAATGATATATGCAATGGACTGCCTAGCATATGCTAGATCCTGGAAGTATGATACTTCCTAGATGGTTGTCAATCCACTGTTTAAAACAATTCAATGCTGAAATAAAGTAAATATTGTCCTACTATAGTTTAATATGATTTAGGCATCTCATAAAAATGTAATAGGCTAGATCTAATCTAACAGGCTAGGCTAGAAGGAGATCCAAAGGTCAAGTAGGTTGGTTATAGGTGAATCTGAGCTAACAGGCTAGGTTAGATACAAATCTGAAGGTCAAATAGGTGTTCAAGTAGGTATATGTTAGAAACAGGTTGTTATTCTGGTAGAAATTAGGTGACATAGAGACCGACCATGGTTTTACTGTAACCGATGACGGTTTGAGAGAATCGACAACGGTTAAGTCGGGGTTAGTAGAATCACACAGTTCGGTATTTTGGAGTTTTGGGGGAAAAAGTGGAGTGGATAGAAGGCAGAGATTGATCAAAAAGAGGGTGTGGATAGGTCATGAAAGGTATGAGACTAGTGAGGAGATAAAAATGGGAAATTAGACCAAGTATTAAAATGATTAGGTATGGAAGGTGGCTACTTATAAATCGGAGAGAGGAAATGAACAGAGAGTAAAAGACTAGGTTCCTTTACCACAAAGACTATAGTGACGATAAGAAAATGAAACAGATGGAAGGAGGATACTTACTCTTCGTGAGGTATGCAGTCTGAAAAATAAGGAATAAGTTGTTGTGTTGGAGAGTCTTTGGGAAGAAACTTTTCTTTGTTGTGCGGTATATTTTGTTGCCTTTGTTGATCACAAATCTATCTTCATTCTGCTATCACATCTAAAGAGATCGAATTGGAGATCAGAATTCTTCCAACAAAACCAACCAACATGTATTACAAAGTTGTAGATGGGGCTAAATAGGCCATTTTATCCATTTCGGTATAATTGGCATCGGTTTAGGTGAACCGGCATCGGTTTAAGGTGAACCTGACATTGGTTTGGGTGAGATATCTTGGGTTGTTCAAAATTTTCCTAGGAAGTTTTTGTCATTTGATAAGGGTTTGTTCTTTTTATCAGGGTGAAAACTAACCTTAGGAGGCTTTTAAATGTGAGGTGAGGGGATGGGTCTAATGTTAGGTTGTATTTAGGCCATTGGTTTAGGGTTTAGGTTAATGGGTCAAATGATGGGGTGGTTAGGTGAGGTATATTTAATAAAGGAAATTATATTAAATAGATGTGTGAGAGGTAGTGAATTAATTTAATGTGAAATTAAATAAATGTGTGTGTGGGTAAAAGGTCATTAACTTAATTAAAATAATTTAATTAATATGTATGGAGGTAAATGGCATTAATTTAATTAAAGTAATTAAATTAAAATGTGTGGGGTGCAGGAGCTAGGTGATAAGGTGTTGAGGATGAGAAAGTGATTATATGGCTATCTTTCAGGGGACCAAGGTGATTCTACAACATGATTTCCGTGTCTACTGAGCCATTGTCTAGATGGAGTCAAAAAGGAATCCTAGAATATTTACTATATATTCTAGTTTTGAATTCCCATACCTAAGATATATTAACATCTTAAGGACTTCTCTTCCCCAAGTCCAAAATTGACAATCACAAGCTAAATACTTAACTACCCAAAATTCTACCCTCATCAAGGGTTTGAAAGCTGGTCTGGTCCTTCCGACCCCCTTTATGATTTTCATGGTGTTATAGATATATTGGGGCTAAGATTCCCCCTCTTGTATTTGTTGAGTTATGGAGCTCAATTACTTGATCTAACAGCATGTAATGGAAACTTTGGAAAATACAATGTAACCATCATCGGTTACCCAAGATTGGCATTGGTCGTGCAAAGGAGGAACCGATAGTGGTTAGGTATAACCGGTGTCGATCGCAATGCGAGGATGTTTTAATTAAATCTTGGGAATTAGATCTTTTTAGAATTAAAGTATTTGAATTGATTGTAATTACATGGCTAAGTTCCCTAAGTCTATAAATGACTATTTAAGCATAAAAGATAGGGTTTATAAGTAAGATAATTAACAAGAATTAGAAAGAACTTGCAAAATATTGGTGTGAGATAATTATTGGTGATGAAAAAAGCTTGAGAAAAAGAAAGTATTGTACATCGAGAGGTGTGGAAGATTTTAAATCTTTGTTATATATCTTAACAAAGCTTTGGATAATAGATTGGCTTGTTTCTTGGTGGATGTAGCCCTGATGGGTGGAACACGTTAACTCTAGTGTTGATTTATGTCTCTTTTTTATATATTTCTTCGGTAGAATATCAAATTTTATTTACATGTATGTTTAGATATGAGATATTGTCTATAAAACCACGTGTGCTAACCCCATCAATTGGTATCGAGCTTTGTTTGAGTGTTTTGCATGTTGAAAAATTTATTCACGAGAGGGTTTTTGATTGACTAGGAGCTACAACAATCACGAGAAGAAAATAAATACAAGGTAGAGAAATTTGATGGCCAAAATTATCAATTATGGAAGATGCAGATTGAGGATTATCTGTATCAAAGAGATTTGTATTTACCATTGGATGAGAAGTCTAGACCTACAAAGATGACTGATGAAGAATGGAAGATTCTTGACAGAAAGGATTTGGGATCTATAAGATTGAGCTTGGTAGCATATGTGGCTTCCAATATTACAGAAGCGGCTTCTATGGTAGAGTTAATGAAATCTCTTGCTAATTTATATGAAAAACCTAGTGCTTCAAATAAAGTTTATTTGATGAAGAAACTATTTATTTCTAAGATGCATGAAGGTGGATCTACATCTAGTCATTTGAATGATTTTTGATCTATTGTAAATCAATTAAAATTAGTTGCTATACCATTTGATGATGAAGTAAAATCACTTTTATTCTTATGTTCTTTTCCTGATAGTTGGGATAACTTGGTAATGGTTGTTAGTAATACAACATTTGTTAATAATATTTTAAATTTTGATGATGTGGTTGGTATAATATTGAATGAAGAAATTCGCAGGAAGAGTACAAAGGAATCATCATCGAAAATTATTTAAATGTAGAAAGTAGGGGAAGGCGAAGGAGAGATCTAAGAGTAAGAGTAATGGGAAATCAAAGTCAAGGGATAGTAGATCTAAATCTAGAGGTAAGGGAATTACTTGTTGGAAATGTTGAAAGAAAGGACATGCAAAGAAAGATTTTTGGTCAAAGGATAAAGAGAACCAATAACTAGAAAAAGGTAAAGAAGAAAATCTTGCTGCATCGAGAGGTAATGAAAGATGCTCTTATTCTTTCTTTAGATAGTAGAGTTGAATCATGGGTTTTAGATTCGGGAGTTTCTTTCCGTGTAACCCTTAATAAGGGTTATTTCAGAAATTATGTCTAGGAAATTTTGGGCATGTTTATTTAGGTGATGATGAACCTTGGAGTGTTATTGGTAAAGGGAAGTTCATCCGAAATTACGAGAATGGAAATACATGGGTATTGAAAGATGTGAGGCATGTGACAAGCCTCAAGAGGAATCTTATTTCGTAGGGAAACTAAGTGAATCTGGTTGCATGGTTAATTTTACAGAGACTCTTGGAAAGTCACCAAGGGTGCTTTTGTTGTGGCAAGAGGTAAGAAGGTAAGAATGTTATATTTATCTACCGTATTATTGATTCATTTTCTAAATTATCTACTTCATATTCAGATGCATGCATGTGGCATAATCAGTTGGGTCATATGAGTCCAAAAGGAATGTAGATCTTAAAGGCTAAGGGTAAGTTATCGAATTTGAAAGATTTATATCTTGATTTTTGTGAGCATTATATATTTGGAAAGCAAAAGAGAGTGAAATTTCTCAAAGTTGGGGCAACTAAGAAGGAGAAAAATTAGATCTTGTACACTTAGATGTGTGGGGACCAGCTCAAGTAGCTTCTCATGGAGGATCTTCTCATGGAGGATCTCAATATTATGTTAGTTTCATTGATGATGATACAAGAAAGGTATGGGTTTATTGTATTTAACGTAATCTGATGTTTTTGAGAATTTTAAAAGATTGAAATCCCTTGTTGAGAATGAACCAAACCCTAAGTTAAAGTTCCTTTGATCGACAATGGTGGTGAATCTTGAAGCAAGGCTTTCAATGATTATTGTTCGAGTGAATGGGATACATAGAGAAAGAACGGTTCCAAGAACACCACGGGAGAATAGTGTTGTAGAAATAATGAATAGGACAATCATAGAACGTGCTAGAATTATGAGGATACATTTTTATTGCTCTTATAGTTTTGGGAAGAAGCGGTTGATACAACGGTTTATTTGATTAAGCTCATCACCTTCAAGTTCACTAGATGGAGGAATACCGGTTTAGACACCAAATTTGTGTCTTATGACCCCTTGTGACCCGTATCTCATTTCGTAACCTAACCTCATCACCTAAACCTTACACAATTATTTATTAATTACCTTGTAATTGATAAATCCACATCACCTTACCTGCCACCTCATTTTGCCACCTCATCATGACCTAGTCCTAACCCTAAACTAACCTAATTAAGACCTATAACTTGGTCCACACCTACACCATGATAATGACCCCTTTCTCGCACCCAAAACCTAACCTCCTAGTCACTTGACCAAGCCCACAACTAATCTCTCGGGAGAAAAGTAGGGAAAGTGGGCTATTTTACTAAAAATAGCCTGCTTTTTCCTTACCGATACCGGTTCCTACTCGACCACCGTCGGTTACGTAACCGCCATCGGTTCCCTGTAAATGGGCTCCCCAAACCAAAAATAGAGGTCGAAGGATTTTTGAATCGAGAGAGAGCATCAGGAGCGATCAAGAGAATCCGGATCTTTACTTGGCTGAGCAGAGAAAAGTGAAGAGACAAGAAGAGTTTGCAGAAAAAGGAGATCAAGCCCAAGCGCAATCGGATACCGAGCCCTGTGATACTCAACCTGATCATCGGGAGGGAGATATCTCATCTTCTGTGTGTCAGGCCATCCTACCTCAGTTCTGCCTTTGTCATCAGAGTTCTTGGACCTGCATCTTCGTCAATAACTAGTAAGTTACATCTTGCATGTCCTTTTAATAATACTTCTTAGACTTTTGAATCATAATCCTCACAAATCCATTCCTAGATCCACTACCCGGCAACATATTGCATCTAACTATCCTTCATCTACCTCTCATCATCTCATTACCTAATATCACCCATATACCAGCCTTACAAACAACACAGCTACCCTACAACAACAACCACTCCACAACACAACTAACCCACAGATCCTAGACCCTACCGATATCGGTTATCGAATGCAAGATCGGTTCGTGGTTTAAAACCAGAAATCAGCCTTTCCCCTACCTGTTTCAACAAAGCAACTTAATTGATATTTTACAGTCTTTGGCATTAATTCATATTAGCAGGGAAACTGACCACCTTCGAAAGGAAGTTTTATATTTCCTAGGCCCAAGGCAGTTTCCTCATTTATTGTCTAATCAAAATCTTGTGGTCTTGTGTTCTTATTTGCAGGTAGTCCTTCCAAGACAAAAAGGAGTTCTTCACAGTCAGCCTGATCTTTCTCTACGGTATGCGCACACCATCTCGACATTCAACAGGTATTCCTCCTAGCCCCAACCCTTATCTGTTTCTAAAAGGAATGAAAGGATAGAAGCAACTCTATCACCAGAAGCTGAAACATTCCGAGTGAAACATTTTGGCACGCCGGGTGGGACCCATTTTGGGTTTCTGTTTCTCTTGCTTATTTTCATTTTAGGAAGCATACTTGCTGTTGTTGTTTTTGTTATATTTAGTGAAGAATTTGTCTTGCTTTCCCAGTTTCGCATTAGTGAAAGTCATCTCATTTGCTTCATCGAATATCATTTTTGATTTGGGTTTAAAACATGTGCCTTGCATTCTTTTCTTTGTTTTCAATTCTAGTGAACGTAGATTAAGTAGCAATGTGTCGTACACGTGGGGGTGATATCCACAGTATTGACAGGAAATTAATCTTACTTTCACTGCACAACACATACCGAATCACTTCACAATTAACTCAACAGCTCAAACATTCCCCCTTTCCGTGGTATTCCTCCGCCCGATTGAGGTAACCTTATAAGCCAAAACAACTTGACATTTCCCCTAAGTCTTTTGTTTAGGATTGACATCATTCCGCGTCTAAAGGCATAAGCCCACAATAATTAAAATTAACCCTAGGGTTAGTCTCTGGATTTGTGTGTGCATCTTGTTTGTTTTCAGTTCTATTTTCTCTGTTATACACTCGTCTCGTGATTACCTTAGAACAATTTGATAAACTATCATTTGAGGAAATCGGTAGCTTCTTATATTTTCTTATACCGGTCTTATTATTACACCGACATTGGTTACGACCGGCGTCGGCTATAGTATAACCAACATCGGTTATTAGACCGACATTGGTTATTAGACTGATATCGGTTATTGTCTTTTCCAGTTCCTGACAAACTAGCAACCTACCAATTTTATCAGTTTGAGTTTGTTTCTGTTCCTGACAGATTGAAACCCTACTGTGAACTCCTATCCATGGTTGTCATCACTCGAAAGCAAGCTGCCGCCATGGTTTCACATGCTTGCTCTGTTTCTTTTCCTGAATCACCCCCTTCACATTCTGTGGGGAATCCTACGGATACAAAGCGAGGTTCCTAAAATTCCTGTGGGAGATAAGGACTTTGCTAAGTTTCTGGATGCTAATCCTAGTGTTGTACAATACTATTTGTCTCATGTCCCTGACCGTACGCCCGATGGTCAGCTCTTTGTTGGTATGCCTATTAGTATAGCTGCTCATTTAGCTCCCACTCCGACTGATGACACCGCCTTGCTTCCGCATCTTTAGCCCCGTCTCCCAATCCGATGGCTTCAAAGGTTCATACGACCCCGATTAGATTTCCTTTGGTTAATCTTAGACCCCACATATCACTACCACCGACTGCCCCTACCTCATCTCTCTTGTAGACCGCTCCGTTTATGACTTGCTCTCTGCCACCTATCCACACGAGCTTTCCTTCTCAAGCTTCGTTAACCTTTTCATTCCCATACATGTATCCAAAGTGACCTCAATGGCCTATATGGGACATCCCTATTCGGTCGCCTCAACATATTCATCCTCCATACCTTATCAACACTTAACCCCACCAGTGTCTAGCGGTGGCCCTTGGCCCAATTTGCCTCCGTTTACCACAACCACACCATCATCTCATCCAACTACTGATTTAATTAAACAAATGATGGACAAAATGCAAAACCTGGAGGCTTCTGTTTCAGGAAGTCGTAGCACCTTGACATATGAGCAAGTTTGTCGGGAGCCTATTCACCCTTCTGTCCCCCTTCATTCATATCCTCCTCAATGGGAGTTGCCAAAATTTACTCGTTTTAATAGTAAAGAGGATCCTCAACAACACTTGCGATCATTTAGACATGCTTGTTATTTGATTGCTCATGATGATGCCTTGTTACTCCACACCTTTCCCATGTCCTTATCAGGACCCACCTTGGAGTGGTACAGTGCTTTAACCCAGCACTCAATCTTCTCTTTTAACCAACTAGCCCAATCTTTCTTGGATCATTTCTCCATTAACATTGCCAAGAAAGTATCTATCACCAACCTTTATGCCATCCAACAATTCGAAGATGAATCTATCGCAGATTTCGTTGGACGATGGCGGGGCCTTATCAACCAACTTACGTATGCATTGCCTCAAACCGAACTTATCGAACTTTTTACGCAGGCCTGCGCTAAGCACATCTCTCCTACCCTCCAAATTCAAACTTTTCGTACATTTGATGAGGCCTTTACCATGGCTCGGAAATTAGAAATTCGAGCCTTAGAAGAAGAGAAATTGCGGTTACGCAACAAAAACCCCAATTTCCGAACTCCAGATTCCACCAACAAACCTAACACCACCAATCCTCACTCATCGATCGCCGAAATTAAAAGGGGCCGTGCACACGGTGATGGTCAAATCCCAACCACCATGTCTAATACCCTACCAAAAACCACCTATAAGTAAAAAGCAGAACCGATCAACTATACTCCCTTGGGAGAAACATATGGTGTGATATTAGAAAAATTTCTCAAAGCAGAGCCATTACCTTACCTCATGTTAAACCTTATTCCGGTTTGATTCCACTCGCACCATACCTTCCTGAGTACAAAGAAAATGACTTCAGAACTTCCACCGCATGAAGGGACATAGTCATGAGAAGCTGCAAAATGCTTTGAAAAACATAGTGCAGAAATGGTTGATGCGGGGATATAGCCCTCGATAATCCTAACGCCCGCTAACCGAAATTTGAAAATATTCAACAAACCATTCCCGAATCATTCTTCTAACATAATCTAAATCAAGATATCTTAATGAGGAGAGTGTTCATGAGATCCATGCAGTCTTTGATTCCCACCAAAGACCTCTATCGAAAAAATTCTCATTCAAGCCTCTTCACTAATGCAGGAAACCGAACCCCCTTCCTCACCATCAAGACAAACTGAAATCCTTGCCATTCCTTTACCCATCAAGGAATTAGCTGCCCAGAGTTCCCTTCTCACAAATGAGCCTTCTTACACCACGTCCTTGCAAGATTGTGAGCGGATGTTATCTAATTTATCTATTTCCCAGACGTCTCCTTCTACCATTCTTGTTGTACAAGAGGAAGGCTCGCCACTTCTTTTGTCATCCTTAGATGAGAAACCTCTTGAACCGACATCACCATATTCTTTAAATATGACAGATCCTCTCAAACACGCCCTCCTACCTATTAGTCCTTCATCACCTAAATCTTTTCAACGACCAGTCGACCTCTTAACATCTATTGATACAGTGCCTCATCTACCCCCTGTATCACACCCACAGTGGACTGGAATCACAACCCGTCTTTCTTCCGTACAAAAGTTCCTATTCACACGTGAGGACTGTCATTCCACAGAAGATAGACAGGTCCTATGGGAACGTTTGAGTACGCCGTATTCTACTCAAATGCAAATGACCAATCCTGATGCCTCCACCATATACCCGAAGTGTTTACAGAAGCTTAAAATGCCCATGTTCTCACCTTCACCCCCCTCATCTCTACCAAATACCTCGTCCACTTCTATTAACTTAGCCAAATCTTCCCCTACGCTTGGGACCTCACCCATACCTAGTCTAACACACCCACCTAAGTGGCTTGATTTATCTAAAAATAAAGCCGTCCACCCCATTAGGAGACAGACTCAATCTCCTCAACCTATGCCTCTATCACAACTAAAACCATCATCGTCACACCTACCTTCCATATTGGGACCCCATCCCTCTACCTTACATCAATATATCATACCTCCTGCATTTTCTTTAAAGCAACCTACGCCTTCTGCGCCCATACAGAAATCCAAGGGTATAGCAACACCGTCACCCCGCGTATCCTATCCACCTATCAACCCTAAACAAATTCCATCATCAAAAGATTTGTTTTCGGTCACTCCTATTTCCCCGTGGTTGTTTTCTGATACCACATCATCTGTGGCCTCATCATCCAACATAGCTTCTACGTCAAAGAAACCATGGTTAGGGAAAACCCATTATCAAAACTCCTTGGCTAAACAACCCCTATACAAACCAACCACACCACGTCATCACCAGAATCGACCCAGTCAATAGCCTCATTTTCCTCTGAATTTGACCCACTCAAAGGGTCTTACGCCAAAATCCTTGCTATGTTGGTGGAGAATGCGACCATTTCCCTACCCCCACTTAGACCTTATGATCCATCTAAACCTCAACCTATAGGTTACGATGAGTCTAAAATCTGTGCTTACCACCGCACACCAGGACATGACATAGAGGGATGCAAAGCGTTGAAAGCCATACTTCATCTGTCACCTCTCTCAGACAGAAAAGTTAAGAAAGACAACTTACGAAGAGAGAGACCTTTAGCTTCAATTCCCTCTCCTATACCACCTATCCCCGCCTCACCAAGATCTATCATCATTACAGCCCCACCTCTCGAAAACCAAGACCTATCCCTACCATATTCCTCCTCTCATATTCATGAGATCAATATGATTAGTGTTCTTTACTCGAGGGAAGAAAAACAATGGGAAAGAGAAAGAAAACACACCTACGGCATCTCTTTCTCCGTCAACCATCCCGATTGCACCACCACCTAAAGTGGTTATTCGCGGACCCGCCTATCCCATCTCTAATGGCATTTCCCACCGAACTATGATCAAACAACTGCACCAATCGCCCATAAAAATGACACTGTATGATCTCATTCAGACTTCTGAATCTCATCGACAAGCTCTCATTGAAATCCTTCAAGGGATAGAGGTTTTACCTAATGAAACATTGCCTATTACCTCTATTCTAACACCCAATCATGTTGCTTCACTCACTAAACAATCTATCTCCCCAACCACTTCTGTCTCTGTACAGCAAGCCGCTCTGTCAGTTTCTCCGAAGATGAAATTATCGACTTTGGTGCCGAAGATCCTGACCTGCTCTTTTCATCTCAACATACGTTCGGGATATCTCGGGTACGTCGTGTTATGATTGACGGGGGTGCTAGCCTAAACATCATCTCTTCAAAAGCCTTCCAACAAATGAATATCCCTTCTAGTTGCATGTGTGCCAACCCCATCATGTTGCGATCATTCAATGATGCTATTACTTCTACTTTAGGCACCGTGATCCTTAACATTCGTGTAGGACCACGTACTTTACCCAAACTCTTCTATGTCCTTGAGGGAGAGTTCCAATACAATATGTTGTTAGGCCGCCCTTGGATCCGGGCTATGGGATGCATTCCCTCCACCTTACATAGATGCATAAAATTTGAGTACGAGGGGAAGTCCTACACCGTAAAAGCTGATCCTCCCCCCTTCAAAACTTGCAATATGTTGTATCGCCCTAATGATGTACTTGTACCAGTCAAGACACCCATTCATCCAACCCAGCCATCTACTTCCGACACACCTACACCTTCAACCAATGAAACCGCCGTTACAAATATTACTTCCTTTCCTGCAGATAACATCCCAACCTCGACCCCTTAGTAGATGTTTTTCAACGCCTTACGTTGGGGAGTACCGCCTATATAACGTTAGTTCTTTCCCTACCCCATAGGAGTACAGACAATTACATGCACATCCCACCTACGACCATCGCATGGGGGAGGTAATCTCTTACGGACCACCCCATTGCCGCACCAACCTAACGTATGGGGGTGTTGACGCATCCTCCATTACCCCTGAACCTCCTCTTGGTGTGGTTCCCTTCCAATCTGATTTTCAATACTTGACAAATCGTTGTTTCGCCCTCACCTTCTTGACTCACTGTGCTTGGAAAGGCTTTGGTTTTGGTCTTTATGAACAAGGCCGACATACACTCATTCCCGTGACTACACACAAACACAATGATCACAATGGTCTTGGTTTTCCTGAAACGCCTACACAGGAGACACCTCGTGTCAATCGTATCCTCGAAAAGAAGACGACATCACCCTTACCAAACCATCATCACCCACTTTTTCATCATCACCCACTGAGTCGATAGACCACAGAATCTATCCCTCCTAACTTTTTTTTTCATAAATGCTATCTTCATAGGTCCTCTTGTTTCACTCGGAAATGTTTCGTTCCTTTTAGAAATAGATAAGGTTAGGGGCTAGGAGGAATACCTGTGGAATGTCGAGATGGTGTGCGCGTACCGTAGAGAAAGATCAGGCTGATTGCGAAGAACTCCTTTTTGTCTTGGAAGGACTACCTGCAAATAAGAACATAAGACCACAAGATTTTAATTAGACAATAAATGAGGGAACTGCCTTGGGCCCAGAAAATATAAAACTTCCTTTCGAAGGTGGTCAGTTCCCCTGCTAATATGAATTAACACAAAAGCGTAAGATATCAATTAAGTTGTTTCGTTGAACCTGGGTAGGGAAAGGTGGTTTTGGTTTTGATCGGAGAAACCGATGCGATTCATCGACAACCGATGCGATTCTCGATAACCGATACCGGTGGGTTCTAGGATCTTCTTGGTAGCTATGGTGTTTGTAAGGCTGGTTTATGGATGATATTAGGAAATGAGATGATGAGGGGTAAAGGAATGACAGTTAGATGCAATGATAGCACGTTGGGTAGTGGATTGAAAGCGGATTTAGGCGGTGAGATTCAAGAAGCATAAGAAATGTTATAACAGAGGACATGCAAGATGTGACTTACTTGGTTTTGACCTAGATGCAAGCTGATCTCCTTTCTTTGTAAACACTTACTTGGTATTTCCACTCATCTCTCGCTCGGTCAAGTGAAGATCTAGACTCATTTCTCACTCCTAATGCTCTCTGTTGATCCAGAAAATCCTTCCCTCTGATCCCAAAATGAAATTTCGGTCCATTGTTTTGGTTTGGGGAGCCCATTTACAGGGAACCGATGGCGGTTGTGTAATCGACGGTGGTCGAGTAGGAACCAGCATCGGTAAGGAAAAAGTAGGCTATTTTTAGTAAAATAGCCCACCTTCCCTGCTTTTCTCCCGAGAGATCAGTTGCGGGCTCGGTCAAGTGACTAGAAGGTCGGTTTTGGGTGCGAGAAAGGGGTCATTAGTTATGGGTGTAGGTGTGGACCAAGTTATGGGTCTTAATTAGGTTAGTTTTAGGGTTAGGGCTAGGTCATGATGAAGTGGCAAAGTGAGGTGGTAGGTAGGGTGATGTGGATTTATCAATTAGAAGGCAATTAATAAATAATTGTGTAAGGTTTAGGTGATGAGGTTATATTGCGAGATGAGATGCGGGTCACAAGGGGTCGTAAGACACGAATTTGGTGTCTACATTAGCCCCTTATTGTCGTGTAGCTTGTTTTGTAAAGCTGCGCGGACAATAATATGAAGTGGTTTCTCCTGTTAAGGATATAGGTAATCCCCCTCAAATCTATCATAGATTGAGTGAACGGGAAATCAGGGATAGGGTTGATAAAGGGTGAATGTTGTAGAGAGGATGGTAAGGTGGAGGGTGACGGTTGCGGGTTTTGATTGTGAGAGAGGCACGGATTAAGTTTGTCTCTAGGTGGTGGGGCGGATTTATTTTTGGATAAATCAAGCCGCTTAGGTGGGTGTGTTAGGCCCAGGTATGGGCAAGGTCCCAAGTGTAGGGGAAGATTTGGCTAAGTTAATAGAAGTGGACGGGGCATTTGGTACAGGTGAGGGGGGTGAAGGTGAGAACATGGGCATTTTAAGCTTCTGTAAACACTTCGGGTATATGGTGGAGGCCTCAGAATCGGTCATTTGCATTTGAGTAGAATATGGCGTACTCAAACGTTCCCATAGGATTTGTCTATCTTCTAGAGAATGACAGTCTTCAGGTTTGAATTGTAAATTTGGTACGGAAGAGAGGTAGGTTGTGATTCCAGTCCACCGTGGGTGTGATACGGGGTAGAGAGGTCTTTGTATCAATAGATATTAAAAGTTCGATCGGTTGTTGAAAAGATTTAGGCGATGAAGGACTAATAGGCATAAGGGAATGTTTGAGAGGGTCTGTCATGGTTAAAGAATTTGGTGATGTCGGTGCAAGATATTTCTCGTCTAAGGATGTCAAAAGGAGTGGCGTACCCTCCTCTTGTGCAGCAGAAGAGCGGTAGAGGGAGATGTCCGGGAAATAGATAAATTAGATAACATTCGTTTAGTCTTGTAGGGATGTGGTATAAGAAGACTCATTGATGGGAAGAGAAGTCTGGGCAGTTAACTCCTTTATAGGTAAAGGAATGATTTCGCTTTGGCTTGATGGTGGTAAAGGAGGTTCGGGCTCCCGTGTTAGTGAAGAGGCTTGATTCAAAATTTTCTCGATAGAGGCTTTTGGCTGGGTATCAAAGACTGCATGGATCTCATGAACACTCTCCTCGGCTAAGATATCCTGGTTTGTGTTACTGTTGGGAGAGTGATTCGGGAATGGCTTGTTGAAGATTTTCAAATTTTGGTTGGCAGGGGCGTTAGGATTATCGAGGGCTATATCCCCTGCATCAACCATTTCCTGCACTATGTTTTTCAACATCTTGCAGTTTTCATGACTGTGTCCCTTCACACGGTGGAAGTTACAGAAGTCATTTTCTTTGTACCAGGAAGGTATGGCGCGAGTGGAATCAAATCCGGAATGAGGTTTAACAGGAGGTAAGGTAATGGCTCCTGCTTTGAGTAGTTTTTCCAATATCACACCATATGTCTCCCCCAAGGGAGTGTAGTTGATGGGTTCCGCTTTATACTTATAAGTGGTTTTTGGCGGGGTATTGGACGGTGGTTGGGATTTGACCGTCACCGCGTGGACAGCTCCTTTTGATTTAGAAGAAGTGGACGCGTGAGGAGTGGTGGTATTTGGTTTATTGGTGGAATCTGTAGTTCGGAAAGTGGAGTTTTTGTTGCGCAACCGCAATTTCTCTTCCTCTAAGGCTCGAATTTCTAATTTTCGAGCCATAGTAAAGGCCTCGTCGAATGTACGGAAAGTTTGAATTTGGAGGGTAGGGGAGATGTGCTTAGCGCAGGCCCACGTAAATAGTTCGATAAGTTTAGTTTGAGGCAAGGCATACGTAAGTTGGTTGATAAGGCCCCGCCATCGTCCAACGAAATCTGCGATAGATTCATCTTCAAATTGTCGGATGGCATAGAGGTCGGTAATAGATACTTTCTTGGCAATGTTAATGGAGAAATGATCCAAGAAAGATTGGGCTAGTTGGTTAAAAGAGAAGATTGAGTCTTTGGGTTAAAGCACTATACCACTCAAGGTAGGTCCCTGATAAGGACATGGGAAAGGTGCGGAGTAACAAGGCATCATCATGGGCAATCAAATAACAAGCATGTCTAAATGATCGCAAGTGTTGTTGAGGATCCTCTTTACTATTAAAACGAGTAAATTTTGGCAACTCCCATTGAGGAGGATATGAATGAAGGGGGACAGAAGGGTGAATGGGCTCCCGACAAACTTGCTCGTATGTCAAGGTGCTATGACTTCCTGAAACAGAAGCCTCCAGGTTTTGCATTTTGTCCATCATTTGTTTAATTAGATCAGTAGTTGGATGAGATGATGGTGTGGTTGTGGTAAACGGAGGCAAATTGGACCAAGGACCACCGCTAGACACTGGTGGGGTTAAGTGTTGATAAGGTGTGGAGGATGAATATGTTGAGGCGACCGAATAGGGATGTCCCATATAGGATGTTGAGGTCACTGGATACGTGTATGGGAATGAAAAGGTAGGCGGAGCTTGAGAAGGAAAGCTCGTGTGGATAGGTGGCAGAGAGCAAGTCATGAATGGAGCAGTCTGCAAGAGAGATGAGGTAGGGGCGGTCGGTGGTAATGATATGTGGGGTCCAAGATTAACAAAAGGAAAGCTAATCGGGGTCGTATGAACCTCTGAAGCCGTCGGATTGGGAGACGGGGCTAGAGATGCAGGAAGCAAGGCGGTATTATCAGGTGGAGTGGGAGCTAAATGAGCAGCTATACTGATAGGCATACCGACAAGGAGCTGACCATCAGGCGTACGGTCAGGGGTATGAGACAAATAGTATTGTACAGTGCTAGAATTAGCATCCAGAAACTTGGCAAAGTCCTTATCTCCCACAGGAATTTTAGGAACCTCGCTGGTATCCGTAGGATTTCCCACAGAATGTGAAGGGGGTGATTCAGGCAAAGAAACAGAGCAAGCATGTGAAACCATAGCGGCGGCTTGCTTTCGAGTGATAACAACCATGGACAGAAGTTCACAGTAGGGTTTCAATCTGTCAGGAATAGAAACAAACTCAGACCGGTAAAATTGGTAGGTTGCTGGTTTGTCAGGAATTGGAAAAGACAGTAACCGATATCGGTCTAGTAACCGATGTCGGTTATACTATAGCCGACGTCGGTCAGGTAACCGATGTCGGTGTAAGAAGTCTGGGCTAACAAGATATAAAAAGGCTGCTAATTTGATTTTTAACAACGTTTAGTATACTTGTCCAATTATTGATCACAGAAGACAGGGTATGAGAAAGAAAACAGAACTACAAACAAGCAAGATGCACACGCAAATCCAGAGACTAACCCTAGGGTTAATTTTAATTATCGTGGGCTTATGCCTTTAGACGTAGAATGATGTCGGAATCCTAAACAAAAGACTTAGGGGAAATGTCAAGTTGTTTTGGCTTATAAGGTTACCTCAATCGGGCGGAGGAATACCGCGGAAAAAGGGGGATGTTTGAGCTATTGTGTTAATTGTGAAGTGATTTGGTATGTGTTGTGCAGTGAAAGTAAGATTAATTTCCTATCAATACCATGGATATCACCCCCACGTGTACAACCTGTTACTTAATCTACGTTCACTAGAATTGAAAAACAACAAGCAGGAATGCAATGCACGTGTTTTAAACCCAAATCGAAAATTATGTTTGATGAAGCAAGAGAGATGACTTTCACTAATACAAAACTAGCAAAAAGCAAGACAAATTCTTTACGAAATATATAACAAAAAGCAAAGCAATGCAAGTACGCTTCCTAAAATGAAAATAAGCAAGAGATAGTAAACCCAAGATGGGTCCCACTGGCATGCCAAAATGTTTCACTCGGAAATGTTTCGTTCCTTTTAGAAAGCAGATAAGGTTAGGGGGCTAGGAGGAATACCGTGGAATGTCGAGATGGTGGTGCGCGTGCACCGTAGAGAAAGATCAGGCTGACTGCGAAGAACTCCTTTTTGTCTTGGAAGGACTACCTGTAAATAAGAACACAAGACCACAAGATTTTAATTAAACAATAAATGAGGGAACTGCCTTGGGCCTAGGAAATATAAAACTTCCTTTCGAAGGTGGTGGTTCTCGCTAATATGAATTAACACAAAAGAGGCGTAAGATATCAAATAAGTTGTTTCGTTGAAGTGGGTAGGGGAAAGGCTGGTTTTCTGGTTTTGATCAGAGGAACCGATGCCGGTTACTGACAACCGATGCCGGTTCACTGATAACCGATACCGGTGGGTTCTAGGATCTTCTTGGTAGCTATGGTGTTTGTAAGGCTGGTTTATGGATGATATTAGGAAATGAGATGATGAGGGGTAAAGGAATGTGAGTTAGATGCAATGACACGTTGGGTAATGGATTCGAAATGGATTTAGGCGGGTGAGATTCAAGAAGCATAAGAAATGTTATAACAGAGGACATGCAAGATGTGACTTTCATGGTTTGACCCGGATGCAAGCTGATCTCCTTTGTTGTAAACACTACGGTATTTCCACTCGTCTCTCGCTCGGTGAAGTGAAGATCGGACTCTGTTTCTCGCTCCCAATGCTCTCTATTGATCTAGAAAATCCTTCCCTCTGATCCCAAAATGAAATTTGGTCCGTTGTTTTGGTTTGGGGAGCCCATTTACAAGGAACCGATGGCGGTTGCGTAATCGACGGCGGTCGAGTAGAGAACCAAGCATCGGTAAGGAAAAAGTAGGCTATTTTTAGTAAAATAGCCCACCTTCCCTGCTTTTCTCCCAAGAGATCAGTTGCGGGCTCGGTCAAGTGACTAGAAGGTCGGTTTTGGGTACGAGAAAGGGGTCATTAGTTATGGGTGTAGGTGTGGACCAAGTTATGGGTCTTAATTAGGTTAGTTTTAGGGTTAGGGCTAGGTCATGATGAAGTGGCAAAGTGAGGTGGTAGGTAGGGTGATGTGGATTTATCAATTAGAAGGAAATTAATAAATAATTGTGTAAGGTTTAGGTGATGAGGTTATATTGCGAGATGAGATGCGGGTCACAAGGGGTCGTAAGACACGAATTTGGTGTCTACACCTCTCACTTATCAACACGATAATGAGGACCCATCTTCTCTTCCCTTCGTATCCGGACATGATCGAAGAGGATTTTCCTTTGATTAATGTTGTTGAGTGCCGGGATGACGACTCCATCCTCACTTACCTTGGGGCGGACGAATCCTATATTCAACGCACCTTACCTTCTGAAACTCAAACCATGTTGAATGAGTTGACTATAGAAATCAACATCCACACAGAGGAGGATCCTCACATTGTGAAGATCGGACAATCCCTTAACACATCAGAACAAGCCGCCTTTACTACCTTTCTCCGTACCTGCAACCAAGCTTTCGCTTGGTCCTACGCTGACATGCCAGGAATTGATCCTACCATTGCCATCCATAACATCACCCTAAACCCCGATTCCAAACCAGTCAAACAAAAACTGAGAAAAATGCATCCACGCATTGCCCTCTTGGTCAAAGAAGAGCTTCAACGACTTCTTTTTGTTTCCTTCATCTTGCCTATTGACTATCCTCAATGGATTTCTAACATCGTACCTGTCACTAAAGCGACGGGGGGACTTCGGATATGCATGGATTTCCGAGACCTTAACCTCGCTTGCCCCAAGGATGACTTCCCCCTCCCAAGTATTGATCAACTTGTTGATCTCACTGCGGGCCATGAAATGCTTTCTCTCATGGATGGCTTTTCGGGATACAATCAAATTTTGGTAGCCCTGGCCGATCAACATAAAACCACTTTCATAACTCCTTGGGGAACCTTCTGTTATCGTGTCATGCCGTTTGGCCTTAAGAATGCTGGTGCTACCTATCAGCGGGCTATGACTTACATTTTTCATGACATTATGCACACTATCCTTGAGGATTATGTTGATGATCTTCTTGGCAAATCTAAACATCGCAGTGAACATCTCGATGTTTTAACCATTATTTTCGATCACCTATTACAATACTCATCTCTGTCTTCAACCAAAGAAATGTGTCTTTGGCATCCTTTCAGAAAACTTCTCGCTTTATTGTCTCTGCGTGGCATTGAGGTCGACCCATCTAAAGTCAAAGCTATCCTAGAAATGCCCCCACCTACTAATCTTAAACAATTGCGTAGTTTACAAGGTAAGCTCAATCTATCCGACGTTTCATCTCCCAACTCTTAGATCGATGTCAACCTTTCCATCACCTCCTTAAAAAAGACATTGACTTTCAATGGAGTGAAGAGTGCCACCAAGCCTTTGAGGCTCTCAAAGCTTATCTCTTGCAGACCACCCGTGCTTATCCCACCCCGGACGATCACCCTTTCTACCTTTATCTTTCCGCCACCGACCACGCCTGTAGGGGCCATGCTTGCACATCATGACTTTGAGAATCAAGAACAAGCTGTTTATTATATAAGTCGTACTTTGGTGGATTATGAGACTAGGTATACACATGTAGAAAAATTGTGCCTAGCCCTATCATTCGTAGCCGCCAAACTCCGACATTACCTTTTGAATCGCAAAACTTTCGTCATCACCAACACGGACCCCATCCATTACATGTATGCCAAACCTCATCTAAACCAACGCATCGCGGATGGCTCATGCTCCTCGCCGACCTCGACCTTGAGTTTGTCCACCGAAATCAATCAAAGGACAAACCATCGCGAGACCAACTTGCGGAAGCCCCTTTACCAGGGAAACAATTTACCAATTTTACATTCCCGACGAACTCATCACCACTCTTTCACTCGGGAGGAGTCGTATCCAATGACCCTCTTCTTCGATGGATCCAAATACCAGCGCGGAAGAGGAGTCGGCGTTGTTCTCATTCCTCTCGATGCTGAGCCTATGCCTCTCTCATTCCGACTCGATTTCCCTTGCACTAATAATACAGCGGAATACGAGGCCCTTGTTCTGGGTCTCCAAGTTGTGTTACACTTAGGTATCAAATCTATCAATATTTTTGGCGACTCTCAATTGGTAGTCAATCAAGTTATGGGCATCTACCAATGCAAAAATGAGGAACTTCAAAAGTACAAACACTACGTGGATTCACTTCTGGCCTTATTTACTCGTTATTCTATCCAAACCATTCCCCGCTCCACTAACAAATTTGCGGATACTAGGGCCTGCTTAGCCTCGCAAATTCCAGCTTCATCAACTGACTCTGACATTTTCATCTTGGTCCAACAACTCTTTGCCCCATCTTATTCAGCCTCGGTTGTTTGTACGATAAATAATGTGTCTGCTAATTCGCAGGATACTTGGTACCACCAATTCCATGACTACCTTACAACCTCTGTTCTCCCACCTAACCTTACTAGTAACAGCAAACGTGCTTTTCTTAAAAGTGTTTCTCGTTATGTTGTCATGGGGGGACTCCTCTATAAATGTGGCTTTGATGGCATCCTCCTTCACTGCCTAACCTGCATGGAGGTCACCTATACCATCCAACAAGTCCACGATGGGATTTGTGGTGGACATTTTAGTGGCCTTGCCGTGGCTAAATAAATCCTTCGCCTAGGTTATTATTGGCCTACGCTTAATAACGACTGCTACGAATATGTTAAGCGTTGTGTTATGTGTCAACAACATGCCAACCTTCAACATACTCCTAGCCACCCGCTACAGTCGCCCGAGATATTTGCCCTTTCTCACAATGGGGTTTAGACCTTATTGGTGAGATTCATCCATCCTCTTCACAACGCCACCGATGGATTATCACAAAGAACCGAATATTACAAAAATGGGTGGAGGCTATTCCACTCATTTCAACTAAAAAAGAAAAAATTGTAGAGTTCATTAACCACCACATTATCTGTCGTTTTGGTGTTCCTCATCGCTTTGCGATAACAGAGATAATGGAAAATCTTTCAAAAAAAAGTTGTTGCAGGACCTTTGCGACAACTTTGGTATCAAACTTAGCTTCTCATCACCCTACTATCCACAATCAAATGGACAAGTTGAATCCTCTAATAAAACCCTAACCAAAATCCTCATGAAAGTTGTCAATGAAGTCCGGAAGAAATTGGCACGATCACATTCCCTTTGCCCTTTGGGCTTATCATACTAGCATTCATACCTCCACTAATGCCACACCTTTTTCTTTGGTATATGGTACCGAGGCTGTCCTGCCTCTCGAAGTACAAATACCCTCCCTTAGAATATCTCTTCAGGATATTCTCACCAATGATGATTTTACGCCAAGAGCGGTTAGCCCAATTGGAGCTTCTTGACGAGCGTCATCTTACAGCTCTTGATCACCTCCAAATCTATCAAAAACGTATCAAGCGTGCTTATGATAAGTGACTTCATGAGCGTACCTTTAAGGTTGGTGATCTTGTCCTCAAAGAGAATCAACATGTAACCAAACTAGAAAAGAGCAAACGTGGAAAATTTGCTCCTAGTTGGATTGGGCCTTATATAATCACTCACACTTATGGATCAGGCACTTATTGTTTAGCTTAAGCTTAATGGTAAGCTGAGCACTGAACCCCTTAATGCCTTACATCTTCGACCATTCTACTTTTGAATTTAGTGTTATATCACTTCTTATCTACCTGCCGCTCGTCCCTTGAGCTCACTTACCACCACATACACTTTGTTTCCTACACCTCATAATAAAAATCAAGCTCACATAGTTTGATTCTCACTTCACCTCAAAGACAAATGCCTTCCATTTTTAGTCTAGTCCATGACTTCAAAGTATTAAAATAAGCCGTATTCTTATGAGATTTTCTTGAGTCAAACTTCTACAAAAACTATATGCTTCACGTCAAAAGGACATCTAGCTATCTACCTTATATATATTGCTCCCTCGAAGGACGGCTATATGCCAAACTATTGCTTGCTATTACATATAGACTACTCCCCAGAAGGACAAATATGCACTAAAATCATATCTGCTACTATAAATCGATTTGTTCCCTCGAAGGACATGACTATACAGTCGAGCCTTTATCGAAGCTTCTCGCATTGATCAGCTTTGTGAAGACCTCAAGAATAGTACAAACAATATCCCTTGTAGACTTCCGCATCGATCAGTCTATATTCAGTAAAATAAAAGCCTCATTCAAAAGAACTTTTGGGTCATGGACTTGTCTATTTAGGGTAGGTTCTCTTTCGTCAAAACACTCGCTTTGTAACAAGTTCTCTTTACCTCAGTTATATCATCCACCTCACCTCACCATTTGTTTCAACTCAAGGGGACGTGCGTACACCCGATATATTATGATCATACAACTCTTTTCACCTATTGACTTCTCGTCTATGCACAGTATCTAGGGCTTTAGGCTCGTTCTACGTTGTGTGGTTTGTTTAGCTCTTTTCACCTACGGAGCACTCTTTCCTCTTTGCCTCGCATCTAGGATTGTGTGTTGATCTTAATCAGGACATGGTTCCCTTCTACTTGGGTAGGCTAACTTTCACTTCCCTTATACCTTTTACAACATCACCAATTCATTACCAACACCAACAACCTTACCTTACCAATATTAATATCAATATTTTTACCAACCAACCAATTGCCTAAACCGTACCAAATTGCCTAAATTCACCTCTCCCTGATCCTAAGGGAGAACTACATCGGTCTGAGGCCCCTCCTTGCTTTGTGCAATGGGCTATGTAGGCAGCACTTTGGAGACATGGGGTCTCCCAAGGTTAGCTCGACCATCCCCTACCATAACCTATCATGTGTGGTAAATATAAATATTTTTGTGTATTTCTATTTAATCACATTCCTCTTTATCCTTTTTCAAAACACCAAAAATCACAACGCAAACATTCTTATTATTTTCATAACTCAAATCAACATACATATTCAGTTTTATTTAGATGTTAAACAAATACGTCTTCTCTATCATCGACACGCAGGTCGGCATCCTTATTTATTCTTATACCTCGATAACATTTACTTAGACCCTCACGACTCATCCCGACCCAGGAGATGATCGTGATCGTCGACGCCTCTCGCCGGGCCTCTCCGTCCTCAAAGGTACCACGGCTATTGGTACCGCCCACTGATCTACCAATCTCTCCTGTAACATATGAATACGCCCTCTCGCATGGAGGAATCCAGCCTCTAGTCTCTCTACTCGTGACTCTGCAACCGCGTTAACAATCCTCTTGTCTCATTCATCTACGTTTGGAGCTGATGAACTAAACTCTCTGAGATGATCTCTCTCCGCTATAATCACGGCTATGTCGGGCGATCACATACACCTCGCAGCTCGCTGCTCCCCACCATAACCTATAGGCCTCTGTCGTTCTTGCATCCACTACCCCGTGATCGGTTGCTTTATCTCCTCTCGGCCCTTCGGAGGTGTTGGCGGGGAGGTGAGAATCTTGCCTCGGCGTCGATCCTCATATATGGTCTATAAGCCAGGGGTATATCCTGCACAAATCCAAATTGTCACCGCACGCGATCTAGAGGAATCCTCTCATACTCACCTGGCCTGTGCCCTACGATCCACCTCAATCGCTCTACACCCCTCAACTCCTCAGCTATGTTCTCTGTTACCATGTAGTTCCCGTAAGGCCTCCAACAGATATCCGTAATCATCACCCTCTCCCATACCTACCTGTAATACTCAATGTCACTGTCACGGCACGGGATCTTGCCTCTTGTTCTGTCGGACCCATCGTCACGAATCCCAACCTTTGTACTCCGGTCTCCCCTGACTGGATGGGTCGGCCTATTGGTCGTACACACACAATGTGCTCATAGGCCCAACAGTGTAATAAGTATGAACAATCCAGTGTCATCCTGTGATTTCGCCTACAAGCCCATAAACCCCTGTATAGCTCCGCCAAATATGCAGGTGCCCATGCAAAAGTCACGTTCCTTTCTATCATCTCCCAAATAACACACATCAATGCTTTTGGAAACCTTCCCCCATCCGCCCTCGGTAATGCATAATACCCTACCGCTATCATTAATATCACTGCTAACCTTGTCTCCTCAGGGTGTGCTGCATACATTATCCCATATGTGAATGTCAAACCTTGCTGTGTCAAATCTCGTGCGTATGGACCAAATACTGCTGTTATTGCTCCCCGCGCTGCGCTAGGTAATGCCTGATATACTGGTTTTCCTGTAATAGGGAGTCTCAAAATACGGAACACATCTTCCAATGTTACTGTCATCTCCCCTGTTGGCAGATAGAAGGTATTCTTCTCTGGATTCCATCTTTCAATCAACGCCTGCAACATAGCATGGTTATGTGTGATTCGTGAATAATAGCGGATTCCACTTAACCCCAAACGATTTATCAATGTCCATTCAGCTGGTGTTACATCCGCTCGGATTCGTGACAACAGCGCTGGTACACTATCATTCATCCTCGGCCCTGCCTCTGCCTGCACACGTCACAACAACAAATAACCATTCAATCCATCGAATCCCTAAAGGTTTTTTTCTCACATTCTGGAAATTCCTCCAGTAACCGGTATCGGTTATAAATAACCGGTACCGGTTTAGTAACCGATACCGGTTATCCCTAACCGCTATCGGTCACTGTCAATTACATACACCTTGCCTAAACAACCACCTACGACAATAAATTGATCGTTTATTCCTCTCTGTATACACAGACATACCCGAAACCCCTGATTACCTACCCCATAACACTCACCTCACCTATAACCCTTGCTTTATAATGTTTTCTTTCTCATATCTACCCACTTAGTCTCCCTTCTCCTATTCACAAAACATGTAAACACCAAATTACAACCAAATTGTTTACCTCTTGGGTTGCAGCTGACTTGCGGTGGAACTTGTCTTCCTCTCGTCCATGCCTTGGATGCTTCTCCTCGTTCACCATGCTCACCACCCTCTTCAAATATAGCTTGGATTTTGTCTTCTTGATCTCAGCCCACAATCACGTTACTGTCTCTTTCCTCCTTATCACTCAAATCTCTCATGCAATTACTTGTCTCAAAGTCGTTAAAGCAGCGTCGCATTCGCGTATTTAACATCTTGCATGCCTCTCACAATAAGAACTTCAGTTGCCACCTACACTTTTTTATTTTTAGAAAAATCTCATTTTGGAATAACTACTATCGGTTACTTAACCGATATCGGTCTATCTATACCGACATCGGTTAGCTAACCGACGTCGGTCACATTCCCACCTTTTTCAAAACATAGTCCTTTTCTTTATTTTTATCTAATTTTTGGAGGCGCCCGCCTCTTTTTCCTGCATACCAACACCAATAGCTATAATTTTTGTGTTCATCACCCTGCCGGTCACTTTTTTATCCGATGCCGGTCACTTAGTCACCGACATCGGTCATTGTAAAAATTACCGAGCCGAACCCTGGCTACCCAATTCATTTTTTTCCTATTTCTCCCTACATACCCACCCAAACACCCTACAAACCTACCCACCCAACCACCTTGGCCTATTTAGCCTATCTACCCTTTCCTTTTTCATATAACTTCCATTTATTCATTATTTTCTCCAAATCTAAGATTCTACCCGAATCCCAAATATGACATAATACCATTAAATTCACATCATGAAGGGTTTCGAACCTACCGGTACGATGACACGTCATCGTGGTGGGATAGGTGGTGGTGGTCCAGCTGGTCCAGCACCTCCTGCTCCTCCTGGCGTGCCATGGCTCAAACTCTACTTTGCTGGGTCCTCTACCAATCAACTGCTGCCTGCTACTCACTCGGGCCCACCAATCAACTCACTTCCCCACTCAACTAGTGCCACCTCAGCCAACAAATGCACCAATATCACTATTCCACCTCAGACACCCCAAATCGGTTTTCAAATTAGAAATGTGACAAATGAGGCCATATTTTTCTTTTTATAGGTTTTTAACATAGAACCGACACCGGTCAAATCGTGCCCTAAGGAACCGGCATCGGTTACCTAACCGGTACCGGTCATAGCTAACCGATATCGGTTTTGTCTTTATTCACCCAACTTTCTGCCCCTATTTACTAATCGCCCTTTCTCCCAACATCGCCTATATCCACCTTTGCTGAACACCATTTGTTCACCTATCAGAAGCCCGACCCAAGGGCCTCACCTCCTAACCATTTGGCCCACCCAAGGCCGCCACCCAACAACTTGGCCCGGCCAAGGCCTCAACCTACCTATCCGGCCCGACCCAAGGCCTCACCTAACCATTTGGCCCGACCCAGGCCGCCACCCAACAACTTGGCCCGACCCAAGGCCTCAACCTACCTATCCGGCCCGACCCAAGGCCGCCACCCAACAACTTGGCCCGACCCAAGGCCTCAACCTACCTATCCGGCCCGACCCAAGGCCTCACCCTAACCATCCGGCCCGACCCAAGGCCTCAACCTACCTATCCGGCCCGACCCAAGGCCTCACCCTAACCATTTGGCCCGACCCAAGGCCGCCACCCAACAACTTGGCCCGACCCAAGGCCTCAACCTACCTATCCGGCCCGACCCAAGGCCTCACCCTAACCATCCGGCCCGACCCAAGGCCTCAACCCAACAACTTGGCCCGACCCAAGGCCTCAACCTACCTATCCGGCCCGACCCAAGGCCTCACCCTAACCATTTGGCCCGACCCAAGGCCGCCACCCAACAACTTGGCCCGACCCAAGGCCTCAACCTACCTATCCGGCCCGACCCAAGGCCTCACCCTAACCATCGGCCGAACCCAAGGCCTCACCCTAACCATCCCGACCCAAGGCCTCAACCTACCTATCCGGCCCGACCCAAAGCCTCACCCTAACCATCCGGCCCGACCCCAGGCCTCACCCTACCCATCCGGCCCAACCCAAGGCCATAACCCAACAACTTGGCCCGACCCACGGCCGTATCACTTTAATACCTTACCCAACATCAACAACATACACTTTTATCCACCCATCATGTAGCTTTTTGTTCCATCGAGCTCACCTGTTCGTGTTTTAGCATGATTATGGTCCCTAACTTGAGCTGTCAACCAACTTTGCCTAGACCTAGACCGTGACGTTTATCTCAACCAAACCAACCATTTGGTACTGCCGAACATGCCTAAACGTTCCTGTACCTTACCTCTTATATACCCTGGAGCTACTTCCTATGCCTTGGATACCAGGATTATATCACCCTTGTTTGGATAAACTATCGACCTTTGCCCATGCATTGCTTTGGTTTGCTCGTCAAATCATGTACCCTAGTCGCATTTATTGCATTTCAACGCATCGCTTCCTTATACTTACCCCACCTTCTCCCCATCATCTCTACACCATTTACCCTTTATCAACCCTATCCACGATTTCAAGTTCTCTCAATCTGTGATAGATTTGAGGGGATTACCTATGCCCTTAACATTTGAAACCATTTCATATTATTGTCATTGCAGTGCAGACTTTACAAAACAAGTTACACATGACAATAAGAGGCTAATGTAGACACCAAATTTGTGTCTTATGACCCCTTGTGACCCGCATCTCATTTCGTAACCTAACCTCATCACCTAAACCTTACACAATTATTTATTAATTACCTTGTAATTGATAAATCCACATCACCTTACCTGCCACCTCATTTTGCCACCTCATCATGACCTAGTCCTAACCCTAAACTAACCTAATTAAGACCTATAACTTGGTCCACACCTACACCCATGACTAATGACCCCTTTCTCGCACCCAAAACCGACCTCCTAGTCACTTGACCAAGCCCGCAACTAATCTCTCGGGAGAAAAGCGGGAAAGTGGGCTATTTTACTAAAAATAGCTCGCTTTTTTCCTTACCGATACAGTTCTACTCGACCGCCGTCGGTTATGTAACCACCGTCGGTTCCCTGTAAATGGGCTCCCCAAACCAAAAACAGAGGTCGAAGGATTTTTGAATCGAGAGGGAGCATCAGGAGCGATCAAGAGAATCCAGATCTTTACTTGGCTGAGCAGAGACAAGTGAAGAGACAAGAAGAGTTTGCAGCAAAGGAGATCAAGCCCAAGGCGCAATGGATACGAGCCTTGTGATACTCATTTGATCATGGGAGGAGATATCTCATCTTACGTGTGTCGAGGCCATCCTACCTCAGTTCTGCCTTTGTCATCAGAGTTCTTGGACCTGCATCTTCGTCAATAACTAGTAAGTTACATCTTGCATGTCCTTTTAATAATACTTCTTAGACTTTTGAATCATAGTCCTCACAAATCCATTCCTAGATCCACTACCCGGCAACATATTGCATCTAACTATCCTTCATCTACCTCTCATCATCTCATTACCTAATATCACCCATATACCAGCCTTACAAACAACACAGCTACCCTACAACAACCACTCCACAACACAACTAACCCACAGACCCTAGACCCTACCGATATCGGTTATCGATAAGCATCGGTTCGGTTTATGGTTTAAAACCAGAAATCAGCCTTTCCCCTACCTATTTCAACAAAGCAACTTAATTGATATTTTACAGTCTTTGGCGTTAATTCATATTAGCAGGGAAACTGACCACCTTCGAAAGGAAGTTTTATATTTCCTGGGCCCAAGGCAGTTTCCTCATTTATTGTCTAATCAAAATCTTGTGGTCTTGTGTTCTTATTTGGAGTAGTCCTTCCAAGACAAAAAGGAGTTCTTCGCAGTCGGCTGATCTTTCTCTACTGATGACGCGCACACCATCTCGACATTCAACAGGTATTCCTCCTAGCCCCAACCCTTATCTGTTTCTAAAAGGAATGAAAGGATAGAAGCAACTCTATCACCAGAAGCCGAAACATTCCGAGTGAAACAACCAGAGGAAGCTTGGACCGAGAAAAGAGGTAGATATTTCTTTTCTTAAAGTTTTGGTTCAAAATATTTTGTGTATGTTGATAGGGAAAATAGAAAGAAGTTAGATGCAAAATCCAAGAGGTGCACTTTCATTGGTTACGGATCTAGTGATTTCGAGTTTCCGTTTTTGAGATTTAGAGAATTCTAAAATTATTAGGAGTCATGATGTTAAATGGAATGAAAAGAGAATGTATAGGGATAAAATTTTAGTACCCAAGGATGAACTGGTTGAGAAGTTTGTGAATAAAAATGAACTCGATTCAAAAGAATTCTTGCGAGGGTTACACAAGAATGCAAGAGTGTCGATTGACCACGATGGAACCGATTAGACAAACTAGTAGTGGTTATAGAGGATCCAATCCGGCATCGGTTAGCATAACCCATGTTGGTTAGAGGTGACTAGCATCTGTCACTTTCAAATTTGGATAGGAATGTCCGAGAGGTCCAGTTGAGCCTCAATACCGAAACTCCTATGAGAAGGTCACAAAGGGTAAGTAAGCTGCCAAAAATATTTACACCTATCTTTTATTTATTGTTGGTGATGATATTGAACCAGATATCTTTGAAGAAGCAATGTAGGATAAGACTCATGTTCATTGGGAACATGGCATAGATAAGGAGATAGAATCTTGTGAAAAGAACCGGACTTGGGATTTGGTTAAGTTCTTTAGCAAGTAAGAGAACATTGCAAAACAAGTGGGTTTATAGAATTAAGGAAGAAGAGGGTGGATAGAAAGGTACAAGGAAATTTTTATAGTAAAGGGATTTGCATTGAGAAAGTAGGTATTGACTTTGGTGAAATATTTTCTCTGTTGTTAAGATGAATTTTATTTTTACTATATTGAGCTTAGTTGTAGTAGAATATTTACATTTAGAGAAAATAGATGTGAAGATGGATTTCCTTCATGGTGATTTGGATGAATATATTTATGTGCAACATCCGCTTGGGTATAAAGTTAAGGGTAAGGAGAAATTAGTGTGCGAGTTGAAAAATAGCCTATATGGGCTCAAGTAAGCTCTAAGGCAATGGTATATGAGATTTAATAGTTTTATACATGAGCATGGTTACTTGAGATGTGAATCTAACCATTGTGTTTATTTCAAGAAGCTTGAAAATGGGAGCTATATTATTTTATTACTATATGTGGATGATATGATTATTATTACATCTAGTATGCATAACATTGGTGAACTTAAGGGAGAGCTAACTCACAAATTTTCTATGAAGGATTTAGGAGCTGAAAAAATAATCCTTGACATGCAAATACATAGAGAAAGGAAAAACAAGAAATTATATTTGTCTCGGGAGGAATATATCTACAAGGTGTTAGAAAGGTTCAATATAGTATGCAAAACCCTGTTAGTAAACCTATGGATGGACACTTAAAATTGAGAGCAGATTAGTTTCCTTCATCACATGAGGATGTCAAATAGATAACATGAGTACTATATGCTTCAACGGTTAGAAGTCTCATGTATGTTATGGTTTGTACAGACGAGACATTGCACAAGAAGTGGGAGTTATGAGTAGATACATGGCTAATCGGGTAAAGAGCATTGGAAAGTAGTCAATAGATACTAAGGTATTTAAAAGGGACATCTATCATGTAGTTATGTTATGGAGGTTTGGATATTTAATTACGTGACTATGTGGATTCCGATATGGCTAGAGATATATATGGTAGGAGGAGCACTACTGGATATATTTTCACAGTAGGTGGAATGATAGTTAGCTAGATTTCAAGATTGCGAGAATGTTGTGGCTTTGTATACTACATAGGCGAGTATGTTGCATCTACGAGAGGCTAGAAAGGAGATGATATGGATGAGTAAGTTCATGGAAGAGTTAGGAAAGGAGAAAAGTGATTGTAAATTATTTAGTGACACTCGAAGTGAAATTCATTTGGAAAAGAAATCAGCATTTCATTCGAGAATGAAACACATTCAATTGAGATATCACTTCATATGATAGGTATTGGAGGATGAACAATTGAATCTAGAAAAGATTCATATGAGAAAGAACCACGTGGATATGCTAACAAAGCCATTAACGAGAGGAGAAGTTAGAGGTACAATTCACTTATGTTGGTCTTCGAGTTTGAGACTTGAAGAGAAAGAAATAATGCTAAGGAAGGATCCAAGAATGACATTGTACATGTATGGTGCAATAATTAATCTGCAAGTGGGAGACTGTTGAGTTATGGAGCTCAATTATTTCAGTTTAGAATGCAATGGAAATTTGCTGGAAAATATAGTAACCGTCATTAGTTATCCAAGACCGGCATCGATCGGGTATGATCGACATCGATCGGGAAAGGGAGGAACTAATAAGCTGTTAGGTATAACGAGGCATCGATTACCTATGCAAGGATGTTTTAATTAACTCTCAGGAATTAGACCTATTTTTAGCATTAAAGTATTTATATTAATTGTAATTTCATGGTAAGTGCCCTAAGTATATAAATGACTATATAAGCATAAAAGCTAGGGTTTAAAAGTAAGAGAATTTATAAGAATTAGAAATAACTTGCAAAAGGTTGGTGTGATATAATTCTTGGTGATGAAGCAAAATCTTGAGGGAAAGAAATTCTTGTACATCCGAGAGGTGTTGAAGATTATAAATATTCGTTGTATATCTTGACTAAACTCTAGATAATAGATTGACTTTTTCTTGGTGGACGTAGCCCACCTTTGGGTGAACCATGTTAAATCTAGCATTGATTCATGTATCTTGTTTTGTATATTTATTATGGTAGAATATCCGCTTTTATTTTCATATATGCTTAGATATGATAGATTGTATGTACAACTAGTGTGTTAACCCTAGAAGTATCAAGGTTTCCACTAGATGTTTAAGGGTTCCTTGACGGGATTTGGGACTTTCACAATTGGTATTCCAGACATATTACTCATTGTATTGACAGTAAAAGGAATTATAATGCTTCTAACTTTAGTTCAGATTCTTCTAAATTTACAAATGAATTCCCTTACCAATTCATCATTGTACCTTGAGAACTTTTTCAAGAACTCCAGCCACCCTGCTCATCCAAAATGGCTGCCACTTCTTCATCTGCAAGAAGTTGGGTATCATCCTCTGGCTCTGACTTCTTTTTAATCCCCATAGAAAAGAGGACAATTCGAATTATTCTTTCTTCAAATTCAGAATTAGCTATAGAACTACTAGATTTAGCTACGGAACTATTGTATTTAGCTACAGAACTGTTGTGTTTATCTGTGGAATTGATGGGTTTAGCTACGGAATTCAAATACAATTCTTCTACTTCCTCTTGAAATTCTTCTACAACTGCTTCTCAACTTTGTTTATTCCACCCAAATGATAGGTAATTATAAATGTGCCGCCACTTTCTTATTCTATCAACATCAACCTCATGATTACTTGCTTTTAATCATAATGTACAATAAATGACTCATCATACCGACCTTTTAAATCAAGTCTAATCACACATGCGAATTTTTAATTTAACCTTTAATAAGTTCAAGACATAATTACCATCCTTTGCTGATGTAATCCCTTCATCTTGATGACTCGTCATTCCTAAAAGTGAAAAAGGAAAAATGGTTAGAAAAGACAACTAGAATTAAAACAAATTATTTTTATTTTGCATTAGCCATTTATTGAGGAGACCAATCGCCATTGCTGGTTTTCAATTGATCTTTGAGATATTTTTTTGGGAAGAGAAATCCTTTTAATGGTTTTCATTCTTTCCCTTTATATATTTTTATTTTTTATTTTTTGGGGGGAGAAGAGAACACCATTTTGGTGTAGACACTAAAACTAGGTCACACTCCCCCTTCTTCCTTTGACATATAAGCCCCCTTTATTACATCTACCTAGCCATGACCCCCTTCATCCTACCTGATATTAATTTAATTAAATTAATGCTTTATCCTCACTATATTTATTATTTAAATAGTATCTACTCAAATAGTTCACTTAGACACCTCACCAAGCTAACTCAACCTAAGACCTATTCGTAGCAAGTTACCATAACTAACTAAGACTTACCCAAACCCTAAAAATAAATGCCTACACTCCCTCTAATCACATTCCCACATGCTCACAAGAAGCTTCCAGTCTAATGCATGGGATAATGACACAAGATCCAAGGAAATCAGGAGGATCTCCCTAAGTTTGGTAAACCTAGGAAATCCCACCTTGACCGATGTCGGTTTCCCCTAACTGTCGCCAGTTAAGCTGGACCACCGTCGGTTACCCCTTTTAACCCCAAAACAACCTTATTCTCAAGGTTGGAGGTTGAAACTTGGAAGTTAGAGGTTGGAAAACATTGCAAAAAATTAGACGAGAAAGAACACATCTCGGAGAGATAACACATCTTGAGAGAGCCAACTCCAGAAGGCCGACATCCGAGGAAGAAGATTGAGGATCTTCTCTGCTGACCATCCCAACCACCTTTTGATCTACCCAAGTAAAAAGGAGTGTGCATGCACCCCATGTAGAAGATTTTCTTCAGTTGGTGATCACTTGAAGCCTTCAAACACATCATAAACACCTCCATCCTTCATACACAGACCTTCATGAATGAAATCCAAGTAAGTACAACATCATACTTTCTGGTTATTTCATTTTATCATTATTTTATCATCCATTGTTTATCTTGTTCCCTATTGACCATCTCCAACATTTTGTACCTTGATATACCCACCAAAACCTCACAAAAACCTATTCTAGTCACCCAATACCTCTTCCCGACTAATTAAATCCTTTGTGCAATCACAAAGGAGACCAAAACCCTCTTCTGTGACATTTCCAGATCTCACAGTAACCAGCGTCAGTTATACCTAACCGTGGTTGGTCACCCTGGCCCGACATCGGTCTTTGTGTTTGCCAATACATCCTTAAACAGAGACCTATCCACCTTATTTTACCTCACCCTAACTCACTTGTGACCTACGAGACCTTTATTAGACTGCAGAACCCAGAACCAACCATTTGACTTTGTGGATTCTATTCTAGTTTAGCTTGTTAGATTAGGTTTGTTTTCTTATTATGTTTTTAAGTGAGATACCTAAATCATTTTAAATTAACAATAGGATTTACCTTATTTTCAGCATTAATTTGTTTAAAGCAGGTGGGGTGTGACCATCTAGGAAGTACCATACTTTCCGGATCTAGCTCACACTAGGAAGTTGATTTGCCCATATTGTTTAATTATTTTTGGTGGTCTTGCTTTCATTACAGGTAGTTCCTCCTAGCCAAAAGGAAGCTCTCACGGTTAGATGTGGATTTAGAAGTCATACGTGTGTAACAACTCATCAACCAACATTTGAATAGGTATTCCTCCTATACCCGTTACCCTATTTGTTTCATCAAGCAATTCAAAGAGACAATCTAAGAAAAAGGTGAAAATTTTTGGCATGCCCAAATGGGACCCATCCAGGGTTCCTTACATTTCATTCATTCCTAGGAAAAAATTGTGTGTTTGTTTCCCTTCTAAAAGTGTACACACTAATTTTCTTCCCTGGTAATCCACTCCTTCTTTCTATTTTCTCTAAAGGAAACTTTTCTTTTGGTGTATTTAAAAAGAATCATTTCTTCATGTTTTCTACATTTTAGTGAAAGAGCATCCCTCTTCCTATTCATCTTATTGTGTCATCCAATTTCACATTTTTGATTTGGGTTTTAAAATCATTGCATTTCATTCTGATTTTCTACATTAGCTCACATTAATTGAGGGCAACCTATATGCTAGAAGTCATTACCAGTTGATGGTTGACAAACGAATCGTAGAAAAGCACTTCTATCCTTTTCTCTTTCTCTAAGTCTTACCAAACCACACAAAAATTCAAATACATACATTCTTAAACAACATCTTACCTGGAAGAAGCTGTAGGTGATCACATGATCATGACACAGTGGGCACCCATCTCATTACTCTATCGAGTCATACTTCAGAGCGTAGCCCACCCCCACCATAACATACCTAAAACCTCACCCTTTAGATCTCCTTCTTTACGGAAGCCATCCTCACCAAAAATTATATTTCAAAATTCATGTGTCGGTCCTAAATAGCATAAGATAAACAAACATAATAGAAAAGGGCACTCTTAGGATCACATTTTCTTAGTGTTTTTCTGCTTGGTTTGTGTCTTGAGCTAAAAGATCATGTTCATCACTTTTTTTTTGTTCATCCTTACATGCTCCTCATCATAGCTGGTGTATTCCGGCTTCACCCAAGTGTGCTGGGCCATATCACCATCATTCCTAGAATGCAGTGCGATTCTACATCAAATTCGAATTCACAACCACTTTTTCTCATCACTATTTCAATCTCATATAAGAATGTCATCGGTTACCTCTACCGCCATCGGTTAAACAAAACCGAGATTAGTTCCAGGTCCTTTTGCTAACCTACTCCAAAGGACATTCTCACTTCACTTTTCTCCACTTCCTATAGTCTCTCATCCTTTGTCAAATTTTCCATTGACATTTTACACATCCCAGATTTGGCATACTCGTCAAAACTTTCCTTCTACTTTGATGTTTACTCACTATCCATTTTATAGTGACCGACAGTGGTTACCCCTTACCGATGTCGGTTTTCCCTAACCGAAATTGGTTAGCCTATTTCACATTCCACCCACCATTTGTTACTTCATTCATGTTTTTTCCTACTATTCTCTGTACCATTTACAGAAAAGTAGCCCCACCTAATCAATCTTTGGTTTACATGGTACTAACTCAAAGACAAGTGAATTCCCTCGTGTTCCACGCCAATTACCAACTACTCCAACCTAGTCCTTCACCACCTTTTGTTTTATCACTAGCCATGGATCCTATCCAGCCTACTAATATCGCTACCAGAGATGAGGAGTTCACATGACTCCTTGACCAAAACCTTCTTTGCCTTGCAGTTTTACCTCTCCCATTCATCCACTTGAGATGCCTCGGGTTAGTTGATATATGGCATGCTGTATCTATCTCCCGACTCTCTTACTCACTTCCACATCAGCCCCATCTAGCTCCGTGCTACCTACATCCACCTTACCCCTAGTCATTTCGTAGTTAGGTCCTATACCCACTATGACTACCACATCTGTTACCTCTGTAGCACCCATTACATCCACCATACCCTCGGTGACTACCCGAAACACAACCTCATCCATCCTTCATGTCTCACACATACATGTAGCTATGTTCCCACCTCCTTTGTCGGTGACTCTATCCCATTTAGAACATGGTTCTTTCCATTCCCCAATCTTTAGCCCCTATTGCTACTAGGGTTACCATGACTCTTCCTCCCCATATACATTCTACCAATAACCACTGTTTCATCTATTATTCATTCTAGGTACGTGCCCCTATTTCATTATTTTCTTCTCCACCAACTTACATGGCAGCCCCATACAGTGGAATGCCACTCCCATTATATGCCCAAAACCAACCTCCTCATGCTATAAGAGGCATCCAATCATCACAACCCACCAATGACCTAATTAAATTGATGATGGATAAGATGCAAACATTGGAGGCATTGGTTTCCAGCTCCCACAACACTCTCACTTACAATGAGATTTGCAACGAGCCTATTCACCCATCCATTCCCATCCATTCATACCCTGTGCATTGGGAAATGCCTAAATTCAACCACTTCAATAGTAAGGAAGACCCACAACAACATTTGTGCTCGTTTAAACATGGGTGTTATTTGATTTCTCATGAATTTTGAGAACTTTTCCCATGTCCCTCACTTGGACTGCATTAGACTAGTATAGTGGGTTACCCAAACACTCCATATTTAAATTTAATCAGGTAGCCCAAGATTTCTTGGATCATTTCTCCATCAATATCACGAAGAAGGTTACCATGACCGATCTATATTCCACATGTCAATACGAGGATGAATCCATCATAGATTTTGTCACTCGCTGGCACAACCTAATCAATCAACTTACCTTCCAATTGCCACAAACTGAACTCATCGAGCTCTTCACATGAGCTTGTGCTAGAAATATACCTCGACCTTGCAGGTCAAACTTTCTAAACATTCAATGAGGCATGAACTATGGCACGAAAGTTAGAGATTTGGGCCATTGAAGAGAAGAAAATCCAATTACAAAATAAGAATTCGGCATTCAAGTTGAATGAAACCTATTCTTCTTCCAAACCACCAACCAATTATTCAAAGGCTAAACATACGCTAATGCAATGGTACTCAATGCCAGCCCATCTCATCCATCCAATCAAGCTACACCATCATCTAATTTATCACATGTTAGGGCTTTTGATTTAGACAAGAGTAGTGAAAATATACCACAATTAGGGAACCTTACTCTTCTATTTTAGAAAAGCTTATCGAAGTGGTGCCATCACCCTTCCACCCATAAAACCACACCTTTGGTTTTGACCACCTTTCGCCCATGCCCACATGGTATAAGGAACACGATTTCTGTAACTATCACCAAGTAAAGGGTCATACTAAAAATAAATGCATCACTTTTAAGAATATTGCCTAAGAAATGCTTGAGAAAGGTGATTTGGTGTGGATAATCCCAACACCACCCCTAACCAAAATCTACAAATATATAAAAAACCATTTTCCAATCATGCCCCTTCATCTAATCAAACTGGTGAGACATCCACTCATGATACCCATACCCGTGAGGTTCACGTAATCTTTAATGAGGTAACTATCGCATCTCAATTACCTCACATCCCTTCCATAGAGCAAATCCTAGCCAAAAATCCTCCTTCCACATTAGAACCAACCATCATTGTTCCTTCACCAATAGAAGAACACCCTTCATCTCCTTCATCACCTCGAGAGGGGTATTCTACTGACATTGAGACCATCTCACCCCTAGCTTCTCCACTTAGAAAACCTTTACCTACCATACCTCCTTCACCCATAAAGGAGCACCCATTACCTCCTCAACCCATAAAGGAGCACCTATCCATTCCCCCTCTCACATAAGAACTCCCATCATCCCTTCCACCCATCATGAACCCAGTGGAGATACTTTTGCCTCTTAGTGAGCATTCTCCATCCACTACCTAACATCCAACAGACCTACTCTCAGCTCACTTACCCACGGAAGCTGAAGCTAGCCAAGTACCCATCTCTAAGATACATTTTATGGGAATTCCCATTAAGTCCTCACCAACTCCACCCACAAACATGTCATTCTCACATTTGGCGGATCACTTGGATTATGTGGATAGGGCTTTATTATGGGGGCACCTCTTACTCCCTGTCTCAACACAAATGCAAAGATCCCTCGATGACACCTTCACTATCTACCCTAGCACATTTACGCCCATCAAACCAACTACAACCACTACTATCACAACCCCTTCCCTAATTTAGGTTAACACTCACACCACACCATTATCCATAACCCGACCTATGCCTAAACCCAAACCCATACCTACAATATTTACCTCCACTAAACTTATTACCACTTTAGGGGTTACCCCAACCACCAGCCTTACTCATCCACCTATTAAACTAGATTTAGCTACATCCTCCAACGTTAAAACCACACCTACTCTGACACCCAAACTAAAGAAACAAACTCATCAACCTCATACCCCTATCGTACCAATCACACCGCACTCGTCCCATCTTCCTTAAGACCTCATCTGCCCAACATGGTGAAGCACCCCTCACCCATTCATAACCCAATAACACAACCACCCATTCCTACCTCACAAATATCTAACCTACCCAGGCACACAACACGACTCATACCCACACTGCAGTCTCTTTACCACTAATACCTCGATATGTTGGCCGTTGCTTCACTAACTATTACACTTCGGTCATTATCCCTCACACCCCAAGCATGACTGCGTCATCTACCTTCATAGCACCCTTTTTATCCCGTGGGTAACTCACCATCTTCCTCCATCTGTTTTTCCTTCTAGACCCCATATACCCACATCACCTTTACCCAAGAAGGTGCAACCAAAAAAAAAAAGAACCCCACGCCCTTCGACCCATCCATCTACTGTACCCATACCTAAACGAACCCGACCGATACCTCAAACCACACTAGTGCCTAAGCCCATAGCTCAACCTATTCCTACTCTTCCAAAAATAATTCCTAGATTACCAACCACACATACACCCAAACCCACATTCACTTCCCATTGTGATCCACTAGCAGGTCCTATGCTAAAATTTTAACCAACCTCCTCGAGACTGTTATCACATTACCACCACTCCGATGTTATGAACCCCTCAAACCAAAGCCAAAGGGGTTTGATGATACCAAAATTTGCATATACCATCATGTGCCAGGGTAAGATGTAGAAAAATACAAGGCTTTAAAAACCATCTTTATCCAATTGTCTCCACCAAAAACCAACTTTGATGATGACGACCTTATTGATGAGGATCCTACTTCACCTACACCCATTCCCCCCTGCATACTCAACAACCACAACCTCCACCCTCACAAATCCTAGAACCACACACAAAATTTGAAATTAACATGGTTCACATCGAGAGAACTTGCCATGCCACCACCCAAATATCACTGTGCCCAACCGATTTTAGGGTTTTCTCCCCCATTATGTTTTTTCCTTCATGTCATTATACCACTAACCCTACACCTTCTCCATTTGAAAAATTCCCTCAAATCAACATGGTACATGTCACTACACGTGCGAAAAGGGTAAAGAAAAGGTGGTGACCCACTAATCAATCCTATACCCAACATACCATCTACACCCATACCTAAGATAACTATCTACATGACCTCACATACCCCATTTCTAATGGCATCACACATTGCACCATGCTCAAACAATTACACCAATCTCCACCCAAAATGTCCTTATATAACCTCATCTAAACCTTAGAATCCTTCATCAAGCCCTCATGGAGGTTTTTCAATCTATCGAGGTTTTACCCAATGACCCTACACCCATAGCCTCCATTAACACACCCCATCATGTAGCCTCTCTCACCAAATTACCACCTTCATCCTCACTTCACCTTGTTCACCAAGTGGCCTCCCTCGACCTCTTAGAGGTAGAGATCGTGCCATACCAAAATGATGACCAGGACCGAGTTCTTTTCATCTCCATACACATTGATGACATACGGGTACACCATGTGATGATTGATGAAGGCACTAGCGTTAACATCATTTCATCCCATGCATTTTCTCAAATGCACATACCTGACAATTGCATGTACAAACATTTGGTCATGTTGCGTTCATTCAATGATAATATCACCTCCACACTAGGCATTGTCATCCTTCACATTCACGTGGCCCCCCATGCTTTGTTCCATAATTGTTTTATGTTTTTGAGGGGAATTCAATATAACTTGTTGCTTGGTAGACCACGGATTTGGGTCATGGATTGTGTTCCCTCCACTTTACATCATTGTGTAAAGTTTGAACATGAAGGACACACTTATACCATTCCAGCTGACCCATCACCTTTCAAAACATGCAACATGCTTTACCAACCCAACGATGTACTCATATTGGTCAAGCCATCTACTTCCGCAACCAATACCACTTCACCTACACCTACACCCACACCTACTAGTATAGCCACTTGCTTTCACCACACATACCTCCTCCATGCCTACCACTACTATAACCTCCATGGCTGACCCATTAGCTTCCCAATCTATTAACACCACCTCCGCATCGACCTCGACACATCATCCATACCAGCTACCCACATACCAACCACTAATCCCTTGGAAGGTGTTTTTCAACACCTCACTTTGGGGGAATACCACCTATATAGTGTCAACACATTCCTTACTCCATGCAAGTATGGAATCCTTCACCAACACCCTCACTATGATCACCATATAAGAGAATGCCTCCTTTATGGTCCTCCTCATCTTCGTACTAGTCTCACTTATGGGGGACTTGATACTACAACCTACACACCTAAACCATCATCACAACCCCACCCATTTTCCATTGACTTCTAATCACTTACCAATCATCATTTTTCCCACACCTTCTGCGCACCACTATGTGTGGAAGGGTTTTAGTTTTGGCTTCTATGAGCAAGGTCACCATATTGTTATTCAATGTAACACCTGTAAACATAATGACTTGAGTGGTATTGGCTTCCTCAAACCTTCTACCAAATAGGCCCACATTGAATTAATTGAGGACCCTAGCCCTTCTCCACCTTCATCACCACCCTCACCGATGGATTTGATGTATCCTGAATCTATCCTTCCTACCTTTTCTTTTTCATAAACACCATTTCCTTAGGGCCTTTGACTTATCAACACAAGGGCGAGGCCCCTTCCACTCTCCCATTTCTATATCCTGAGATGATCGACGATGACATACCGACCATTAATTTCATTCAATATTAGGATGATGAATCCATACTCACCTACCTTGGTGTAGAAGACTCATATATTCATCGGTCATTACCCTCGAGGCGTAAACCAATTTGAATGAATCAACTTTTGAGATCAACATTCATACTCAGGATGACCCACACATCCTAAAGATCAGACAATATTTAGATGCTACTAAACAAGAAGCCATCACTTCCTTTCTCCGAGATCATAACCATGCTTTCACTTGGTCTTACATAGACATGCCGGTATTGACCCCACCATAGTGGTCCATAATATCGTAACCGTTCCTGATGCCAAACCTATCAAATAAAAGCTGAGGAAAATGCACCCTCACATTGCTCTTCTTGTCAAAGAAGAACTTCAGCGCTTTATTTTCGTTTCCTTCATATTACCCATTGATTATCCTCATTGGATTTCTAACATTATCCCTATCATTAAAGCAACGGGGGACTCTGTATTTACACAAACTTCCATGACCTCAACCTCACCTGCCCAAAAGATGACTTTCCCTTTCTCGGTATTGATGAATCGGTGGACCTTACTATGGGTCACGAGATGCTCTCACTCATGGATGGTTTCTTGGGTTATAACCAAATTTTTCTTGCCCCAGAGGATCAACACAAAACTGCATTCATTACCCCTTGGGAGACTTGCTATTGAGTATGCCTTTTGGTCTTAAAAATGCTAGGGCTACATATCGCCTACTCGACTTACATCTTCCATGATATCATGCATCACATATTGGAAGATTACATGGATGATCTCTTGGCTAAATCTAAATGCCACGCTGAGCACCTCACTATCCTCGAAACCATCTTTGATCACCTTAGTAAATATTGCATCCACCTTCAACCTAAAAAGTGCATCTTCGTGGTTCTCTCAGGAAAGCTCCTGGGATTTATCGTTTCCTTATGTGGTATAGAATTTGACCCAGCTAATCTCAAGGCCATTCTTGAAATGTTGCCTCCCATGAACCTCAAACAACTTCGTAGCCCTGCAAGGTAAATTGCTGTCCATTCGCCGTTTCATTTCACAATTATCGGATCAATGTCAACCATTTCATAAGCTTAGGAAGGATGTCTTGTTTAAATGGGATGATGACTGTCACAACACTTTTGAGGCCCTAAAACAATACCTTCTCCAACCACCCATACTCACTCCACCGAAATACGATCAACATTTTTACCTATACATATCAGCTACCAATCATTCCTTGGGAGCCATGTTGGCTCATCGTGATGAATAGCATAGGGAGCAGGCATTTTATTACATAAGCCGTACTCTTTTGGACTATGAAACTTGATACAACCACCCAAAAAGATTTGCTTAGCCTTAGTTTTTGTTGCCACCAAACTCCGCCATTACCTACTCAACCACAAAACCTATGTTGTGACCAACACCAACCCTTTACACTTCATGTACACCAAACCCTATCAAAATCAAATTGCACGTTGGCTCATGCTTTTAGCTGATCTTGACCTTAAATTAATTCACCAAAAGTCCATTAAGGGCTAGGCTATCACTGACCAAATGGCTGACACACCTATTTTGGGGACTAACCCTCTAATTTTGACTTTCCCGATGAATCCATTACTACCCTTTCCCTAGATGAACCCCCTTACCAAATGACACTTGTTCTTGAAAGTTCTAAGTGTTAGCGTGGGGGTGGAGCTAGTGTTATCCTCATCCCTCTGGATGGAGAACCCATGCCTTTTTCTTTCAAACTAGAATTTGAATGCACCAACAATATTTCCGAGTACAAAGCACTCGTACTCGGTCTCCAGACTACCTATGCCCTCGATATCAAATCAATCCACATCTTTGGTGATTCATAATTTGTCATAAACCAAGTCAATGGTATGTACCAATTTCATAACAAGATACTTCAAAATTATAAACATCATGTAGACATACTTTTGACCACCTTTTATCATTACACCCTTCAAACCATCCCACGGTCAACTAAAAATTTACAAACACCATGGCCTACTTAGCTTCCCAAATACCCGCTTCCCCTTACCGATTCCAAAATATTTGTCACTATACAACACCTCCATTCACCTTCTTATTTACCTCACAATGTTTACTCAATCGAAACTGACACCCTTGACCCAAGTGACCTTTGGTATAAACAATACTCTGACTACCTTTCCCTCTCCATCTTACCTCTTGATCTCCACATTAATAATGTAACGCACCTTATTTAAGAAGGTCTCCCATTTCATTATCCTGGGGGGACTCCTCTATAAGCGTGGATTTTATGGTATTCTCTTACGATGCCTCACAAGTTCTGAAATCCCTTATACCATCAAGGAGGTTCATAATGGCATATGTGGAGGTCACTTTAGTGGCCTTGCTATTACTAAGCATATTATTCACCTAGGTTATTATGGCCCACCGTTAACCTTGATTGTTGTGACTATGTCAAACACTATGTGAAATGCCAACAACATTCCAACCTTCAACATACACCCAGTCATGCCTTATAGATCACTCGTGACCTTTGGCCCTTCTCTAAATGGGGTTTGGATCTTGTCAGAGAAATCAATCCCCATTCTTCCCAATGCCATCAATGGATCATAATCTGCTATCGAATACTACAAAAAATGGGTAGAAGCCATACCACTTATCTCCACAAAATCTAAAAAATTATGTGATTTCGTTAACCATCACATCATTTTTCACTTTAGTGTCCTCATCGCCTCATCACTGATAATGGAAAAAAATTCAAAAACAAGACACTACAAAAACTTTGAGACACCTTGACATTCAGCTTAGTTTCTCCTCACCTTATTACCCATAAACCAATGGCCAAGCTGAATCCACTAACAAAATCCTCAATAGAATTATCATGAAAGTGGTTGATGATACTAGGAAGGATTGGCATACACACATTCCTTTTGCTCTATGGGCATACCGCACTAGTATTCACACTTCCACTACAGCTACACCCTTTTCACTAGTCTATGGTATCGAGGCTATTCTACCTGTCGAAGTCTAGATCCCCTCACTTTGCATTTCTCTCCATGACATGCTTACTGATGATGACTTTTTCAGGACCACTTAGCACAACTGGAGTTATTAGACGAATGTCATCTTAATGCTCTAGATCACCTTCAATTTTATCAACAATGTATCAAATGTGCTTATGAAAAACATGTTCATGAATGAACCTTCCAAGTTGGTGACCTTGTTTTGAAAGAAAATCAACACATAACCAAAGTAGAGAAAAGCAAACGGGGAAAATTTGCTCCTAATTGGCTTAGACCATACATCGTAACTCATACCTATGGATCAAGTGCCTATCATTTGTCCTCACTTGAGGGTAAACCCAAACTTGAGCCCATTAACACATTACATCTTCGACCGTTCTATTGTTGACCTCTAGTTCTTCATCACTATTTATCTAGTTTATGCTCATCCCTTAAGTGCCATTTACCTTTTCCACATCTCATCTCCAATGATTAAACAAGGATCATGTGATTATCTGTCACCCTTTTGCCTTATCTTAAATATGTACACCATGGCATGATTCTCATGGATACTTTTGTCTTCTTTTAGATCAGATCCCATGATCGTTCACCCTTTCCTTCTCAACAAGAACCAAATGCTTCGTTATAGTCGGTCCATGACTTACAAGCCAAAAAAAAACAAGATAAATCCCTCATAAGGAAATATTCCAATATAAGGGATCAATTCCTTGAGTCAAACTTCCAATATAAAAGATGAATCCCTTAAAAGGACATCTTCGGCCTTTAATTGTCACTATAAGTAGACTTCTCCCTCAAAGGATAGCTATAAAAATCTCACAACTCTCTACATAGTTTTTCCAAAAAGAATACTATCTTCTCAAAAATGAAAATTCAGAAGCTTCCCACATCGATCAGCTTTGCTAAGACCTCAAGGAGCCATATATTCATCCCATATAGACTTCCCACATCGATTAGTCTATCTCAAAAAGAAAATAAAAACAAGAAAAATAAGCTTTTTCATCATGGAATTTCCTATTGTGATCTTGGCTCTATTGTCCAAGGCATTCTACTTCCCATTTTATGACCCAATTACTAGCACCTCTTTACCCATTGTCTCTTCACCTCAAAATGCCTCAAGGGAACTGCTAAACCTATGACATTTGGTGATTTTATGAATATTCTTCACCTTTAGAGTAATCAATCATGTAATGTATTTGTGGTCTTACGTTCATTAGCCTATCTATCACTGTGTTTCATATGTTTTGATCCTTTCTAATCAGGTGGCTTTCTTGCCCCATCTTATCTTTTCTCTTCTTCATTACCTTTTGATCTTCTTATACATGACTTGGTCCTCAACGCTTACCTTTTGGGGTCATCCTCCCCTTTTGCCATAGTTTCCCTCACCTATAACATTTTTACTATCATCTACCAAGTACCTATTTAACCCAAACCCACAACATGACCACAAACCTACCAACTCATTTCCATCTTCTTCCCTAGCTTATGGGAGAACTACATCGGTCCGAGGTTCCTTCTCGATAGGACTATGTAGGCAAAGCACTTCCAGGGCATGGGGCCCTAGAAGGTTAGCTCAGCCACTCTTTACCCTAACCATTTTCCTCACCTTTACCTAATTTCCTATTCATATCAAAAACCTTGACATCTAAACCATATACCACATAACTTTTACCGCTTATATTAGTTCACATTTTCATACATAACCAACATTTTCCACATTTTACACTATCTCATGCATTTGTATTGCCATTTGTTATCTAAAATACTAAAATGAACATCCATGCCTAAAACCGACTCGACTCGATCCATGCCTACACCGACCTAACTTAATCCATACCTACACCAACCTAAATTAATCCATGTCTACACCGACTGATTCGATCCATGCCTAAACCGACTGGATTTGAATCCATGCCTACAATGACGACTTGATCCATACCTAAACTAACCTAACCCAATCCATGCCTAAACCGACCGAAGGGTTAATGATTTTTAAAATATGGGTTTTCCATTTTTATACCCTACCCGACCCGACCCGACCGACATCGGTTAACCCTTGATCACTATCGGTCTGATGCCCTAGACTATCGCCGTTGGTTCATACTAGTGATGTCGATTACCACGACTACTCATTGCCCTCACATTTACCTCATTTTCCTTACCTCTTCTTTCTTTTGCCTCCCCTACACCTACCTGGACCACTTTACCTTCACCTCTGGCCCTCCACCTTCTTCAACCTCCTCGCGTCTGTTGTTGACGCCTTATTATTTTACCCCTACCTCGGCCTTACCCATGCCGTGATCTCAATATTTGGACCTAGACCATCGCTAGTGACCTTTGACCTCATGTGTTCACTATACCTTGTGGCATTGTTACCTGTGTTGTTGACCTAATGACCTTACCTAGCCTATTTCCATGACCATTTATCCTGACCCTACCTTTGGTGTACGAACATACCTAAACATTCCTGCACCTAACCTACATTGTGTTTCCTAACCTTATCCTATACCTTGGATACTGGATTCACTTCACCCTTGTTTGGATAAACCTATCGACCTTAGATAATGTAGAATTTTCCTACTCTTCAACCCAAAGTAGTGTACTATAGTTTATACGTGTGCATGCATTTGGTGATGCTACCTTTGACCTGACCCATTCCCTAGATTGCTTGAGTAGACCTTTCACCTCTTCCCCTACACCCACTTACTTTTTCCTCACATTTACCTTTTATCAAAATACTCACCTTTGCTTCAACTGTTACTTCATCGGTTCCTAGTTTGAGGGGATCACCTTCATCCCCACATGGGTAAACCACATCTTATTTTTGTTAGCATCGCTTACCAATACAAGCTACACAACAAAAAGAGGAAAAATGTAGACACTAAAATTAGGTCACACTCCCCCTTCGTCCTTGACATATAAGCCCCCCTTTATTACATCTACCTATCCATGACCCCCTTCACCCTACTAATATTAATTTAATTAATTTAATTAAATTAATGCTTTATCCTCACTATATTTATTATTTAAATATCTTATTTAAATAACATCTACAAAAATAGCTCACTTAGACACCTCACCAAGCTAACTCAACCTAATACCTATTCTTAGCAAGTTACCATAAGTAACTAAGACTTACCCAAACTCTAAAAATCAATGCCAACATTCCCGCATGCTAACAAGAAGCTCCGAGTCTAATATGTGGGATAAGGACACAAGATCTAAGGAAATCGGAAGGATAACCCTAAGTTTGGTAAACCTAGGAAATCCTACCTTGAGTGACATTGGTTTCCCCTAACCGTCACCGAGTTAAGTTCGACCGCCATCGGTTACCCTTTTAACACCAAAACAACCTTATTCTCAAGATTGGAGGTTAGAAGTTGGAGGTTGGAGGTTGGAACTTAGAAGTTAGAGGTTGGAAAACATTGTAGAAAAGTGGACGAGCAAGAACACATCTCGGTGAGATAACACATCTTCAGAGAGCCAATTCTAGCAAGAATCGACATCCAAGGAAGGAGATTGAGGATCTTCTCCTGCACAACCATCCTAGCCACCTTCTCGATCTACCCAAGTAAAGAGGACCGTGCATGCACCCCATGCGAGAATATTTTCTTAAGTTGGTGATCACTTACAGCCTTCAAAAACATCTTCATCACCTCCATCCTTTATACATAGACCTTCAGAATTAAATCCAAGTAATACAACATCATACTTTCCTGGTTATTTCATTTTATCATTATTTTATCATTCATTGTTTATCTTGTTCCCTATTGACCATCTCTAACATTTTGTACCTCCATAGACCCATCAAAACCTCACAAAAACCTATTCCAGTCACCCAATACCTCTTCCCGACCAACTAAATCCTTTGTGCAATCACAAAGGAGACCAAAACCTCTTTTGTGACATTTCCGAGATCTCACAAGAATCGGTACCGATTATACCTAACCATGGTCGGTCACCCCTGACTAACGTCAATCTCTATGTTTTCCCACACAGCCTTAAACAGAGACCTATCCACCTAATTTTACCTCACCCTCACTCACTTGTGACCTATCCGAGACCTTTATCAGACCTGCAGAACCTAGAACCAACCATTTGACCTGTGCATTCTATTCTAGCTTAGCTTTGTTAGATTAGGTCTATTTTCTTATTATGTTTTTAAGTGAGATACCTAAATCATTTTAAAATAACAATAGTATTTAACTTGTTTTCAGCATTAATTTATTTAAAAGCGTGGAATGACAACCATCTATGAAGTACCATACTTCCGGATCTAGCTCACATTAGGCGGTTCACCGCCATATTGTTTAATTATATTTAGTGGTCTTGCTTTCATTACAAGTAGTTCCTCCTAGCCAAAAGGAATCTCTCATGGTCATCTATGGATTCAAAAGTCATATGTGCACAACAACCTATCAATTGACATTTAAACAAGTATTCATCCTACGCTGTTACTCCTATCTCTGTTTCATTAGCAATTCAAAGAAACAATCTAAGAAAAAGGTGAAATAACTAGTTTTCATTCTCTTCCCTTTATTTTGGATCCATGCATCTGATTATTTGATCATTTTGGAAGAATTGGGTTCTTCCATATGATCAAATTATTTTTCTACTTCAATCTGCTTCAAGAATTCATCCCTAGTAGGAGGCTTCCTATAAATTTTTAGCCTATGTCCATTGACCAAAAGTGTCCTTCTGCTGCCATCAATGGGAAGTAGTTGAATAGATCCATTATCAAATATCTTCTCAATTTGATAGGGTCCCAACCATCTGGTTCTCAACTTTCCCTTGAATTCTTTGGTACTTGGAATTAAACAGTAATGTTAAATCTCCTACCTTGAATTTCCTTTTCTTGATATGTGTGTCATGCCACTACTTCCTTTGATCTTGGATTATCTTTTTCTGTTGAAGTGCTTCCATTCTCAACTCATCCAATTCATTGAGTTGAAGAATTCTTTCCTTTTGTGATGCATCCAACTCAATACCCACTTTAGCTGATGTCCTCAATGTTTGTAGACTAACTCATATGGTGAAAACCCTATTGTAGTCTTCCAAGTTGTATTATATTCCCAAATAGCCTCAGGTAGTCTCTTTACCCAATCTCTTCTACCTGATTCAACTGTTTTGGTAAGGATGTTTTCCAATTCTCTGTTTGTTACTTCTACTTGTCTATTTTATTGACGGTGATAGGAGATGACTTCCTATTGATATGATAGTACATTGTGAAGGTCTGGATCATATTAGACATGAATTGTGGCCCTTGATATGAAACTATACTCCTTGGTACACCAAAATTCATCATAATTATGTGCCAAATGAAATTAACATCTACTTCTTCATTGGCATTTGTTAAAGCCGCACGCACCTCTGCCCACTTTGTCACATAATCAATACACACAAGAATTCTCTCCTTTCCATGTGAAGAAGGGCTAAAGTGACCAAAAAATCCAGCCCCCATCTTTCAAAAGGTTCAATCACTACTTATGGTTATAGAGGCATTTCACTGGTAAAATTTGGTTGTCTCATCCTTTGACAGGGATCACACCACTTGATATACCTCTTCACATATTTATACAGAGATGGCCAATAATAGCCAAAGACAAGTATCTTGTGAGATGTTCTTTTTACTAAAAAGTTTCCTCCAATTGGTTCATCATGACATGCCCTGAGTATGTCAAATATTTCATCTTCTCTCACACCTTCGTAAAACCAAATCAGGACCACATTTAAACAACATTCCATTTAACCATTTAAATGGTTCACTGGTTTTGATCAACTTATTCATTTGTTTCTTAGTGAAAGAAGGAGGAAACTTCCTGTTGCAAGATAATTTCCATATCAACAAACCATGGTATATTAGCTGAAATAGCAAACAATTGTTCATTTAGAAATTTGTCCTTAACTGGATCTTGCTCCCCTATAGTGGTTAGTCTTGATAAGAAATCAGCTACCGCATTATATTTTCTGGATTATCTACTATGGTAATATCAAATTCTTGTAAAAGTAATAACCATATAATTATCCTACTCTAACCTTTGGTTTATTCATTAAGTATCTAAATGCTAAGTGATCTCGTATGTACAAATATTTTATACCCTGTGATATAATGTTTGAATTTATTAATTGCATAGATCACAACAAGAAATTCTTTTTCAAAGTGGTAGTGTAATTTCTCTCAATGGGAGTAATATTTTTACTAAGGTAGTAAATAGCATAGATTTTCCCTTCTTCATCTTTCTGTCCCAAAAATGAACCTATTGAGTTATTTCGAGCATCTGTTTAGATGTGAAAACGTTTCTCCCAATTAGTTCCTCTCAATATTGGGGTAGTGATTAATTTTCTTTAATTTCCTCAAAAGCATGTTGACACTTTTCATCCTAACAGAATTCACGGTGCTTGGTAAGTAAACTTTACATGGGGAAGAAATTTTATTAAAATCCTTAATAAAATGCCTAGAGTATCCAACATGCCCTAAAAATGAATGGATATCTATGGGGTTTGGGGAACAGGAAAGTTTGAAATAATCCTAATTCTATCTTGGTCAACTTTGAATTCCTATTTTTGAAATGTGGTGTCCTAATACAATCCCCTCATCAACCATTAGTAAACATTTATCATGACTAAGAGACAAATGGTGTTCCTCAAACTTGTTAGTACTCTTTCCAAATTTTTCAAAGAATCATCAAATGTGTTCCCATGTATAGTAAAATTCATCCATGTATACCTCTACACAATCATTCATTAGGTCTACAAATATTGCTAATATAGCTCTTTGGAAGGTTACTGAAGCATTACATAGTCCAAATGGAAATACCCTATAGGAAAAGGTACCCCATGGACAATTAAAGTTAGTTTTATCCTGATCCTTAGTAGTAACTCCGATTTGATTATATCCACTAAAGCCATCCAGGAAAGAAAAATATTGTTTACCCGCAAGGTTGTCCAAAACATGATCTATGAATGGTAAGGGAAAATAATCTCTCAGTGTGGCTTTGTTAAGCTCCCTATAATAAAAAAAAATTCTCCATTTTCCTTTCTTTTTGGGAACAACTATAAGAGGAGACACCCACTGACTATATAAGATAGGGTAGATAAAACCTACTTGTAATAGCTTTTCAATTTCTTGCTTGACTATGTCCCTTAAGGATGGATTAATCCTTCTCTGAGGTTGCCTAACTGGTTTAATGTTTTCAGTATAGATGTGATGGGTGAAAATACTTGGATGGATTCCTTTCATGTATTTATAGTCCCAAGAAAAATCTCTAGTATGATCCTTCAGAACATCAAACAATTTAGCTTCTTCATCATTCTTTAGCCAACTATTAATGTTTAAAATTTATCGAGTTGAATCTCAACATGTTTGGTTCCAATGTGTGATGAACTAATTTGTAGAAAGGGTTTCATTAAGGTGTTTAGTGGACATGGATGTGGTAATAACATATGATATGAAACAACATATCCAAAATTCCCTTGAGAAATAATACTAGACAAAGGACAATAGGAAGAGTTATGATACTTATCTTGTTGTCGGTCACACTCCTCATTGTTGCTATTTTCAGGTATCTTTGAAATTAAAACTACTAATTTTGTGTCTATTTATGCTCCTCCCCAAGAGAAATTTCATTCCTCCAGAGAGAAATTATTTGCATTTACATGGGATCACTATTGTTGTGGTTCCGAGAGATAAGTTTGAATGTTCTAGAACTAAATGTAATGGTTCCAGAACTAAATCCGTAGGTTCCAGAACTAAGTCCCTAGGTTTCAGAACTAAGCCAAATTATTCCAAGAACTATTGGTTTTCATTCAATGGTTTATTAATCATATCTTCCATCTCCCGTACGTGATCCTGTAACGTTATCATAGCTAATGAATGCATATTTTTTTATTAGTGTCAAGATCATCAACCCACAATTTCTTTTGATTATCAATAAAAGGTCATGTAGAGGGGTATAAAGAAAAGTTCTTAGAACTCTTACCATTTGAGATAGTCATGTCACTTGATCGTAACCGATTAAGGTAGAAACTATAGCAAACCATGACCTACCAAAAATAATGGGATAACCAAGTGTTTTACCTTTTGGCTACAATATAAGGAAGTCCATTTGGATATTCCTATGACTCCACCATAACCGCTACATCTTCAATAACTCCTAGTTTTTCTATGGACTAGTCTCGCCATCGTAATAAGGTGTTAGTAGGTTGGATACATGTTAATGGTAATGTTTTCAAAGTCTCCACTTTGTCATCACATTTATATCTACTCTCAAATCCACCAAAAGATTATGTATATCTTTATTCCCTATAGAGACATAAATAACAGGGCTACCGGGATCTCCATATTTGGGAAGTAAGAGTTTTTGTGCTAATAAATCAGCAAGTTTACCATCTAATTTAATAGTGCGGGGTATAGCTTCTTCCTTTCAGGTTTATTTAAACATAACATCTTGATTAGCTTGTTCAACTCCGGAATGTCCTTGATTTCTTGTAAAAATGGTATTTCAATATTTATTTCCTCGACTTCTACACCAACTCAGATTCCTTGGTCCCTATAACTTCTTGAAATCTCTCTGGGAATGGAGTTTTAGTAGAGTTGTTACCGAATCCTTATCTTTTTCTTTTTATCTTTATTGGGAAAAACCACACTAGGGATTTAGTTTCTTCTTGTCATTTCAAAGTAATTATAATAGGTGGACTTGTAGTTAATTTTCTATATCTAGTTTGAATATCTTTACAATCCATGACATTTAGATCCACTAGTTTTTCTTGTTCTACCCCATAGACAGGAGTTGTTTGTTTGTTTCTAGGATTAACAACTGGTTGTGTTGGCATTTGTGTTTGAACCACATTTTTTATTTTGTGAATTTTGTGTTGGGGAACCCATTATGGCTTGTTGATTCTAATTAGGATATGTCCTCCCTTGAGCATAATTATTAGGGCTCCACCTAGGTTGTGACCAAGCATTTGGGTTACCTTGACCAAACCATGGTTGTTGGTGTCCTTGGGCATACCAAGATTGTTTTGACCAATCTGATGATTCCATGTTGGTTGAGGGACCTAAGGTGGTTGTAACCAACTTTTTGGTATTGTCTGATCTTCCCATGGCATCATCCAGGGGTTAGGAACTGACCTGGGCATGAAATTCCCTTGGCTAGGTTGTCTCTGGACAAAATTTACTTCTTCTGATGTGGATGGAGTGCTAGTTTGTTTAAGCTGATTTTTAATAAATGGAAGAAGATAATAGACATTACTCTCATGGTCCCTAGATTCACATATAAGACACATTTCTATTTTATCCAAGGGAAAATATCTTATTGCATGCTTCTTCCTACATCTATGATAATACATAGCTAATGGTTCAGTTTTAGCATTTTCTTTAGCTTGCAATCCATCCATGGTGGAGGTTAGTTGAACTAAAATGTCTCTTTTAAACTTTTCCAATTCATCCACCAGTTTGTTCATATATGGGTTTAGACTTTTAACTATTTTTCATTTTCTAGGTCCACCCCTTGTTCTTGAATAGCATATACAAATATATTTAATATCATTCATTCTTAATTGATCAATATTTCTACCTCCCATCAAATCAAGGGCCTCCTAGTTTCATCATCAGAACTTTAAGAAAAATGGTTTTTCTTAACTCCTCTTGTAGTACAAATCCACATCTTTTACTCATAAAGATAATTTTGTCTAAATAATCTTCCATATTCTCATTCCCCTCCTGTTTGATTTTGAAAAATTCTTCCTTCCTATTCCTCCCTCTACAATAGTCTTGATACATGTATAGGAAGGTAGCTTCCATTTGTGCCCAAGTGGTAATATAATTAGATGTTGATACCATAAACCACCTCATTACTACATCCTTTAGGGTAGATGGAAACAACTTGAGCTTCTGATTATCTGTTTTGTAATCATAAGTTTGACACAATACTTTAAATTTAAATAGAAATTGGTCAAGATCTTCAGATGACATTCCTCTAAATGTGGGTAAATGTGTAGGTGAAATATTCTTCATGGGTGTATCATCATCATCCAACTGAATTGGATAAGTAAAGGTCCTATCATGTTCTCTTTCAACTTCTCATTCCATTTTTGTAGTACCTTCTAGAATTTTATCCCAATCAATATGGTATGTGATTTGTACTCAATTGTGAATCAAAAATTGCTCTAAACGGGTCTTGGGATATAATCCTCTTTCTAAAGGTTCCACTTCCTTCTGGTGATTGATCTAAGAATTCCAAAGGTGGCAATTCTACTTCTTTTCTAATAGGGGAAAATGGTGCTTCTAATTCTTGGTCAACTTCCTTATTTGATTGAGAAGATGTTGATGATTCTTGTTCATATATTTTTGGGAGGAATCGACCCTTGGAGTCTCTTGGTCTACTCATAAATTTTATGATGACGTAGGGAAGATTCTTCAATTACTAGATATATGATTGTTTCTCTTGTTGACACCTAATTAGACAATTCTAACTATTGGGTCCCTAGAAACGATGCCAAAAATGATGGGTGTCATTATTCCCTTCATTTAATCAACTCTTTGTTGATGTCATATTCAAACCGGGGGGTTTCAAGCTATATGAAACAAGAAATCTTAGTGATCTAGTAATTGATGTTAGGTATTTGTTATTTTATATTTTGGGGGTTTTTGCATTGTCTTTAGGATTCCATGGCCAAAGCCTTATTATCTCTATGTTGTAAGAAACTTTCTCAAATAAACACTCATTGATGGAATGAATTGCTAGAAATAAACACACATACATGAATAAATAGATTGTTGGAAATAAACACACAATGTAGAAGTAAACACACTTTTCTTGGAAATAAACACATGGTTTAAAAATGTTGTGAAAAGATTGCAAGGAAATGGAAATATACTCTATAACACCTGTAGGTACAAGTATAAAACAAATTTTAATGTAAATAATCAAATACATTTACAAAATTAACAGATCTACACTATTTTCTTTAAAAATATAAATACCAATGAAATGAGAATCTTGGTTCTTAGAGGAGTGGGCCCTTGCTCCACCTTGAATCAGGATTTGACAAAGTGATATTCTCTAAAAACGAAGTGGCTATTTTATTGCTAAAATATTTTGTCTTACAAAAACATATTGAATCTTTCTATATCTCTATCTCTATGTGTCTGTATGTATATGTTCTTTTTCTTAATCTATCTATAGGTCTTTATATATGTATTTCTTTCAAAGATGCATTTACAGACCATAGTTGTTCTACCGATTCAGATGGAACTGAATTATGCCCAAAATAGATGTTGAATTTGGAACCTTGCTGGACATATAGTTGTCTGATAAGTTATCCCTAGATCTTCAAGTATGAAGAATCAAAAATCTTCTGATCTGCTCCTGATTGAAAGGCTTCATTGATTTCTCTATCATTGGATGTCATCAAAATAATAGATTCCCATTAGTTCCAGAACTAAAGGGGACTATTATTTATCTAACCATGAAATTTCTGGAGCTAAACACTTGAGTTATAGAACTAAGTGTTGGGGTTCTATAACTAAGTCCGAAAGTTTCGGAACTAAGCGATAGAGCTCATAACTATGTGATAGAGTTCCGGAACTAAGTCTAAGTTCTGGAACTAATCGTATTGAAGCCAAGGCTCCCAAAAACATGTTGATCACTTCATACTCCATTCTCTGACTGATTATGACCTGTTTTATTACAAAAACTAAATTTCCACATACTTTTTTTAGGAATTATAGATGTTTTAAACTTTAGAACTAAATTAAACAAAATATGGACAATTAAATCCTAACTTACATTAGACGAAACAAAAGTCACAACATGCATTCAAACTTGATAAAAAGGAGAGTAAAATAAGATCATTAATTATTCATTAACGAGACATATTTTGGCATTATCAACTTCATTGTCCTCTATAATGGTTCGATTTACTTTCTTGACTCCTCCTGTAAGCTTTGAAGTAACCCCTCATATGATGCAATATTTCTCATCACCGAAGCCTTTTCTCGCTCTGCTTCCTACTTAGGATTCTTTGGTTCTGGCATGCACAGAGGTTCATCTTCAAGCACCAAGTCCACCAAGGTTTGTACATAATGCATTACCAAAGGAAACATTTTGGGTACCTTAGGCTCTAAGTGTGGCTTTTCTTTCATGATATTGTCCCCAACTTCCTCTGCCATGCTGATGAAAATAGTGTTCTTCTTCTGTGCCAAGTCTTTTTCTTGCTTTAGGCACACTATTTCTACATCCTTGGCCTTGATCTCTTCCCTTAGTGCCCTAATTGTTGTAGCCTTATCCATATTTTGTCGTGCCACCTCTATCGAGACTTTCACCAAAGCATTTCTCACTTGTTCATCTGACATAATAGTAGGATTTATTGTTATGTGTCTATCCTGAGGTGTTTTCTTCAACCTCCTTGATACACATGACTCTTCACATACATCAAAGTCTGGTTCATCTATGTGTGTGTGCATAGACCATGAAAACTATGTCCTTATGCACATGGTCATTATATCTTCATCCATCAGCTCCCACCCATACAACTCCTTTGGTGTCACTATGATTTGAAAATGGACGTGAACAATTTTACCTATGTCCTCAGCATAGCCCATGAATGATGCAACATATTCTCCACTTGTTCTCTTCGATCTTAGCCCCTTAGGAACTTGAGCTTCAATATTTAGAGCTTGTTTTTCCATACCCTAAGCAGTCTCAGTCATTGTCTCATCTACCTCCTTCTCTCCTTCTCCATCCTTCATTTATTCATCCTTTGGTTCTTCCACGTTCTCTAGAGGTGTAGGAGATTCGGGTGCACTCTCCTCAGACTCTTTCGCCTCCATGTCTAGCTTTAACTTTCTCCTTCTCTTCTTAGCTATCTCCTTCTATGGAGAGAGTTGAGGTGATATGCACACCGATTGTGGATTAACACCTTGGTTCCTTGTTCTCCTGAATACCCTTTTAAAGTGGTGCTCTTATTATATTACATCCAAGTCCTCATCATCTCCCTCTTGTGGCTGGGGTGGAGTATTCATGTGCTCAACTTCTACCCTATCTATAGGTTATCTCCTGCCTCTATACTCCAAACCACCACTATCTTCATGCTCCTCCTCTTCATCATCTACTTCTATTGTCTCTGTGGGATTAGGTGCTTGAACATTTTCCATTATATTCTTACCTTTTGGCAGCCCTCAGAGTCAAAACTCATTCTCCACATACTTATTATTCTCTAGCTTAGGCTTGAGTTGTAGGTATATAAGAGTTTCTCTAACATCTCAAATGGCCAAGATTATAGGATTCATGCTTATAATATATGAGATCAGCCTCTCAATGTAGGTAGTACGTCCTGGATATACATATGTCTTTCTTAGTGTATGGTAGTAGTAATCTACCTTGTCTGTATTGAAGCTTAGGCATCACACATCTAAAAACCAGTGAATTGATGCCTAGAAATATCATGCTATGAAGGAATATGGTAATTTTCACCATGGGATCCAAGCCCCATCTTTCATGGCAAACCAAGCGATGAAAAAATGCTGGTATCTTTGTGAACTACACTTCCTTCCCTACTATCGAAGGTAATTCTTTGGGTATGCGCAATTATTCTTTGAAAATTGCGCGGATCCTATCATACCATTTCTCTACCCTATGTTTGAATGGTCCATTCATTGATCCCTTGCACAAGTCCTTTCCAAATATTTTTGCAAGTGACTTGTTTTCCATAGGGTATTCAAAAATTTTCTCCTTTTGACCATCGGGTACCCCGATTTCCATAAATACTAGAGATAATAGAACAACACCAAAATTGTTTTTCTCTCCTGTGTGTGCTTATTTAATGATAGATTCCACGATGTAGCGGAGATGTTGTAAATCACTCCATGTGGCATCTTCTTTGCAATGTGTAGCCACATTGTGTTTACCTACGACCACCTTTCTTGGTCATCCAACTTTGTTACAAGATGTGTAGCTACCTACACTACAGGTACTTCTTTAATTTGTCTATGTCCATGTTATGTGAACCCTTGGTATACCCAAACTCCATCCTTGTCTCCAAGATTGCAGCCTTATCAGTTAAATCTTGTTTATATCTACCCCTGTGCATTTCAACCCTGTTAGTGTTGATATCAACGTGGCTATGATTCTAATCCTCCATCCGGTGAAGTTGAAGAAGTCCTCATGGAATCTACTCATCAACCATCGATACAATGGTTCATAATTTCCAAAGTATGGCAGCTCATACAACTGTTATACTCCAATCTATTTTAGTAACTTCTCACTAGCGTCATCGTACACTAGCATATCTTATGATGTGCACTTGTTTGTTTTTGTGCTCAACAACGCATCGAGCTCCTTCTTATTATCTGATGTACAATGGTTGTAATCACTTATTTTACATTGACAGATGTGGGAATCCCATTCTTGTCCCACGATCACTCTGTCTGGATACTGCATTTATGAGAAATTACTCTCGAAAGAAATTTCTTCTTCCACTTCGACCTTCTTCCCTTTTACTCTCGTTCATGGTGCTTTCTTCAGTGCCATTTGAAAAATCTCTCTTTTCTACCCTCTGTAATCAAGAAAGTTGCAACCCTAGTTCAAATATTTGTGCCCTAGTGGAAATCACATGCCTTAGCTCTTTTGTAATGTGTTTGCCTCACTCAAACCCTTCACCTATGAGAATGTAAGCTTATCCTATGCACAAACCTTCTCTCCACATCTGGTTTCACACTCTTCGCACCTCAACATAATTTCTTGGCTCATTGGCACTTAGCTATTTTCAAATTATCTCAATTTTAATGGTAAAAATGAACTCGCATCCTATCCTTATATAGATTTTAAAAATGCTAGTGTATTTATTGCTTCTCCAATGACCAACAATCCTCTCATTAATTGACCATTTTCATTCTTTCGCATGGTACATATTTGCGCCCAAGCAATACCTTCTAACGTGCCTTCCCACCTTATAAACACAGACTTGTGTTGAACATGCCTCCATGTTCCAGAGTACCTCACCATAGCGCATTCTTTTGGTAGTTCCCATGGCCTCTTCTTACCTCATGTTATACTTGTTTCTTCATTCACCTCCACCTATGGTCCTCATTTCCAGAAGATTTTTTTCAATTCTCTAACTTGAATAGCACCCGTAGTAGTTTTTTCCTTTCATGTGTACTTATCTTCATCATTCTTGTACTTGGATATCAATAACCACCCCACACTAAGGGTATGTGTAGTCCTTTACACATATACATTATTTAAATAGTAATTAGCTTTTAGCGTGCAACCGCACTTATTACAAAAAAACACCAACTAAATTGAAAAACATAGCAAAAAATAAGGAAATACATGAAGGAAAATAAAGAATTGAAAACCTAATCTAAATGGCAACACTGCCTTATTACAAACACCAAGAAGACTTATTTATAGTAAGTCTTCAACCTACTCCTGTTGAAGTATCTCACAGTAACCATATTCCATCACCTACCTCTAATTGGTAAACACCTATTTCGAGTATGTGAATGACAACATATGACCCCAACCAATGTACCTTGAGTTTTCCTGGATGGCACAAAAATTTAGAATCTTAAAGGAGCACCATCTATCTAATTCTTAACTTTTTATCCTTGATGTGCCTATCATGCCATGATTTCTACCTAGCCTTTTCTTGTTTTTGACTCCAACATGTTATTTCTCATTGCTCATCTAGCTTAATTAAATTTTCAATCCATTCTTCTAATGATTTCTCATCAACTAGACCTCTAAGCGCATGTAATATGTAAAGATGGTAACATGAATTCCATAGGAAGAACTGCTTCTTGTGCAAACACTAACTGAAATGGTGTGGCTTTGTTCAACCTTTTATATGTTATTCGATATGCCCAAATTACTACAGATACTTTATCATCCCAATCCTATCTTCCAACATCAAATTTTTTTTTCAATGTCTGGATCAAAATTTTGTTAAAAGCCTCAATAGTCCCATTTTCCTGAGGATGATATGGTGTAGTCTTATGGTGTGCAATCATGAATTCATCCAACAAAATTCTGATTATATCATTGAGAAAATGTGTACCCCCCACATCCTTTGGTCAAACTTAAAGGACATCCATAACTTGTAATACTATTTTACCATAGAAACTTGGCTTTTGTAACCCTTTGTATAATCCATTGTAGGCACTACTTTTTCCCACCTTCTCAAATAATTTATGCAAGTTATGGTATAACATGATCCAGATTCTGTGCGCAGCTACTAAAATGGGACTTATAAAATCTATAGCCCATTTCTCAAATAGTTCTCCACTAGTAATAGGTCTCAGAGGCATTTCATCTCGTTGTCCTAGTTTCCCAAGATGTTGAAAATGATCACAATCCTTGCAATAATCCTTACAATCTTTATACAAGGTCTCCCACCATAATCCAATGAGTAGAATATTTCATGCGGTGTCATCACCTATATAGTGGCCATCAATAATACCACCATGTGCTTATTCCATGATACTTGTGTGCTCATATTCCAGTACACAACAACATAATAATTTATCCCGACCTAATTTGTATAGGTCACCACTAATAAACATATAGGGTTCCACGCGTATAATAAGTTGTTTCTTCTCTAAGGATTTCATTCCTTCTAGCGCCATGCTTGTTCGTATAAATACAAAAATGTCCTCTAATTTTGATGGTGTGCATTGTAACCTATATAACTATGCATTGGGCATGGTATCTTCAATGGCATGTGCTTCTTCTCCTGATGTATTATGGATAAATGGTCTGGTCTAGAGTTACTTTTCCCTAGTTTTACCATGAATTGTGAAATCAAATTATTGAAATAAGAGTACCCATTTGCATATGCGCCCTTGTAAAATGGTCTTGTTTACCAAATACTTCAATGTCATGTGATCTATATAAAAGACAAATGGTGTAGCTAGCAGGTACTACCAAAATTTACATAGCACATAGATCATTGAAAAGATTCGTGCTCTGTACTTGTGTAATTTTGTTCTGTAGGAGTCAACTTTCTACTAGCAAAATAGATAGGATGATCTATAATTCATTCTCCAGGATGAGCCAATACTACACCAATGGTTGTGCCAGAGGCATCCACATCTACATGAAATGGTTGGTCCCATGAAGGAAATTGCATAATAGGCACGGTAGTAAGTTTCTCCTTTAATGTCTCAAAGGCACACTGTTGCGGTTATCCCTAGTAGAACGTACCCTTTCCTTTCAGTAACTCCTCTAAAGTTGCAGCAACTTTTGCATATCCTTTAATAAACTTCTTGTAATATCTTGTATGACCCAAAATCTGCATACCTCACTTTGAGTAGTAGGATCTTTTAGGTGATAGTGATTGCAACCTTAGATAGATCATCCAACAAACCTTCCTTGTAGATTATGTGTCCTAATAGTATTCCAAATTGTGTAGAAAATATGCACTTCTTGATGTTCAAAGAGATACTCAACTGTCTACATCTTTTAAACATTAAGTGTAGATTGTCACAATGATCCTTGACCAGTCCATACACTGTCTAATCATCTAAATAAACTGTAAGAAGTGAATAATTTTTTTAAATGCCGAACAACTATGTGTGAAAATACAATGGTGCATTTTTCATACCAAAAGGCATCATAGTATAGGTGAAGATACCTCATTCAAAAGTAGTAAAATTAGTCTTTTCTGATCCTCGTGGTCAATCATAACTTGATGATACCAGATAACCCATCTATAAATGAATAGATTTTGCACCCTGCAATGTCTTCTAGTATTTCCTCACTTGAATGGAATAGGAAAGGGATCAGTCACACATGTAGCATTCAACTCCCTGTAGTCCACACATATCATAATCCAACCATCCTTCTTGATACTGATCACCATTGGACTAACCCATTATGACTCCTTCAAGGGCTTGATGATTCCAGACTTTAACATTTTGTCAATCTCTTCTTTAACATTTTCATGCAAGTTGGGGTTCATCCTGTAGGGTCTCTTTCTAATTGGGCATGTATCCTCTTTAAGCTTTATCCTCATATCCCCTAATGATTTATGCACACCTTTAAGCTCATGGTACCCCCGAGAAAATAAATCTTGATAATCCCGTAGTAATTCTATAAGTTTTACCACTTGAGTCGACCAATAGTCCCCAATTATGGCCTTCTTAGGCTCAACATCTTATCCAATATTCAATTTCTTTGTCTTCATAGGTTCATGATAGGTGTGTGTGGTCTTATCTGCACTATCCAACACCTCACGCCTACCTGTTGAATGGTTTATATCTAGATTTTCTATTTCTTTGTCACCCACTAAGTAGAAAATTTTTCCTTTTTATTTCTCAAGGTAAGTACGCTGAAGTAGTGTGGCATCAACCTCTATTTCTTCAACATAACGTGCTCCTAAGTTTCCTTCATCCAATAAATCCTAAAGGAGTTTTTCAGCCTTTGTATTGTCTCCTCCCATAGTTAAGTGCTTTAGGAATTTTAATACTTCTTCCACCGAGAGGCTTGGTAGAGAAGAAGCCAAACGTTTGCATCATTCCTATAATTAAATTCTACCAATTTCCAGTCTCTCTATGGAGTTAGGCATATACATACCAAGCATGTGTGTAGCCATGTAAAGTGGAATAAAACTTGTGCACCCAGAGTGAAGGTGGTAAAGCTTCCTACCCCTCTATCCAGATTCTCTCACACTTCTGAACATGGTGTTGAATAGGTTGATTACCATGATAAGTACAAATTTGATTAGGTTCATTTCTCCTAAAGAACTTAGTAGTAAGAGAAATCCTAATTTCATTCCATCCTACAAGATTATCCTTTTAGACCACCCACCAAAGACGCTATTGTCCCGTGTAGTGTATATGCTTTCATATTCCTTATCTCCGGTGGGTCTATCCACCATTCTTATATGGCACGTAGGAATACCATAGGATCTCCTTCTCTGGTGTAACAAGGTACCAAGTTATTACCTATTCTTCGATATAATGTAGATTATATCCTTAGGAAATATGCTCTTTACTGCAAGACCCTACCAACTCATAAGTGTTATGAGCCCAATTATCACAAGCAACACTTGTAGTATCGCTAATAGACTATGCATCCTCCCACTGAAGGATTCCTTCTTTACATGGATCAAATACCTCTAGATCCTAGATGGTGCATATATAAATCCTATTCATCTCTTCTTCACTCAAGGGCTCAACATAGGGCATAGATTTTCCATCTATTAAAGGGATAATAAATCTTTCCTCCTTGTTTTCAAAGTTGATATAACCCTTGTTGAACCAAATATCAACATTATTTGCATAACACCAAGGACACCCCAATAGAGCTGGGAAGTTTTCTGACTCTTCCAGTGTTAAAACCTCAAAATATCCAGTGAACTTGGCTCTTGGCATGGTAATGGATGCATCTTTTAAAACTCTGATGGGAGTGGCCTTAGTCCAGTTATCCATGAACAATACATTTGAGGATGGCTGCAATGGAGGTCTCCCCATTTGTACCAATTCATCTAAGGTAATATAATTGACTTTTTTGCCTATATCAATCATTATATTACTCAATAGCCACCCATCCACAACAACATTCAAGGTTATTTCCTTATCATAATCTAGGCTATGTGGGGGGGATTTCCATGCGAGGATTTGACATCTAGTCTCGGTAATTATGTTTGGATTATTTCCTTTTAACCAATTACCCAAAAGTGGAATGATATTCTCTAGGCGTAACAATTTGCACACTTCTCTCAGGTCATCCATATTAGTTTGGACCATCTCGAGGCTTTCTCTTCTTTGTATCTTCCGTGATTGGCCCTTTAAATACTATATTTCACCTTGACGATTTTCGAGTACCTCCATGGTTTCTTGGTAAACATCCTTCGATGGGAAAGATCTGATTACCGTGCATGTAAAAATCCTCCTTAGTGATGGTAGGCCTCTACTACAATGCTTCTTTGTGGCACATTGCTTTAGTGTGGGTTGTGATCTTTACCTATAATGCCTTGGATTCTACTTCCAACTTGGGCATCCACTAATTTTCCATAGCACGTTGTATCCTAACCATCCTTGTGCCTTTTTTTTCCTATTTATGCTACTTTCTAAGATGCTCATATAAGTCTGGGCACTCCTCATAACTATGATTCTTTCCATAGAAAGAACATGTAATATTATGAGGAAATTTGTGCCTATAGTTGTTAGGAGATCTAGATGTATAATACATTCTGCGAGGGAACTTAATTCTTCAAACACCATGGCCTCAACCTCCATATCCTCCTCAAAACCCTTGACCTCTGCCACGACCTCCTTCAAAATTCCCTTCATCCACGATCATAGCATTCCCGATTGTGATCCCGATCCCGATGCTCATTATTTCCTTTAGATTTATTTGAAACTTGTATTTTTGTACACCGATATCTATAGCATCATGAATCGACCAATCAGGTGGCGATCTTCCATGCCATGAGTCATGGACCTATAGATTTTGCATTAGCATGAAATTTTCTTCCTTATCACATGTTGTAGTAATGGGAAGTGGCTAACATCATGGTTTAAATGACATATCTCACAATCTAAAAATAATGAGCGCATCGATATGCCCAGGACAACTATCCTTTGTGTGACCTTACACTTCACAATTTGTGCACCAAATTCCTATCTACATCTCATGTGCTCAATTTTCGATAGTTTCTCAAACTGATTTTCCATAGCTATGATCTGTGCTTTAAAAATGGGCTCACCCCAATGTCTATACTTCCAACTGCCTTAGCACGTAAGGCTACTTCAAGTGCTTCATGTGGATCAATGTATGTTTTATGTGATAGTGCCCTCCTAAAAGGTGTAATCAAACCTCCAACAAACCATTGTGCATGTTGGCTTGCATGAATATCATAAGACAACTTAGATAACAACATTTTGAAATGGGCATCATACTCTCTGACACTCTTAGTAGTGCCTTGCTTAATATCCTTGAGTGTACTTATACTCTTCTTCTCAAACTCAAGGATGTGAAACTCTTTAAGGAAAACATATTTTAAAGCTACATAGTCTACGCAAGTCTGATCAAGGTCAAACTTTATGTACCAACTGTGTGTGTGCCCTTGTAATGTAGTAGCAAATTGACTTTCCCTATGCTCAAAAGCCATGATTCCTTTTTTGTACCACATTATTTCACACATGTGTACATGTTTAGCAACATATTCTATTCCCTATACTCTGGAAGATGAAGAGACATCTCCATGTAAATATTATGGGGTTGGTGTGGACCTTGCCCACCTGATCTAGAACCTCCTGTGTTTCCTCTACCTCTAGAACCACCAGATCCACCGGAGCTAGATCCACCTATACCTCTTGATCCCAAACTGTAGCTAGGGTTGGACCAGAAGATGTACTTCCTTGTGTCCCAATAGTAGTACTAAAATGTACCTTGATAATCTGTGAAGTGTTACTACTCCCAGAAGATAGTCCAAAAATATATGTGCTTGAATTATGTGTGGATGATACACCCAAAAAGGTACTCCCATATAACAATGAAGCCATTTGTGATGTTGTCATTGTGCTTCTTATATGACTCACTCCTCTCTCACTACTTGAATTGGCTTGCTGATTATTTGTTCTACTAGTTATTGAAAGACCAAGTGCAAGGGAAAATTTACCAAGTGGATTCAGATGCACGCCTGCGGCCTAGGTCGTTTATTCTAGTGCACTTCTACGTGAGGCCAAGGAGGGTTCCCTGTCATGATTTCCCAAATGGGGGAGTTCCTAATGCTCGGGTTCCACGTCTTTTGTGTGAACTTCAACTCCTTTCTGAACTATCTTTCTCCACGATGCCAATGAAGAAGACACTTTGATGAAGTCCACCGATCCTTGTCAGATGATCTGATGAAATGCTCCAATATAGTGAACTCTAAATCCTTGAATTCTTTACACCATGAGAAACGTCATTTGGGTGACCCATGGACACCACAAACTAATTGTGTAGAAACACTTTTGAATGATTCCATCGATGACCACAAGCACCATTCATGAAGATCCCATCGAAGAGATAGATCCTTGAAAATGACGATGCTACGACACATGCAACATGATCAAATTGCTATGATGAATGAATATTTGATGAAGTGCATTTGAGTAATAAATAATGTTCATTCGCACTATGAAACAATCACCCCAAACAATAAAGTTCCACCATTCCTTTGGCCTTTAGATTGTGTAAATGAATGGGAAAGCGTAACAATCACTAAGAAGAGAAAACCATAACAATATTGCGAACTTGAATTTTCTTGCTCCTGTTGGAGATTAAATGTGCACCCATCCCAAATTACAAGAATCTAAGGCTTGAGACAACATGAGACTGTCTCCAAGTTGTGGGACTCAAACTGAGATAGACCTCTAGAGAAGGTTGGCTTCCTCTACTTACTCCTAATGTTAAACTACTCCTAGGAATTAAAATGCAACTATCTAGCTCTACTCTAACTTTCCAAGGGACTAGGGTGAGAAGGAGATGCATAAAATAGAAATCCTAATCTAAAGAAGGTGATAGCACAAAAAGTAAGGGGATGAATACTCCAACAAGAGAGAAGATGAAATAAAATGATGGTGAAGAGGGCCAAACAAAGACCATAGATCAAAATCACATTCAGGGTTCCACCTCCATGATGCACAATGAACACTAGTTCTAAAAAAACACATACAACACACATGCAAATGAATGAGAGGAAAGAGAGTATAATAAAATAATAGCCAAGGTGGAAATGAGCCACAAAACTAGAATTTTATTTCTTAAAGATCATGCACAAATCATCATGATACAAGAATAAGATGCAAAACATTATAGAAATCGATTCTAATGCATGCTACCCTTAGAAAACTTATGCAACATAAAATGATGCCTTCTAATTCCAAAGTATCCAACATTAAAACAAGACATCGCTTTACAATATATAGAAATGTAGAAGGAGAGAGAGAAATGTAGAGGGAAATTCAAATTTTAAATTTCTCCCACTAGCTGACCACCTTCATTTAATTTCTCAGCATACTCTAAGGAAGGTCTTGGATGCTTCTGCAAATCCATGTCTACATGTCATCCGCCTTGCTAAAGAAAGAAAGGTGCCCATACTGCATTTAATTCTAGTGGTTGAGCCGTCCGAGAAGACCTTTTGTGTGTTGGAGAAGATTCCTTGGTTTTTGTCTATTTTCCTCGATTTGATTCATAAAATCTGATTTGATTGTATAGAGAAGAGAAAAATCTTATTAGATTTGCAAAGATTTTGACAATCAAATCAAAGGAAAATTGATTTCTGGTTCCCACAAAAATTATCATTCTACTTTGTTGTGTGGTAATTTTCTCGATCTTGTATGGCTATTTGATATTTCTCGGGTGATTCCTTTATATCATGACACCATAGGATCCCATAGATTTTAAATTATTGTGCATGCCCTGATAATGTGACATGCTTCCTTGTGACCCGCGCATCATTTTTTATTTCTTCCTTATCCCACGATACCTTGAATATCAACCCCGAGATCCTTTCATCATTTCTGCAGAACTTTCTCATAAACCACGATTCGCATAAATCCTCCACGGATATGTTCCTTCATCCATGGGATACTCAAAATGTCCTCGAACTCTCCACATTCATCTTTGAATGTTTGCCAAGTGTAAGACTTATGAAAGTTGCTCAAATTTTGTAAGTGATGCAAAATTGGGCAACAACTCCCTAGGACACCTTATTGTACCTAGAAAAGGGGACTTATTATTTTTATTAAGTGACAATTTTCACCCTTTTTGGTTCTGACCATTGAGATTGTCCTTCTAGATCACCTATGTGCACATTGTTTGATCAAAATTTCTTTATGTATAGGCTTACTAAAATTAACAAGTGCCAATGTGGGAATATTACTATTTTTATAAATTAGGGTTCGGACCTTGGTTTTGATGAAACCAACTTTTCTGATATGGGTTTTTTCTCTTTAGTGCACCTCTAAAATTTCAAGTCTACCAGTGTCTAGAAATGGAAATTTTAATTTTTAAAGTTTTCACCGTGGGAAATTGGGGGTTCTTCACTTTGTGAAAATATGGAGTGTGCATGAAACAATTTCTTCTTGGATCTTTAAGGCACACTGGAACACTTAAATATTGTAAAAATGACACGTTGATTCATTCACTTTGCTTTATGAGGTATGAGAAAATATTCTCCATGGGTTTCAAAGTTTTTCTCGCAAAAGATCTCATTTTTCGTTCTTCAAAATCCATATTTCTATGTATTTTTTATTTTTTCAGATCATGGGAGCATGGATGGATTAAATGGAGGATGAAAATGGTGGATGAAATATTCAGTAGAAATTTCAGTAGCTTTTCGGTAGTCAAAGGAGAAATGTGGGGTATGGATGAAAAATGGCTAACTCCTTCCTTTTATAGCTTTTTAAAATGAAGAGAGGGGGTGGGGTACATTTTTTACCCCATTATCCCTTTTTTTTGGGACAATAGGTGTAATAAAATTCTCCTAAGCCCTATCTTGACAAGTGGCATGCATGCGGAGGTAGGTGGAGGAGCAAGTCAACTTGGTCAAAGGAGCTAGAAGTGAGCCGCGGGGATCATATGAATGTCCATGGTGCTAAAAGGGGTAAGGATGTAATTTTTTCTACTAATTTACCTTTATTTTTTGGACAATGATGACATATAAATGTGCCTAAGCTTAGTGTTGCCATGTGTCCCTTAGTAAATTTCACTAAGTACCGAATAACATACCTTCTAGGGTGACTTGGAAAGACCATATCTTGAGATCCTGGATGAAGTTTTAGATTCTTATTTATATGATTTTGCATTAAAAAGACATTTTGAGAATAATGGGAGGGGTTCCATGGCATTAATAAGATATCATTTCAAAAATATCATTTCAAAAACCCACTTTTAGTGAATTGACTCCTAAACCTCACGAAAATTCCAAGAATCTTCCTAAATTTGTTCCTTGATTTTATTGGCTCTTGAATCATTCTCCTTGATGAATTTGAGCATTTGATCTGTAGAGTTATTATTCTATAGGAATATTTTATCGCCACCATATTTTTTTCACCCATACCATAGTTCTTTTTATTCATTTAAGCCTAAATTTGACTAAGTATGAAGTTGAGTGCGAGAAGATGTCCACATGTCCCTTTTACACACTCGGGCCACAAAGCGGAGGAGTGTTCTCAAACTTGCGCCGCATTGACCACATGTATCATGCTTGATAAAGTTCCCCAGGTGGCTTGAAAATTCAAGAATATAGTAGAAATGTACAGGGCCTCCACGTGTCGCCTGAGTGCAATTTCAAATAAAGAGAAAGAAGGAACACCCTCAAATAAGTGCACACCCTCCACGCATCACTTATGCATATTTTTCAATATAAATCCCTAGGAAACACCCTTAGACAAGAATAAAACCTCCATGTGGTAGATATGGAATCATCACCAACCGAAGGAGTGCAAGTTGGATGAATTAAAGGCAATCATAAATATCACCGATAGGAAGTTGAGATCTTGCCCAAAAAATGAAAGATCCTGTAAGAAACTTGAATGTTTTCGGTGGAATATCTAATTCCAGACATTGAAGTGAGATCCAAAAGGATCTATAAAGGGAGGTTCGATCCAAAACTAAAAAAGGAGGAATAGAAAAGAAACAAACTAGAGCTACGAAAGGGATTCTAAGATTAATTATTGTATTTGCTAGCCTTAGAAAGGCTCTGTTGTAGAAGAAATTTGTAATCGATGTCGTATTAGACTAACATATTATTTTCTCTATGAATAAAGAGTTCTGTTCTATGCATTTTAGATTTCAATATTCTATGTCTTTCATCCTTTACTGCTGGTAGTTTTAGAAAATTTTGAAGATCTATCATGCTATATGCCCTTGGGTTTTCTATATGCATCTATCATCTACATATTATTATGTTTTGCACCTTTTCGCCTCTGATAATCCAAGATACTTCTAAAAAATAGTAGACCATGTTAAACACTCTTCGTCTATTTCAAGCAGTTTCCCAAGATCTATCTCTGTGTCTTTTAAGATTTGTTTCGGCGTATCAACTTAGTTAGTTTTGCACTTCATTTTATTTTTCCTCTAACCTTACCTCACACCATAGAGAAGAGACAACTTCTTTAAAATCTGGAGTTTATCTTAGCAAGCACATCCCAATTCTATAAGGTATCCGATGAATCTAATGGTTTATCCACAAAGATTATCATCAACATTTTTCTGCACGCTTTGGTGGCCCATAAACACCTACACATCTTAAAACTCCATCATCGAAAATCTATTGATTTCAGCAGTACTAAGTTTTGTCTTCTCTACTTTACGAGACAAATGCAAACAAGAGAAAGGATGAGAGAAGAAGTTGTGTTTGAATACTTATAGATATGTCCACCACGTAATAGAAGAGGTAGATAAATTTAGAGGTCTCTGTCTCCTCTAAACTAGACTCTCTCAACACCTCCGCTAGGTAGGCCCTTCTTATAGTCAAGTAGAATCCTCAGACCTATTTTAATGATTTTTTTCATGGAATTAAGGGAGTCCACTCATCCTACCCACACCTTCAGTGGTGTGTAATATTATTCTAGCTAACGTGCTAAAAGTGCTACTCAAATTTAGTGGAGAAAACTTCAAAATTGCAGAGGAACACCTACATGACGTAGCGGAAATATGTATGGTACATTATATTAGGGAACAAGACATAGCCTTGTGGTTACTAGCTACTTCCCTTAAAGGGAAGGCTCTGGATTAGTACCGATCCCTAACCCCTAATTCTATTGGCACTTGGGACTAACTGGGAAATGTCTTGGTAGAAATATTCATCAAGAAAGGGGATAGATCCTCACTCCTACAACAACTTATCAACATCAAGAAGGCTCTGCAAGATCTTATGAATGATTTTAACACTATATTTTGCAAACAATGGTAGAGGATTCTGTTCTAGCAAGGCCAAAGTAGGTATGGCTATTGTTTTTTACTTAAAATCTTTGAATTTGGATATTTCTATGATGATTCAATCATTAGGAGGGGACTCTTTACCACAAGCCTATAATATTGTAATCCAAGTTGAGAACAATTTAATAGATGCCGGTAAACTTCCCACGAGAGCCCCTTTGCCAATGTACCCCAAAATAGCTTTCCCTCCACAAGCATTGGTCCCAAACTCTACCCAAACCCCTATGTCCATGTATAATTACCCACACTATCATCTGGTGCCAATTCCCACTACAATGTCATCATCTTCTTCTCCTAAAATGGAGGAAGTCAAAAATATCCTTAGAAACTTCTCTAACAAGATAATAAATCTTAAAAGGAATTAGAGCACTTACCCAAGAAAAAAATTAGCAAAGGTATTAGGGTGGGAGGCCTACTATCCCTCACAACATAAGAATACCTAGAGACTACCATTTTTGCAGTCATTGAACCAAGTAATCCTAGTTCCAACACTACTCTAGACTATCCCACCTAATAGCAGAGGAGGAATGGTACCCAAGAAAATAATTAGATAGAAGATCCTAATGCACGGTCCTTCCCTTGTAATATTCCCCACATGCCAAGATATTGTCCTCAAGGAAGTTTGCAACAAAAGGTAGTTGAACAAAGAGAAAGGGAAGGAAATGATGCTAACACATCAAGATCTTACCAATCCATGGGAGTTCAAAATGTAACCTTTATTGTATAGATTCAAGGGATGTACCTAGAACAAGAATCAGAAATTACACCAAAACACAAGCTTTTCTCCGGGTATAAGGATAGGAATTCATATAAATGAGGTAGCTACTTCCAATTGAGTTCAATTTAATTACATCACTTATTTCAAAAATATATGATAGAGACAGGATCTCCTATTGTAAAAACATCCCCTAACCATCATGGTCTCACTTTGCCGATGGTTGTAAAAGGAATAAAACCTAACTATCCGAATCGGGATGCCCTCCATCCTACAATAGAAGGAATAAAACACCAGTCATCATATAAGACATCATTTCCCAAACCAATTGATGTAGTCCAACAACTCAAGAAAGCACTAGCTAACGCATCCTTGTAGGATCTTCTGGGCATTCTAGAGCAAAAGGAGTTTCTCCAAGAAGCATTTAAATCAAATGACAACCCAACCACCACAAAGAAAGAGAAATATTAGGTAAAAGTTATTTGAGCCCCAAAAGAGGTAGTGTTGTTAAATCAGAAGGGAGAAATAAGTAAACGAAGACCCAAACCCTTTTTCATGAATCTCATTATAGGTAGCAAATTATTACATAACTCCATGATAGACACTGGAGCAAGCACTATAATCATGCCCAAAGAAATTATAGATGCTTTGGGAAGTAAATATGAGCCCTTCAAGAAAGGGGTCATGTAATTAGATGGAAAATCATTTGAAACCATAGGAGCTATCAAGGGGCTCTTGTTGAAGCTTTATTCCTACCCAAACATAACCATTCCATAGGATATAGTAGTAATTGACATTCCACCAGTCTTCGATGGTGTCTCGACATGATTTCACATTTAAAATAGGATGTTATATGCCCCTTGATTGGTCCCATTTGATTCTGTGGACCAAGTATGGGTCTAAGATGAAAGTATTATTGGAACCCCTTGCCAAAGAACATATAACGGACCAAGTGGTCTCATGCTTTGAGGCTTACCACGCTATGATGACAAGAGAAGAGGAATCATATATAGAGGAGGGTGATATTCAAAGCGGCATTCATTTAGCCAACCTTCCCCCTAGCAATCCCTTTGAGGAATTTGATTCAACTGGTTTGGGTACTTACTTCATCTTCGATGAGGACTCCACGATTCCAAAGGTGGTAAAAGAAGAGGATAAAAGATAAGGGAATCTTATCAGAGATTCCCAAACATGGACCCTACATTTTTATGGAGCTATTATCCAAATAGCTCTCCTAGCGATTTGGATAGCTTACATACACATTTTGGCCCTAAGTTATCTATTAAAGAATTGATCACACTCAAAATCATTTGGCACATCCTCTTGGTCACATTTTTCTTACACGCCCTTTCATTCCTCCTTCTACTTTCCCTCACGCCCTCCTTCTCGTGCGTTCACCTTCTTCCAAGTCAATTTCCTTCTACCCTGCATGCCTAAGTCTTTGACCCTTTGCACATTTCACCCATTACTTTGTAATAGTTACACCTTAACCATACGTTCTTTTCTCACCAGTTTGATTCATCTCCCCATACACATCACTTGTGATCCCTCCACACTTTCCTTTTTTTTCTCCCCGTGCCCTTCTATTCTAGATCATCTTTTTACTCCCTTAAGTGTGCCACGTGTAACAAGAAGGGGTACCGAATCCTCACAACAAATGAATGATTGACACGTGGTAGAAATGAAAAATATTTTCTGATTGGCCATCATCTCGGCCCAATCAAGATGCACCATGGATTTTGTGTACATTGATGACTTTGACATCTTCGATAGCCATATAATCAGCTATAGAGCTTATATTGGCATGCACTGGACTTGTGAGAATGCTACGACATCGAGTAAAAGTGCCAAAAATTCAAATTTCAAATTTTGGCAGATCTAGTAGGTGAGAATTGGGAAAACGTCTCTCTGAACATTGATGAGCAGATCTGATTTCTCTAACCACCTAATTTAGTATGATCAGCTCTATTTTTTCTTCAACATGTCAAATAGGCATGGGAAAGCATATTTCACATATTTCCAAGTATATTTACAGAAAATGAATGCTTCGTGTTGGTGGTTGTGCTTCAAATTCGGGTTTTCCTCCTTTTCCATTCTTCCTCCATGGATTCATCTATAAATGTAAGAACAAGGCTCATTTATTATGTTATATACTACGGATCCTTACGTGTGTTGCTAAGGAATCCATATTTTTTGTATTCTAAGTTGTAGAACTCCGTGTTTGGATCTTGCATGTGGATATCGGCCTCTTTATCATTGTAATAATTCTGTGCATTTTGGAAGTAATGGAAGCATCATTTTCAGACTATTCTCTATCCTAGTGTGTTTACATTTATTCTCCTTTCCTTTTCTCTTGCATTGTGTATTGTTGTGCTACTTCAGGTCCCTTGCAGCTCCATTCTTGGTTTTGTTCCATAAGGATGACTTAGTGAATGCATGTTTTTGTTCTACTCATGCACAACCTCCTCTCACACATTCCCTATCATTCTTTCTCAAAACAGATAGTGTTCATACCTCTTTTTGGTGCTATCACCTTTTAGTGTAATTTACTTCATGTTATCCTTCTTTCCCTGGTCCTTGGCATTCTTAGCTTAGTTTTCCTTTCAACACGGGATTAGCGGTAGAAATAGATACGAGATAGAGGAACCAACCTTCTCCGAGATTTGTCCCAAGTTTGCAAGGTCCCACAACCTAGGGAATGGTTCCATTGTGGTCTCGGACACCTTGACTCTTTCAAGACCCAAGATACGGGTGTATTTACTGAGTAACCAATAGCTTCCGACACACCGGTGAGACTAGCATTGAAAGCTCAAATTTCATATCTCTAAGTTCTGGTGTGTGGACTTAGTGTTTCATCCTTTGAAGAGGTTCCTTTCAAACACATTTGGTGACTCTCCATATTTTAAAATCTCTGTTCCGGTAGTCCTGAGCACCTTTCATGAGAAGAGTGCACACAAGAAGAAGTGCAGTAGCTGAAGACTCTTTTGAGTACCTCCAACTATCTCTGAATTTTTTTCTAGAAATCCCACATTCGCATCTCTATCTCTAGTGTATCGTGCCCATTCAACTCCTACAAATAGAAAACCTATGTGCCCTACAATGGCACATCAACCACCTCCTCCATTAAGAAGCTTTGCAAACTTTGATGGAGGGAGTCCCTTACTCTTGGCATGCAGCATGATATGCCCAATGGTGCACTCAAAAGTATTCCTTACTTTACTGGTGAGAATCAAGTCACCCCTCAGGAGCATATCCAGGATGTAGAAAATGTGAGTTCATTCTATCTGATCACACATAATTATGTAGCAAGATAAGGTTGCTTGTGAACTATTTTAAAGGTAAATCACTTCAATGTTACCGAGGCTTGAGACTTGGATCTATCACTAATTGGGATGAGCTAGAACAACTCTATGTAGTTATTTTGAAGACAAGTCAGATCACATGTCTTTGGTGGAGCAATTGACAACAATAAGGAGAGTGTACGATGAGTAGATGACTGATTTCAACATTAGATTTTAGAAGACTTGGGACAAAATTCCCCTTGTGGTAAGACCTATAGCCCAACATGCTTTCCTTTATTATCTGAAGGCGCTCAACAATGACATCTCAGTTATGATCCAATCTATCGAAGGTAGGACCCTACCATCTACTTATAACATAACATTAAGGGTAGAAAATAGTCTTATTCAAGTAGGAAAGTTGGCTCCTAGACCGCCCATGCAATTGTTCATAGAAATGTCACAAACGCCCCAGTATTTTGTAGCCCCTATTCCTACTCCTAAGCAAAGCACACAACTAGTTTCCTTAACATCCTATTCTCCATCACAACAAAAGGAAGATGAAGAATTGAAGGCATTGATCAAAAATTTATGAAACAAGTTCCTATCATTAGAAAAGTAGAAAGCGCAAGCGTATAGAGGAATTTCTAATCAATTATATGGCCAAGGCAATCATCCATGGTGAAATCAATACAGAAATCAAATATACACGCCAAACGAGTAGAATGATAGGTGGTAACCTAATGCACATCTGCCCTTGCAAGTTATCCCTCTTGCGCCTTCTCTCCTAGCACTCGAGTGTAAGCCGAGTGCTCATTCCAGATTCAAAACAACTTGGCACAAGATTCGGAGTGGCACTTTCATTGCAAAATACCTTATAGTCAGTACCATTGTGATAATGATGTGTGTGCCCAAGCCTTCATGATCTAGAATGCTTCATCTTGTGAGCCCTCAACAAGCACCCATGAAGTAGATAACTATACTGAGATGAAAATGAACACATGACCTTCAACTACACTCGACCCCGAGGTCATGCCAAAGTAGCCAATGTTTGAATGTGTGTGGCTAACTATAGGAGGATCAGTGACTAAGATCTAGTAGTGTGATCTCCTAGTAGCCGAGTTGACAAAGGGGAGACTTAGAGGCTATGAATAGGTAGCGTAAATTCCCTATGGTTTGTTTACCTAATTTGGATCTAAGTGCTAAACTAGTTTGAAGTGTCCATGTAAACTGAATGAAATTAATAATCTATGCTACTACTAAAAGGAAACTAATCTAAACAAATCACATAACCAAAATATTACAATCACAAACAACAATTCACTTTTATTCTAAATAATCAAATCTACTTTTACACTAAAACTAAACAAGAAAATAACCCGGTGTGGTTATTTGCCTATGCTGAGTGTATTGAATCTAAACTAACCTAAAACAAGTGATTTTCCAAATGATCTATGATGTGTAGACAACCTCCTACAGATATTCTCTCCTTAAATCCACATGGACGGGAAGAAGAAGATCCTTCATGGGGATCACTACGAAGATTCAAACCCTCTTGGAAATTAACTATTTGTAAATGAAAAGACATTGATTTCTACTCTATTTGATATGGAATTGAAATTAACAATTTGATAAACAAAGAAAACAAATACACAACTCAAACCTAGAAGAGTAATAACCTTAGTAAATCTAGTAGTATCGTATTTTTCCCTCGTTCTTTCCTTTTGATCTTTGAGTGTTCATGTGAGTCGAAAGAATTGGGAATGCAAAGAATAGTAACAAGAGGATGGCACTTGCGTAATGGAAGCTTGGAAGAAATCTCGATGCAATGCAAGTAGAAGAGAGATAGCACAAGAGATCGAGCTTGGATATGCAATTCCTAGCAAGATTATGGCAGCACAACAATGCGCAAGATACACAAAATTCTAAGGTATGCCTTTAGATTTAATACAAGAATGAAATATATAGGAATGGATGCTAGAATATTAGTTCATGCACAAGGAATTGAAGGGAAGTTCCACTCACTAAATCTATTTAAAAATAGAAGGAACTACGAGAACCAAGAAAACGCATCTATTTTTAGTAAATTCGACTCATGGACATGTTCAAAAGTCAAACTTAAGTGAATTGTCACATGTAATTTCTCACATGAAGATTTTGGAAAAATTGATCGGGAGCACCACCTTACGCGGGGTAGTGGTTTTGGACTACCACCCTCCCTCGGCGGTTGTTTGCAAACCACCGCCCAGGAAGGGTGGCGGTTTTGACACTTAAGGCCAAAGCAAGCACAGAATGAAGGGGAAAACTAGAAAAATGCAAGGAGAAGCTATGTAAGGCTATTTAGGCTACAAATATATACTGTAAGTGGGCTTTGGAGCTCGAACACCTTCTCGAAAGGATTTTGAATCATCACTGGGGACTTTTGTAACCGTTTTCCCAAAAATGTAGCACATGTAATTTTGGGTGCATACATATTGCCCCTCGGAGAAGTGTCTTAGCCATGAAGAGGTGTAAAATGTAGAGTCCAAGTATGGCATTCCTGAAATGGGGAGTTAGAAGCTATACTTGACATGCCCGTGTGTTAAAATCTCACCATCTAAACTCCTGCTACCTACAAGAGAAAAAGAAGACTCAAGTGTAGATAGATAAAATATTGAAAAATAAACACTAAATTAAAATGATAAGAGGACTTACCATCTGTTCAGGGGATATAGAAATATACCTACACCAATACTCCAACCTTGTGAACACATACACTCAAAATGAAGTTATAACAACATATGTGTGTGTGTGTGTGTGTGTGTGTGTGTGTGTGTGTGTGTGTGTGTGTGTGTGTGTTTGTGTGTGTGTAAACTCATTTTCAAATTCATTTGTGCATACTGACTTGGTGATTTTTGAGCTCTGAGCCCATGGTGACCATTTTTTTCATTTTTAAGAATGGTTGAATTGGAATGGATTTGTGTTAGGCTTGCCCTTTTGTTTTTGAATACTTTTGAGAATAAATCCTAAGAAATTCGTAACTAGAGCAGTCATAAGGGGCCTCAAAGGGGTGGATAGGCGAGTGCCTTTATTGCTTAGTCTCCATTTTGTGAGGCATATGTGATGTTTTGGTATTTCATGCTCATTGCAAGCATTTTTACCACACCTAGTGTGTGATGGAATTATATAAAACTATGACACACCATGATATGTACTTGATATTTCTTTTTTGGCTTGGTTATTCCTTGCATAGAGTTATATTACGGTGGTGATTTGATTCACGTGTGTACTCTTAGATGTTTATAATTTCTAATTTTCTATGCTTTTAGAATGTATGTAGTGGATATGAATGATAACAGAATGCTTTCTTTTTGTATTTCATAATGCTGATATATGATAATGCAAACACCATGTGATGTTGAACTTTAGTTTCTTTAAGCAATCTTTGATACTTCATATTGTCTTTGGAAAAATGTGGTGATACAATGACATGATAAGTAAATGTACTTTCCCCACTCCTAACTCCATGCAACTAGTAGGATGCGAGGGCTCAACACCAAGAGTGGAAAGGGTACAAGTTAAGAAATTTTATTGAATGGTAATGATGAGGGAAAGACAATGGTTTGACAGGACCAAATTACGACACTACAACCTCACTCTACCAAAGTTTTCTTCATATTTTAGAATGTGAATTACCTTCCAGATTATCTAGACCTAGATCCGTAGATGGCCACTTGGTTGACAAAATCTAGTTTTGAGGTTTTAAACTCTTTTAGATTTTTGGACATATAACTCACTTTTCTTTTAACTTATGAACTCAAAATTTGATTTAATTGTTTATGAATTTTAGATTTTTCAAAGAGACCCCCTACACCTTGCCTCATGCTACCAGTAGGAAGCACGAGCTTACCACCATGGACAAGGCATAGGCGAGTAAGGGAATTTCCTTCGTTTCCCAACCCTATGTCACTAGTAAGAGATGCAAGCTCAACACCAAAGGTTCATAGGGAAAAGAAATGTGTAAATTAAAAAATTCTATTGATTTGTATTTGACTTACTTATTTGGGAAAAATATTTAGAATATTCTTATTTCCAAAGAGATGTATATGGGATAGATGTGACACCATGAAGCTTCTAGAACAAACTATAGGCAAAGAAACTTAACCTAGAAAGAGACTGTAAAGCGAGCGAAGTATGTAGGCCTTGGTATGATCACGGTCAAAACTTTGTCTTATCTTGTTTGGATTGATGAAATGATTCGAAAACAATTGATGACACCATGAAAATTTGAAGAGATATGATTTGAATGTTTTTGCCAATGTTTTTTAGAAGTTTTTAGGATTTTCTCTAAGAATAAGTCCCTTGATCACAAATTTACAAAATGAACTAGCAGATGAAAATGCAATGCAGATGTAGTAATGTACATATGGGAATGCAGGTGAAACTACATGTCATGATGTGTAAGGTGAATAAATTTGATGAATATCAAATTCTTCACCCCTAAAAGTACACATTAGAAAACCATTATCTTAAAAAAAATTGATCTCTTGACAAGGGCCTACCATTCTGGGTTTAAACTTACAACCCTTTCCTAGAAGTGTATATGTCCAATCATTAAAATCATTTGTCTTAAAGAGGTTTTCGTGTGCCTCTTTGTCACATTCTTGAGACATGGTGTGTGGGTGAACATGACTATGCTTCTCATCCTTATCTCCTATGTGGAGCATTGTGTTTACTTATAACTCTTTATGAATGATGAGGCCTTGCCCCATGGCTATGGAAAGCTTAGTTTCAGATGCACATGGGTTAAAAATAAGGTTAAGAATAGAATAACCCCCAGAGATGGTTTTTATGGGCATCGTTTCAATCTCAAATTTGCCTTCTTCATTTGTTAACTCTATCATGTTCACACCTACATCTAGGTCATTGGAGGAAGAGATGATAAAGCGAGAAGACTACCCATTCCCCGTGGTTCAAATGGGAGGAAAATCAGATCATCACTCTCTAAGAGTTTCATAATTTTTTTACGTGGTTTTTTTTGGACCTTTGTTTCCATAGATATTGATTTATCCTTATCTATTTTTTCCAACCTAAATGTTTTTGGGTTAATGACTTCAACCTTTGGAACATTCGGGGTGACCGAGACTAACTCTTTTGTTTGAGGTGGTTTGTTCAATTGGTTTGTAGGAAGTTCATACTCTGTATGGACTCCTTTATTCTTCTTGAGGTTTTCTAAGTGTATATCGAAGGGCTTAGGATCCCCTTGAGTGATGAAGACCTTCCTCAAATGGAGGAATATAATCTCTTGGAATAGTGTAGAAGGAATAGCCTTCATTCGATGAATCTAGGATCTTTTGAGGATCATGTTATAACTTGTTTCCCTATTGATAATGTAAAAATCCATCAAGATGGTTTTGGACCAAGTGTGATTGGAAGAACTATGGTTCCAATCAAGGTCACTTTAAGGCTGTCATACCCACATAACGTGTTTCTTGTAGAGGAACCATTTGTTTCTCCATATCCAAAATTTTGTAAAAAGAGAAGGGAACCACATTAATAGCAGCCCCATCATCAATGATGGCTCTCTTAATACAATTTTTATAAACCAGAGACTTGTAAACATAAGGCGAGATCACCTTCTTAGGCAATTTTAGTGTTAGATGGCATCTTTTCTACATAAAAAACAAACCCAGTATCCCTATCATTCTACCCCAGAGGATGTATGTAAAATTCAATATGATTTATTTGAGTGCTATGGGGTGGCATAACATGGATTAGATGACCAAGACCTAGTGCATTGAGTAATGCAAAACAATGCACAAGTGAATTCTTCAGCAAATCTAGAAATGAAATGTGAGAAAAGATCTTGTTCAAATCCAATATTAAATCATAGGATCCTACCTGTTTTTTTTATTGTGGGAAGGAAAGATCAGGTAGGGGTTGTGAAATGTACTCCTTTTTCGAGTTGTTGCATTAATTTCATGCTCAACCTCTAGCTCAACTAATCCCAATATTTTTGTGTTATCGTTTGAACCAAGGTTAGGAGCAACCCAAGAGTTATTGGAAGTTGAGGCTTCATGGTCATTGTTTCCTATAGGAATGCCTTTGTTTGTGTTTTGTGAATTCACCTTGAAGTCTTCACAATGTGTAGGGAGTGGATCTTGAAATATGCTCACATTAGTGTTTTGAGGAGCTACAGGTCCTATATAGTCAGATTGCGAGTTTGTTTCAGGATTTTCTAAGAACATGTCTACAAAGAGTTGTATTTGGTTTTCGGGAAGTCTTTGCATAAATTTGTTGTAATCATGGTGATTCCCATCATCATGGCCTCAAACCTTATGGAAACCACATTATAGGTTAGGGTAAGTAATCTTTTGGTCTTTGATAATCATCTTGATGTTGTTGATTATAACCTTAGTTGTAGTTTTGAAATCGATTATTATAACAATGATTCATTTCCCCTTATCCAAAGTTTTGATACTGGTTTGGGCCTTGGGTTTGATTTTTTTTTTGTAGTGGAATATTTACATCAACCGTGTTGATATAAGAACAGATTCTTGAGATTATTTGATTGCCTCGAGTTTGTTGTTATTGTTAGTGTTGGCATTGTTTGAAAAACCAACGTTCTTATCTTTTTAGTAGCACCATGATTGTGATTCACACCTTTAGGTCCTTGGTTGTTGGCACCATTGTTTTGATAATTTGCATTATTATTTTGATTTGGGGATACCAATTTCCCTTTGAGACCATAGGTCTTATGCCCACTATCTATAGAGGCTTGGTTAATCCAAGCGCTCCTTTTAATACTTCCTCATAACTATGGAAAGAATTTTTGGACCTCTTCCTTAGTCTCTTGATTGAGAGAGTGAAGGAAAAGATCACAAAGTTCCATTTGGTCCATGTTGGGTGTACTTGTAAAGGAATAGAGAACTTGGCACCATCTCTAGATGAAATGGGCAGTAGATTCATTTTTCTCCTATCTAATATCTAGGAACCCCCTATTCCCTATACACAACAACTTGTTCACGTCAAATGCTTTGATGAACTCAGAAAAAAGTTTTTTAAAGGAGTGTATAGAAGCACGGAATATGGTAAAATCAATCCAATGTGATTCCTTCGAGAGTCTTTGGAAATATCTTAGCCACTATAGGATCCCAAGGAAGTAATTCCCTAATAACATTAGCATAGGCCTTGATATGAGTGTTTGGGTCTCCTTGTCCCTTAAATTTTGGAAGATCCAGAAATGGGCATGGAAGCATGACACCATGCATGGTGAAGTCAAGAGGCTCCTTTAAGTACTTAGCATATGTACCCATTGCGTAAGATTCCACCATTGAATATCCTTGATAAGGAGGTGGAGGAGGAGGAGTTGGATAAGCTGCACTATAAGCATTGATGGAACATATGGGGTCCTTGATATGGCATGTAGGGAGTGGGAATGGTATATGGGTCCATTTGGGGAGTTTTTGAATACATATGCATGTAAGGTGGGATAGCTCTAGGATATGGACTAGCGGGCATAAAACTAGGGAATTGTTACATTGCCTATTGTGGTGGAATTCAAGAACACACTTCTAGCAAGCCCTTACGTAGGATAAGCTTGAGAAGGATGAAGACCCATCCCTAGTGTGTCTAACCTATGAGAATATCACCTGGATTTGAATGAGCCAAATAACCTTGTTGTACAAGATATTGTGTTAGTTTCTCATGGGAAGGGATGTATCCTTTATTGTCAACTAGATACCCCATGTTATGCCCTATTGCATGTGTTGGTTGTGAAGTCTGGGAACTTTCTAGTTCTCTAATCCTCCCCACTAAAGTAGAAATGAGATTTTTGGGAGAAGATTGAGTTCCTTGTTGGGGTTCCCGTGGCATATGGTTTGATTGAGCAGGCTCATGTTACCCTGTCATGAATTGTTCAGTGTTATAATTCTTTTCTTCCTCAGAAGTAAGAATCTTAGGATAGTTATTCAAAATATCGAGAGGCTATGGCCTTCATTCTATCTAAAGATTCATCTATCTAATGCAAGAGGATTATTTATTCGTGTAAATAGATCATCCTCTGTTGATTACATGGAAATGTGAGGTCTTGACAAGACTCTATGGTAAGAACCTGTTTCATTTGTGATAACAACGTGGTTTGTATTGGGTTGATCATTTTGAATGTTTAATGGTTGATCAACCTCCTCCATCCTTACATAGCTAATGGGGTTTGAAGTGTAACTAGTAGAGGTTTGGACGTTTCTTGTGTAATTGTCACCCCACCTTGAAAGAGAAGCAGGATTGTTGTGGTTTCATGTCGCCCCACCTTGAAAGAGAAGGGGATTGTTGTGGTTGCATGTTGGTGTAATATCTATCAGAGCCAAATGGCCCACCAAACTCTCTTCGGACATATTTTAGAAAGTATAAAATACCTACCAAAATAGGGGAAGAAACGGAGAGGTGAGGTAATAACAATGAAAGAAAAGGAAACAAGAAGGAATTAATCCTTCACATCGGGTTCACCAATTTTGTACAGATGAAAATGAACACGTGACCTTCAACCACACTTGACCCCCGAGGTCATGCTAGAGTAGCCAATGTTTGAATGTGTGTGGCTAACTATAGGAGGATCAGTGACTAAGATCTGGTAGTGTGATCTCCTGGTTGAGTTGACAAATGGGAGACTTAGAGGCTATGAACGGGTAGCGTAAATTCCCTATGGTTTATTTACCTAATTTGGATCTAAGTGCTAAACTAGTTTGAAGTGTCCATGTAAAATAAATGAAATTAATAATCTACACTACTGCTGAAAGGAAACTAATCTAAACAAATCATAGAACCGAAATATTACAATCAAAAACAACAATTCACTTTTATTCTAAATAATCAAATCTACTTTTACACTAAAACTAAACAAGAAAATAACCCATCTATTTATTTGAATGTACTAAGTGTATTGAATCTAAGCTAACCTAAAACAAGTGATTTTCCAAATGATCTATGATGTGTAGACAACCTCCTATAGATATTCTCTCCTTCAGATCCATAGGGATGGGAAGAAGAGGATCCTTCACTAGGGGATTGCTATGAAAGATTCAAACCCTCTTGGAAATTAACTAACTACTTGCAAATGAAAAGACATTGATTTCTACTCTATTTGATATGGAATTGAAATTAATAATTTGATAAAAAAAGAAAAAAAATACACAACTCAAATGCGGAAGAGTAATAACCTTAGCAAATCTAGTAGTATCGTGTCTGTCCCTCGGTTATTTCCTTTCGATCTACGAGTGTTCATGTGAGTCCTAAGGATTGGTAATGCATAGAATAGAAACAAAGGATGGTGCTTGAGCAATGGCAGCTTGGAAGCAATCTGGATGCAATGCAAGTAGAAGAGAGATAACATAAGAGATTTGAGCTTGGCTATGCAATTCCTAGCAAGATTATGATAGCAAAACAATACAAGATACACAAAATTCTCAAGCATGCCTTTTCTTGAATATAAGCATGAAATATATAGGAATGGAGGCTAGAAGGTTAGTTCATGCACAAGGAATTAAAGGGGAAGTTCCACTCACTAAATATATTTAAAAGTAGAAGGAACTACGAGAACCAAGCAAACGCATCTATTTTTAGCAAATTTGACTCATGGACAAGTTCAAAATTCAAACTTAATTGAATCGTTGCATGCAATTTCTCAAGTGAAGATTCTAGAAAAATCAATCAGGACCGCTGCCGCCCCGCTGCGAGTGGCGGTTTGCAAGCACCTGCCACCTGTAGGGCCGCGGTTTTGACACTTAAGGCCAAAGCAAGCACAAAATGAAGGGGAAAATTGGAAAAATGCAAGGAGAAGCTATGTAAGGCTATTTAGGCTACAAATATCTACTATAAGTGGGCTTTGGAACTCGAGACACCTTCTCGAAATGATTTTGAATCATCACTGGGGACTTTTGTAACCATTTTCTCAAAAATGTAGCATGTGTAATTTTGGGTGGGTACAATAACCCTGAATATCCAAAAGATCCTCTAAAAACCAATTTGATATTCTTTGGCATAGAGGACTTCTATGCAATCAACCAAGCTGCAGAAGATATAAGTAGACCGCACCCAAGTTGTGGATAACATAAGATATAAGAAAATAATATTAGAGTCTAGCGCAAAGGTCACAATCCCAACAATATACAAGAAGATCTTCAAAATAAAAAGAATCAGACAAGACCTCTTGTATCAAAATGTTCAAACTCCTATGCGGGAGGTTTTGTATAAAGCTCCTTCCAGGCGGTGAGCACCCATCCTTTGGTAGGCCAGGCCTCTATTCCAGCTAAAGTTCAGGATTCCACACCTAAACACTCAAAAATGGATGTTGTTCCCCAAATTCACAAGGTGGGGGGGATTCCATTCAGCATTATTAACTAGATGAAGAAGAAAAACATAAACTTCATAATGTGGGATTCCCTGACCATTCCATCTTAGCGGGATCTACTATATGAAGATTTGGCACAACTTCCATGCATTGACCCGATTATGAAAAAGGCACACATCTGTCAAAATATTTCAAGAAGAGGAGAAACAAGTAAAAAAATTTGGTAAAACCCCACCCTTATATATGTCCTTGATTATAGGAAAACACATAGTGCATAAGCGATTAGTTGACTCGGGCTCTAGTACTTTTGTTATGCCTAAGAAGATAGTTGATGTCTTAGGTCTGAAATATATCCCTTTGTCTAAAGAAGTCCTACGACTTGATGGATCAATTGTAACTACCTTGGGAGTCATCAAGGATCTTGAGTTAACTCTCCATCCATCTCCAAGCCTGATAATTACTCAAGACATGTTAATTATTGACCTTCCTCCTTTGTTTACCCTATGTCTATCAAGAGAATTTATTGCTAAAGTGGGTGGTTACTTGTCTTCTAATTGGTCTCATATGTTATGCAAGAAAAGGTATGGTACCGGTTTACCATATAAGTTGAGCCTATATTTTCTTATCATGTAGAGACATATGTTCCATCCCTTCTCAAGCCAATTGTCTTATCCGGAAGAAAAAGTTTTAGTTCTGAAGAGCGAGTCTCTTCCACCCTCATTCAAGACCTAGTACTTGATGAATGGGTGTAGAGGCATAAAAATTTTGATCCCTATGCTAAAGAATTGGAAGCCTATGAAACTAGGCTTGATACTTGTGCATTCTACAATAAAATGCTACACTTCCACGCGCACTCATAAGAGACAAAGTTCAAACTAGTCTATGAAAGTTATACTTTGATGGATCTAGAAGCAGAAATGGCACAGGAGTAGGAGTGGTTCTCATTTCCCCTAAGGATGAGAAATTCTTCTTCGTGCATAGGTTGCAGTTTGCATGTTCTAACAATGTGGCAGAATATGAAGCATTGGTACATGGCTTGCTTATTACTAAAAAGAAGAAAATTAAAGCACAGCAGATCTTTGGAGACACAAAATTGGTCATCTACTAGGTCACCAAAAAATGCCAGACAAATAATAAGCTTCTTAAAACTTATAAACATAGAGTTTGGGACCTACTTGAGAGCTTTGATGCTCTTAATTTTTAGGTAGTTCCAAACAGAATGAACAAAGAGGTTGACCAAATGGTCTCACTTAGTTCATAGTTTTCTCCTGCTAAGGACTTTTTCAAAGGTAACACTCAACACATTAAGATGGTAATCAGACCATCCATTCCAAAAAATAACACTAGCTAGTAAGTATTCAACAGTGACGTGTAGATCATCTAGTTTATCTAGAATGAAGCTGAATTTTCATCAAGTAAGCAAGCTGAATTGCATGATAGCTATGGTGACTAAGTAATACAGCTCAAGACAAATAAGTTACCTAAAGGGATTATCACCTTAGAGAAAATTTTGAGCCTTGATGATGAGTTCAAGGGTGAAGAAATATACATGTGCATCATGCAAGAGGATTTCTCCTCCATTACTATTACATGTGGAAAGGAGCTACTGCTCAGTAGGACTTGCACACATGAAGAAAAATAGGCCTTCATCTCTCTACCAAAAATATAGTGATATTTTCTCATGGAGTATGAAGACCTCAAAGGTTTTTATCCAAGTGTTTCTCAACACTCCATTGACCTTGATCCTGGCATAAAGCCCGTCAGATAGAAACAACAACCAGTCAATCCAAAGATAGAGCCCCTCATGAGAAAGGAACTATCAAAAATAATTGAGGAAAATATTATCTTTCCCATCAAATACTCTACGGGTTGTAAATCTAGTTCTAGTACACAAGAAGAATGGTAAAATTAGACTTTGTGTTGATTTGAGATATTTGAATAAGGAATCTCTAAAGGATCATTATCCTTTTCCTTGATGGAGTAGATTCGACAGTGATTTGTGGTAGTGCGTAAATGTTCTCCATCTTAGATGGGTATTCGGGTTTCAACCAAATCTTCATTAAGGAAGAGGATCAATTCAAAATAGCATTTACAACTGAAGTGGGGAACATATGCATATAAAAATATGCCCTTTGGTTCATCAAATGTAGGCACAATGTTTGGTGTGCCATGGATATTGCCTTCAAAGGTTACATCAATGAGTTCATCTTTGTTTACCTTGATGATATAATTTTCTTCTCAAAGTAGAGTGTAGATTACATAGCACACCTAGAAAAGGTCTTTGAGATATGCAGAGAATTTTGGGTATCTCTTAACCCCAAGAAGTGTAATTTTACGGTGGCACACTGAAAGAAGCTAACTCTTTTGAGTTAACTCATCCAGATGGAAGTGCGTTGCAAATCCCAGTAAATGGGATCTATCTCAAACACTTCCATTAGGTTTTCTACATCATGTTGTATATATTAAAGTAGTTTCAATTCCTCCAAGTGTGCTCTATGCACATTTTTTGTTCGTGCATAGTTCTTTCCTTTCGCGTGCTTCCTATGCATGCTCTTTTGTTTCTTCTAGTGTGTAGTGCTTCTCTTAAGAGTTGTGAGATCGAGAACAAAGTGTAGATATAAATTTCAAGTAGTTGCGGGGGCATTTTCATGATTATACAAGAAGACTCCATGCCCAATGGATGCTTTAGGCTATTGGTCTCTTTCATCTAGTAGGTAGATGGCCTTGAAAGTCACCAAAACTATTATCCAAATAGCTCTCCTAGTGATTTGGATAACTTGCATACACATTCTAGCCCTAAGTTATCTATTGAAGAATTGCACACACTCAAAATCATTTGGCACATTCCCTTGGTCGCATTTTTCCTGCGCGCCCCTTTCCTTCCTCCTTCCACTTCCCCTCACACCCTCCTTCCATGCATTCACCTTCTTCCAAGTCAGTTTCCTTCTACCACCGTGAGCATAAGTCTCGACCCTTCACGCACCACACCCATTACTTTGTAATAGTTGCACCTTAACCATATGTTCTCTACTCACCGGTTTGATTCATCTCCCCATGTGCATCACACCTGCTCCCTTCGTGCTTTCCTCTATTTTCTCCTCGTTTTGTTTTCGTGCGGATCATCTTTTAACATGCTTAAGTGTGTTGCGCACAACAAGATAGGGCATGAAATCCTCACAAAAAATGAATTATTGACATGTGGCATAAATGAAAAATACTTATACTGATTGGCCATCATCATCTCTCGGCCCAATCAAAGCACGTGCCACATATTTTTCATACTATGATGAATTTGACATCTTCTGATAGCCATATCATTAGCTACAGAGCTTAGATCGATGCGTGCCTAGAATTTTTAGAAAGTTACTGACATCAGCAATAGTGCCATAAATTCAAATTTCAAATTTTGGTGGATCTGGTAGGTGAGAATTGGGAAAACGTCTCTCTAAACATTGATGAGCAAATCTGATTGCTCCAACCACCCAATTTAGTATGATCCACTCTCTTTTGTCTTCAACATGTCAAACAGGCATGGGGAAGTGTATTTCATAGATTTCCAAGTGGATTTACAGACATTGAATGCTTCTTGTTGGTGGTTGTGTTTCAAATTTGGGTTTTCCCTCCTTTTCCCTTCTTCCTCCATGGATTCAACTATAAATTTAGGAGAAATGCTCATTTGTTATGTTGGATACTCACGGATCCTTACACGTGTTGTTAAGGAATCAATATTTTTGTATTCTAAGTTACGAGACCTCCATGTTTGGCTCTTGCATGTGGATATCAGCCTCTTTATCATTGTAACAGTTCTATGAATTTTAGAAGTAATAGAAGCATCATTTTGTGACTATTCTATGTCTTAGCATGTTTGTGTTTCTTCTCCTTGCCTTTTCTCTTACATTGTGTATTGTTGTGCTACTTCAGGTCCCTTACAGCTCCATACTTGGTTGTGTTCCATAAGGATGACTCAATGAATGCATGTTTTGTTGTGCTACTCATGCCCAACCTCCTCTCACACATTCCTTGTCATTATTGCTCGAATCGGAAGCAGATAGTGTTCATCCCTCTTTTCTCGGTGCTATCACTTTTTAGTGTAGTTTACTTCATGTAATCCTTCTTTCCCTAGTCTTTTGACATTCTTAGCTTAGTTTCCTGTTTTAGCATTAGTAGTAGTAGTAGTAGTAAAAATAGATAGAGGAACCAGCCTTCTCCAGGAGATCCATCCCAAGTTCGTAAGGTCCCGCGACCTGAGGAAGCGGTTCCATTATGGTCTCGAGACACCTCAACTCTTTTAAGACTCAAGACACGGGTGCACATCCGAGCAACCAACAATAGCTAAAAGAGAAAATGGTGAGGAGATGGAATATGCTTTTTATCCCCAAGTGGAAAGAAGATACTCTTGGAATTTCACTTGCAATTCACTGTACCAACAATAAAGTAGAGTATGAGGCCTTAGTACATGGATTGGCCACAACACGAAAGGAAAGCATAAAATAGTTGAGAGTCTTTGGCAACTTAGAGTTAGTAGTAACATAGGTAAGGAACACTATCGCCACAAAAAATCGAAGAATGAGGTCCTATCGACATTGTTGTCTACTCAAAATTTCCTTTCGATAAGAGTAAAATTTCAAAATTTTGAGTTTAAGTGTTTCTCTCTGAAATGCCCAAGTCGTGAAATTGAAAAAATCTACGTTTTGGGTCATTTTGTGTGATTTTCGGGCCTGTCGGAACTTTTTGTCCCATCTGTCCCAAGTACGAAAATGCACTCTGTTCCCCGATCGGCCGAAATCCCCGAAGCTGTCCCATTTTCGGGCCCGTCGGAAAATTTTGTCCCAAGTGTCCCAAAACTTATTTTGCGTGTTGTTCCAATTTCGGCCGAATCATCCTTCCCGCGTACTTCACACTTTCCTGTCCCAAATGTCCCAAAGTTAAAAAGTGCGAGCTTTCCCATTTTCGGCCGATTTTCCCGAACCGCGTCCTTCGGAACTTTTTGTCCCAACTGCCCCATTTGAAAAAGTGCGAGCTTTCCTAATTTCGGCCGAGCTGGTCAAGTCGCGTACTTTGGAACTTTTTGTCTCGAATGTCCCAAGTCCAAACGGGCCCTTTGTTCCAATTTCGGCCGAAACACCGAATCGCGTACTTCGCACATTTTCGTCCCATTTGTCCCAAATGCATTTGTGCGTCCTCTCCCTGTTTCACCCGAACCGGCCGAGCCGCGTGTTTCGCGCATTCGCGTCTCACATGTCCCAAGCGTACCTAGTGTCATTCACACTTAGTTTTTCCCGCTCGCTCCAAGTATGATACTTTTCAAATTGGTGGTTGTGTATTCAATGCGCATTAAAGTCATTTCTCTCTCCAAACGGCTATATAACGAGCATTCCCCTTTGCATTTTCGCATTGCTTCCATGCTATCTTTTGCTCGAACCCTTGCCATTTGAAAACCTGCGCGATTCCCCTCCATTTGCAAATTCCTTCCAGAAGTCTAGGTTGCAGCTCCGAGGCTATCAACATGAAGATCAAGTTCCAGGGACAGGAGCAAATTTCTCCGCTTGAATCTGCCGTTAGCAATATAGGGGACAGCGAAGCTCGTCATCTCGACTTCGGCGATTTTTGGGCAAGAATGACAGATGCAAACCCTACACCAATGGCACAGATGATTAATGATAGTGGTTTAGCTTTTGCCGGAGGATTCCCAATCTCAGTACAGTGTGCTGATACAGTACTTTCATGTGGAGCTCACTTCGACCCCGATTCGAGCGAATTGACAAATGTACATGGGGAACTCATTGCCAAGCTGGACGCTGCTGCCATTGGCGCTGCTCTGAGGATTCCGGAGATGGACAATGCTATAGTCGTCTCCCGGGATCAAGCACAGGCTATGTTCGACCAAGACAGTGACAAATACAAGGCGCGAGTGGCGAAGTCTTGGTTGAAGAACCCTAAGAAAGGTGCTTCTCGCCTAACCAAAACCCTCTTCCGAGTAGATTTCAACGAAGAACTGTCAGACTTCATAATCCTGCTGGCTCGGGTTATGGGTTTGCCCTCCACCAATGAGTTTCATTTCGGATGTGCCCTGCTCATCGCATGGTGTGCGGGGAACACAAAATATCAACTGGGCAGAGATCATCAGTATGAATTTGGCTGAGCAGCTATCCAACGTCCAACAAACAAAGAAGTTCTACATGACTTCATATCTGATGTATACCCTAGCAGCATCCAGGTAGTGGTTTGGTTTCTCCTATGTAGATGCACACAAAGATGATCCAGTGTATGCCTATTGCCCCATGATTCACCTTGGAGACCAGCAACCGCAATTTCAGAAGGGTCAATGATGCTTTCACCATGTACGTGGTCAGATTGCTCGAAGGTGATACTGCTAGAAGGTTTTCAGATGAAGCCATGAACTTGATATCGCAGTATGGAGCCTATTTCATTCAATTCAGGAAATTCTCCTATATCAGGCTGGCTGGCTATGAGAGCACCCTCTGCGGCTCCCCATGTTCCGCAACGACAAAATGGCCCCGATAGAAGTATGCGAGAGCAACTAGACAAGTTGCATGCACGAACTTGCAAAGACAAGAAGATTTCTGGCCTGCACTTTCCCATCTCTCTGGGAAACTACACGTGCAAAACAGCTCTAGATGCTCAGAACATAGAGAGAGCCCTGGTCCCTATCACTGTTCATTTCTTCAAGCCTAGAACCTGCTTTGACTTGAAGAAGTTCATTGAACAGAACCTCAAGATAATCTATCATCATAGGCGGAATCGAGAAGACTCTCAATTTATTGATCTGAGATGATTTTGAAGCCAGAAGAAGGCATTGTGGCAGGTTCTCCCTGCAATTGATCCAAGAACTCAGTCTGTACCAAGTTCCTGAAGGTCTCCAAGATGACAATTCCGAGCTATACTCTTATGAGTATGAAAATGTGATTAATCACACCCCTCACGGAGGACACGGATTGGAACAAGAAAGAGAGAGATGATCCTGGGTGAGATTCTTGCTCCGGTCTTAATCGGGACTAGGTGCAGTTCGGCAAGAAGATCCGAGAATTCAAGAGGCACTCAGGAGAATCTAGCTCCAAGGATGATTCGACACCCATAAGAGAGGCATCGGTTCAGTCCGGAACACGGTGAAAACCCCTCCGCCTCAATGCTCGGGGACTGTAGAATCTACTCCTTCTCCATCTACCCAGGTATACAAGAAGAAACTCAAAGAGGTAAAGAAGGAGCCTACAGAGAATGATCCTCCAAGAAAACAGGTAGAGTTGCCTATAGGGCCAGAGAACATCGTTGTTCTCGGTGAAAGTGAAGAAAGTGAGATGCCAACTCCTGCAAATGTTCTTGAAGATCCAGCAGATAAGGACAAGGAGGTCTGAGCACTGAACTTCTAGGTACTACTGATTCTTCTACTGCCATTGCCTCCAGTGCTCTACTTACGTCTCAGCTTGAGTCAACAGCTGCGCAGACCCTGAGTGTCATGAGCTCCCTGTCTCTGGGTCCCCTTGCTTCTCCTGCAGATTCTTCTTCCTCTTTTGCTTGGAGTGCAACCTCTCGGTTGACAAAAGGAAGAGGAAATCCTCCTCTCAAAGCTTGGGACCAAATTTTGATCTTTGTCAGAGCTGTGACCTTGTTGGGCACCACTCCTTCTCGTGCCAAGAAAGCCGAACCACCTCCCACTGTGTCGATGCTCAAGGTCAGCAATTCTTGGAGATTGCTAAGCCTACGATGTAGACAAATCGAATCGGACTTGCTAACATTTGACTTGGAGCTCTCAAGGATCCCTATGGGAGAGTCTACCCTCGAAGGTGAAATTCACAACCTCCGAAAGCTTGATACAAGAGTCATTGGAAGGGTAGAGAAAGGGCAGCAGACTATTGAACAGCTGGAAGAACAAGCCCAAGTTCTCACAAGTTTTATCAAGTCACTCTTGTCTAAGGACAAAGTTTTGGACCCTACCCCCTTGACTGCTCTACCGCCTCCTGTAATTCTAAGCCAAGATGAAGTGCAAAGTATTAAAGATATGCACAAGTATTCTGTCTATGGCAGAGCTATTGAAGCCATGGTGGATGACATGCTTGTTGCTGGGCTAAACTTCATCGATGAAGCTTTTAAACTACATGGAAAGGTAGACAATTTGCAACAGAAGCTATCCTCTACTATTGGGGTTATGGATAAAGAACTTAAACTCTGGAGCAGTTGCATTGTAGACCTTCACCTCATGGGACAGACAGATGAGAACATCTTACTGGTGAACAAGATTTTCGATGATGCCAAAGACAATCTATCAAAATCCTGGGTCTACAGCATAGAGTGGAAAATCAAAGTCCTGGAGGAAGCTATGGGAGAAATGAAGAACAGTTGGCAGAAGGGAGAAGCTTTCAAGACACTGGCAGCTGCTGCTTTCAAAGATATGCATTGTCATCTTCAAGATGAAAACTCTGGTGCTTCCTTGTCCTTGCAAGAAATCAAAGCTCAGTTCAGAGCTTTTGTCAAAGATCATCTATTCGAGGAAAGCTCCATCTCTAAGGAAAAGATGAAGGAAATTTGTTCTCTTCAGTCTGCCATTGAAGAAGCAAACAAAGATTATCATACTCACGTCAAGTTTGATAAAGAGATGGAGAAATGTCTGGGATTTTGGACTCAGTCTGCAGCCAACACGCGTCGGTCCTTGTGGCAAAGAGATATAGCTGAGTCATTGAAGAAATTCGAGGCAATGGATTCGAAGACAAACGGTGGGTCCCTCCCAAGAACTGCCACTGTCTCCTTCTCCTTTCTTTCCTCTTCTTCCCTTTCTTTTCGTATTCTTTGTAATCGTTAAGGTATTGTAACCGGCGGTCCTTAACTATTCTTTAGTTAAAAGAAAGCGGTTCTGAAGAGTAAGCGACTTGTAAGCTATATAATGGCCTTTCCACGCCATTTTGAAGGGAAGGAAGAACTTGGAATATTTCTTTGAAAGTGTAAATAGCTCTTAAAGAAATCAATACAAAAGGGCTTTTCATTCTTTGTCTATCTAATTCTTGTTATCTCTGTGTTTTCCTTTAATATCGTGAAGATCATTTTGTTCCTAACTCGTTATCTCTCTCGATTTCATCTTGTTCGAGTTTTGCAAAATACGGTGATCTTGTACAACCAAGAAGGAACTTTGTGTCCTTGATTAATAAATCGAAGAAGGTTATTTATGGAACTTTGTGTCTTTAAATTTAATCTCATTCACCAATGTAAATGATCTTGTCTTAAATTCTTTGAAGTTTCGCATACGGGAGGAATTATTCTGCTATCTATAATTACGAATGTTGCTATTCTCGCTCATCTCCTTTTTCCCTTTCCTCGGTCCTTGCGTGATTGATGATCCTTGTGGAAAACACTTTCATAAAATCCAAGTTCGACCATAAAACACTGCATTACGTACATTTGTAAATAAGTTCGTTTTGAATAAGGGAACCTCTCCCATTAAAGAGGAGGGACTTGTCCCGATTGTTGCTCTTCTAAAAGTCCTATCGGCGACCAACGGTTTTTGGTGACTCATTGGGAAAATCGCATTCCAAGATCTGCAATTTTTTCGATCATCCTTTGATCTGGCGACTCCGCGTTTCACTCGAGGGAGAAGGACCCTTGGTATTGAAGATTCTCAGTTTCAGCTTTTGGAGCAACAGGGTTTTCCTTTCCCTTCAAATAGAAGAACTCGTTCGACGAGCACTCTGCCTGTTCAAGATAGAAGTCCTACTGGTGGTATTCCTTCAGAACCTGCTAGTCCCAATCTACGAGCTCTGATCCTTGCTGGTGTTAAAGTTCCCCTCCAAGCCGTATTTCCAAGAATGGCGGCACAATTGCCATGGGGTCAACGTGTCGGGCCCCTGGCCCTTACTCAGCCTTTGCATGAGTTACCTAGAGGTAACCGAAAGAACTTCCCCAAGTTTAGAGGAGATGGCAAAGTACACCCTGACGAACACATTGCAGCCTTCATAGTTGCATGTGGAATCTTGGGAGTTGAACATGAAGACGTTCGTAAAAGGCCTGCATTCGTTGAGACGTTACAGGATAATGCTGCTGACTGGTTCTATCACCTTCCGGCTGGTGCCATCACCGACTGGAATACAATGAGAACTCAGTTTGAAAGCCGTTTCAAGCCGGCAGAAGATGTGCATGCACTGCTTGCCCAAATTTCTCAGATAAAGAAAGATCCATCAGAACCCATGAGAGAATTTGTGGCTCGGTTGTGACCGATCAACAAAATTCCTGTAAATACTCGACCGGTTGATCAAATTCAAAAATGTTTCTTTCTAAATGCTCAAATGCCCAAGGTCAGTTATGCTCTAAGAAGGGCTAATCTTGGAACGTTAATTCTGGATCAAGAACTGGCTGTTAGTGTCGAGGATGACCTGATCATGTCAGGGAAGTTGAAGAGAGATCCTCCCAAATCTAAATCTGCTGCTTCTTCCTCTTCCACCTCTGGACCCAATACTGATCCATTAGTCCAGAAACTTGCAAATGATCTAGTAGCTATAAAGAAACAATTGGCCCAGCATGCCCCGTATGCAGATGTTCCAAGAAGAAATTTCCAGCCCAGAAATCGTTTGCCTGCTCCTCACACAAGACTAGCACTTGAAGGTCCTCCTGTCAAAGTTCCTGTGAATGCAACCTGTGAAGTTGAAGAGCCCGATGATGATGTGGACGACGAAGCTCGTGAGGAATTCCTGGAGGAATTTGATGATGAGGCGGAAGAACTCGAAGGATCTCGGGTTAATTTCTTTACCACCGAAGGCACTGATGATGGAGATAACTATGATGAAGTGGTAGCAGATATGAACAGTGAATCATTTGCTGTCATGACTCGAGAACAGACGAGGCAGAAGGAGAAAGTAACACAGCCCATGAAGAAATCTAAGGAGCAGCCAGCAACTATTCCTGTAATTGCCAGAAGAGGATCTCCTATCCCTACCTCATCTGCACCAAAGGTAAGTACTGTCAATCCTGCTACCAAAGTTGCTTCTTCTTCTTTTTCTCCTAAGGTTGATAAGCCTAGAATTTCAAATGATGATGGCCCATCCACCTCTGGATCCTTTGATATTGTGGATCACCTAAAAAGGACCAAGGTTCAAATTTCAGAAGCTGAATACTACCAAACCCATCCCAAAGCTTTTGCCAAGATGATCCAATTTGTTAATTCCCATTCCAAGACCACCTCTAAAGGCCTTTTGCCCACACCTCCTTCTCGCACCGCAACCTAGTCCAGTAGCATTTGTCACCTCGCTTTGGCGACAAAATCAAGCCTTTTATGTAACACTCCTTATAGCCGGCCACAGGCTCGAGAAGCGTGTCATAGATTCCGGAGCCTCAGATAATGTGATGCCCGCTAAAGTAGCTCATGCTTTAGGCTTAACCCTTACTCGCACTTATGGATCTTGCTACTCCATGGAAAGTAAGGAAGTACCTTTAGTTGGAAGGATTAAAGATGCACAAGTGGCTTTTGCTACTTTACCCGAAAAGAAAGTCTTGGCCACCATCCTAGTATGAGACATTCCTCCTTCTTACGGAATGTTGCTAAGTCGGAACTTCTGTAAAGATGTGGGTGGGGAGATTCAAATGGATTGGTCACATGCCCTCATACTGTCAATGGACAAATGAAGAAGTTACTCCACGAGAAAGCTTGATCCGAGTATATTGTGCAGAAAACAGATGATCCTAAGGCACAAATACTCTATGAGGACAGGGGCCATGGTAATTACATGATTTTATCCCCTGATGAAATCCAACCCTCCAAAGTATCACCAAAAGATCCTAACGGCGTCTGGACTTTAGAATTTGATGGAAGTTGTTCCTCGGCTAGTTCTGGAGCTGGTGTTCTGCTAATATCACCTGAAGGCTGCCTACACCCTTTTTCATTTAAATTGCAGTTCGAGAACACTAACAATACAGCAGAGTATGAGGCTCTCCTTCTTGGACTGCAAGTGGCTAAAGAACGAGGTGTAAAAAATCTTCTGGCTCGCGGTGATGCAGAGCTGATTGTAAAGCAAGTCAGAAGCCTATTTCAGGTAAAAAATGGGAGGCTGAAACACTATCGGAATCAGGTTTGGGATTCAATTGAATTCCTTGATGCTTTCTCTATTGAAGTAATACCTAGAGAAAAGAACAGCAGGGCTGATTCACTGGCTGTCTCGGGGTCACTATTGATTCCCCATCCTGAATTCTCTCAGGATAAGTTCACTATTGAAATGGTCCATCGGCCTAGTGTCCCTGACAATACCAATAACTGGCAAGTTTTCAACGATGACCAGCATCTGCTTTCCTTCCTGGAACTCAAAGGTAACTTCGAACAACTTTATTTTGAGGGAAGTGACAACCTGCCTCATGAGAGTGCGTCTTCTGACCAAGCTGTCACCCAAGGAGAAGAAACTGATCAGGAAGGGTGCATTAAGCTCAAAGGAAACAAGATTCCCAAAGGTTTGGTGAGTTTGGAGGAGTTGTTTGATAAACATGACAGATACGTGAGATCTAAAGCTTCTACTGGACCTCAGCAATCAGCTGAGTATGATAAAATTGATATTGGGAGTTCTGATGACCCAAAGCTGGTGAATATTGGGAAATGTTGCACATCAGATGAGAGGAGAAGAGCAATTGATCTTCTAAGGAAGTATAAGGATGTTCTTGCATATTCTTATGAAGATCTAAAAGCTTTCAAGCCAAAAGAAATGCAACACTCTATCCCTCTCAAACCAGGAATCAAACCTTTCAAGCAGAAGCAGAGGCAGTATAATCCCAAAATAGCTGACACTATATTTCAGGAGATTCAGAAACTATTGAAGGCTAAAATCATCTTTCCCATTCACCATTCAACATGGATTGCAAACATTGTGCCTGTTAGGAAGAAGAATGGTGAGATCCGCATCTGTGTTGATTTCAGGAACCTGAATCAGGCTTCTCTGAAAGATAACTACCCTCTGCCTATGATGGATCAAATATTGCAAGCAGTAACAGGATCTGAAATGTTATCTATGCTTGATGGATTCTCGGGATACAATCAGGTAGAGGTTGATACTGCAGATCAACACAAGACAGCCTTCACCACTCCTTGGGGTACCTTCGCCTACAAGAGAATGCCTTTTGGGCTGATTAATGCTGGTGCCACTTTCCAGAGAGCTATGGATTTGGCTTTTGGAAGCTTGAAAGGGAAATGTATTGTCATATACCTTGATGACCTGACAGTGTTTTCAAAGACAAGAGCAGATCACTTCGACCACCTGGAAACAGTTCTGCAGAGATGCCGAGAGCATGGGATTTCTTTAAATCCTAAAAAATTTGTCTTCTGTGTTACAGAAGGAAAACTATTAGGGCACATTGTCTCAAAGGATGGTATTAAGATTGATCCTGAACGAGTTCAAGCCATCCAGCAAATTCCTCTCCCAACCAGTAAAAAAGGCGTGCATTCCTTCTTCGGTAAGATCAATTTTTTAAGAAGGTTCATCCCTGATTTTGTAGAGTTGACCCTGAACATTTCTCAGATGATGAAAGGGAAGCAAACATTTGGTTGGTCTTCTGAAGGAAAGGAATCTTTTGAGGGTATCAAGAAAGCTATTGCCAAAACTCCAGTTTTGGCCTGTCCTGACTTCAGCAAAGATTTCATCATCTATTGCTATGCTACAGATAATACCCTGGCTGTTGTCTTAACCCAAGAAGACTCTGATGGACATGAGCTACCAATTTCCTTCATGAGCTATATCCTGAAGAATCATGAGCTGAAATACACCATGATGGAGAAGCATGCTTTTGCAGTAGTCAAAGCTGTCAAGCAGTTCCGTTTCTATATCCTCAACTCTCACTCTATGGTGCTGGTTCCAGATACGACTGTTAAGTCAATTCTTACACAGCAAGAATTTGGGTCCAAGAGAGGAAACTGGGTGGCTAAAGTCCAGGAGTATGACATTGATATCAAACCAACCAAGCTGGTTCGTGGAAAGGGTCTTTGTGAGCTCATTGCTGAAGGAGCCAAACATGAGTTGCTGGAGGAGAAAGCTGACATTCCTACTGTTCTATTCCTTAGTTCAGTCGATGAATGGTATTCTGACATTGCCCATTTTCTCACCTATGGGGAATGCCCCTCTCATTTAACTACCAAGGAAAAGAGGACTATTAAATTGAGATCAGCGCAATATGTACTGTGGGAAAATGCCTTGTTCAAGCGTGGTTTAGATGGGAGATTTCTGAAGTGTGTGGACAAGGAGCAGCAGAGAAAGTTGCTCTCAGCTTTCCATGATCAGGCATGTGGAGGGCACTATTCATCAATAGTCACAGCTCACAAGATACTCCGGGGAGGATATTACTGGCCTTCTTTGTTCAGAGATGCATCCAAGTGGGTAGATAAATGTGAAGCTTGTCAGACCTTTGTGGGAAGACCTAAATTGGCATCTTTACCTCTCAAGCCGGTTGTGATTGAGGAACCATTTCAGCAGTGGGGCCTAGACTTCATTGGTGCACTGAACCCTGCTTCTAGTGCTGGTCACACGCATGTGCTAACTGCCACTGACTACTTCACCAAATGGGTGGAAGCTATTCCAGTCAAGAGCACTACTTCTGAAGTTGTATGCAACTTCATCAAAGAGAACATCTTGGTAAGGTATGGTGTACCTAACAAGATTGTAACAGACAATGCTTCGAACTTTTCCTCAACTGAGATAATGGATTTCTGCTACAGGTATGGCATCTCTCTGGCTCATTCTTCAGATTATTACCCACAGGGAAATGGACAAGTAGAATCCACCAACAAAAATCTGGTGACTATCATAAGGAAGTTGGTCAATGAGTCTCAGCGAAACTGGCATAAGAAGCTTTATGATGCTCTTTGGGCAGACAGGATCACACCTAAAAGAGCCATTGGAATGTCTCCTTTTCAAGTGGTGTATGGAGTGGAAGCTCAATTTCCAGTGACAGTGGAACTGCCAGCCTTGCACCTGATGAAGGCCATTGAGGATACTAGTTTCAGTGATGCTCTGGATAAAAGAATCATGTACCTGCACAAACTGAACGAGGATAGATTGGAGGTTGCTGACAGGATATCCACTCACCAGCAGAAGGTAAAGGTTCTGTTTGACAAGAAAGCTAAGTTCAGGGAGTTCCAAGTTGGAGATACCGTGCTGTTATGGGACAAAAGACATGAACCTCGTGGCAGCCATGGAAAATTTGATTCACTATGGCTCGGACCATTCAAGATAAGACACTTTGCTGGTAAGAACTCTTTCTATCTTGATTACATGGATGGTTCCCCCCTCCCACTTCCTTATAGTGGGCAGTATTTGAAGTTGTTCAAGTCCTAGGTGACTAGGGAGTCCCCTTTGTATATTACATAAGTGTTTTTTTGCTTTTCTGCTTTCGGTGTGTTTCCCTTCTGTTGTTGTTTGTGTTGCCCTCTGTGTTGGTTTGTTTTTGACTCCTTTGCCCAATGGATAAGGCACTGGTCTGCTTCACCGAGTTATCTAAGTTCTTGCCTTGTCTCATTCCATGAATTTACACCAAGTCATCCCCAGAAGGAGCCAGCTGTTGTCTACTCAAAATTTCCCGCTCTGATAAGAGTAAAATTTCAAAATTTTGAGTTTAAGTGTTTCTCTCTGAAATGCCTAAGTCGTGAAATTGAAAAAATCTGTGTTTTGGGTCATTTTGTGTGATTTTCGGGCCTGTCGGAACTTTTTGTCCCATCTGTCCCAAGTACGAAAATGCACTCTGTTCCCCGATCGGCCGAAATCCCCGAAGCTGTCCCATTTTCGGGCCCGTCGGAAAATTTTGTCCCAAGTGTCCCAAAACTTATTTTGCGTGTTGTTCCAATTTCGGCCGAATCATCCTTCCCGCGTACTTCACACTTTCCTGTCCCAAATGTCCCAAAGTTAAAAAGTGCGAGCTTTCCCATTTTCGGCCGATTTGCCCAAACCGCGTCCTTCGGAACTTTTTGTCCCAACTGCCCCATTTGAAAAAGTGCGAGCTTTCCCAATTTCGGCCGAGCCGGTCAAGTCACGTACTTCGGAACTTTTTGTCCCGAATGTCCCAAGTCCAAACGGGCCCTTTGTTCCAATTTCGGCCGAAACACCCGAATCGCGTACTTCGCACATTTTCGTCCCATTTGTCCCAAATGCATTTGTGCGTCCTCTCCCTGTTTCGCCCGAACCGGCCGAGCCGCGTGTTTCGCGCATTCGCGTCTCACATGTCCCAAGCGTACCTAGTGTCATTCACACTTAGTTTTTCCCGCTCGCTCCAAGTATGATATTTTTCAAATTGGTGGTTGTGTATTCAATGCGCATTAAAGTCATTTCTCTCTCCAAACGGCTATATAACGAGCATTCCCCTTTGCATTTTTGCATTGCTTCCATGCTATCTTTTGCTCGAACCCTCGCCATTTGAAAACCTGCGCGATTCCCCCTCCATTTGCAAATTCCTTCCAGAAGTCTAGGTTGCAGCTCCGAGTCTATCAATATGAAGATCAAGTTTCAGGGACAGGAGCAAATTTCTCCGCTTGAATCTGCCATTAGCAATATAGGGACAAATAAGCTCGTCATCTAGACCCGGTGATTTTGGGAAAGAATGATAGATGCAAACTCTACACCAATGGCACAGATGATTAATGATAGTGGTTTAGCTTTTGCCGGAGGATTCCCAATCTCAGTACAGTGTGCTGATACAGTACTTTCATGTGGAGCTCACTTCGACCCCGATTCGAGTGAATTGACAAATGTACATGGGGAACTCATTGCCAAGCTGGACGCTGCTGCCATTGGTGCTGCTCTGAGGATTCCGGAGATGGACAATGCTATAGTCGTCTCCCGGGATCAAGCACAGGCTATGTTCGACCAAGACAGTGACAAATACAAGGCGCGAGTGGCGAAGTCTTGGTTGAAGAACCCTAAGAAAGGTGCTTCTCGCCTAACCAAAACCCTCTTCCGAGTAGATTTCAATGAAGAACTGTCAGACTTCATAATCCTGCTGGCTCGGGTTATGGGTTTGCCCTCCACCAATGAGTTTCATTTCTGGATGTGCCCGCTCATCAGCATGGTGTGCCAGGGAACACAAAATATCAACTGGGCAGAGATCATCAGTATGAATTTGGCTGAGCAGCTATCCAACGTCCAGCAAACAAAGAAGTTCTACATGACTTCATATCTGATGTATACCCTAGCAGCATCCAGGCAGTGGTTTGGTTTCTCCTATGTAGATGCACACAAAGATGATCCAGTGTATGCCTATTGCCTGCAGTTCACCTTGGAGACCAGCAACCGTAATTTCAGAAGGGTCAATGATGCTTTCACCATGTACGTGGTCAGATTGCTCGAAGGTGATACTGCAAGAAGGTTTTCAGATGAAGCCATGAACCTGATATCGCAGTATGGAGCCTATTTCATTCAATTCAGGAAATTCTCCTATATCAGGCTGGCTGGCTATGAGAGCACCCCTCTGCGGCTCCCCATGTTCTACAACGACAAAATGGCCCTGATAGAAGTATGCAGGCAACTAGACAAGTTGCACAGAACTTGCAGAGACAAGAAGATTTCTGGCCTGCACTTTCCCATCTCTCTGGGAAACTACACGTGCAAAACAACTCTAGATGCTCAGAACATAGAGAGAGCCCTGGTCCCTATCACTGTTCATTTCTTCAAGCCTAAAACCTGCTTTGACTTGAAGAAGTTCATTGAACAGAACCTAAAGATAATCTATCATCATAGAGGCGAGATACTGATGAAGACTACTTTGGTGACCGTGCGAGATGATTTTGAAGCCAGAAGAAGGCATTGTGGCAGGTTCTCCCTGCAATTGATCCAAGAACTCAGTCTGTACCAAGTTCCTGAAGGTCTCCAAGATGACAATTCTGAGCTATACTCTTATGAGTATGAAAATGTGATTAAGCACACCCCTCTGGAGGACCTGGATTGGAACAAGAAAGAGAGAGATGATCTGGCTGAGATTCTTGCTCCAGTCTTAATCAGGACTAGGGTCTGGTTCAGTAAGAAGATCCGAGAATTCAAGAGGCACTCAGGAGAATCTAGCTCCAAGGATGATTCGACACCCATAAGAGAGGCATCAGTTCCAGAGTCTGGAACACCAGTGAAAACCCCTCCTGCCTCAACAGCTCGGGGACCTGTAGAATCTACTCCTTCTCCATCTACCCGGGTATACAAGAAGAAACTCAAAGAGGTAAAGAAGGAGCCTGCAGAGAATGATCCTCCAAGAAAACAGGTAGAGTTGCCTATAGGGCCAGAGAACATCGTTGTTCTCAGTGAAAGTGAAGAAAGTGAGATGCCAACTCCTGCAAATGTTCCTGAAGATCCAGCAGATAAGGACAAGGAGGTCCAGAGCACTGAACTTCCAGGTACTACTGATTCTTCTACTGCCATTGCCTCCAGTGCTCTACTTACGTCTCAGCTTGAGTCAACAGCTGCGCAGACCCTGAGTGTCATGAGCTCCCTGTCTCTTGGTCCCCTTGCTTCTCCTGCAGATTCTTCTTCCTCTTTTGCTTGGGTGCAACCTCTGGTTGACAAAAGGAAGAGGAAATCCTCCTCTCAAAGCTTGGGACCAAATTTTGATGCTGTAGCAGCCTTGTTGGGCACCACTCCTTCTCGTGCCAAGAAAGCCAGAACCACCTCCAGAATTGTGTCTGATGCCCAAGGTCAGCAATTCTTGGAGATTGCTAAGCCTACAGTAGACAAATCAGAATCAGACTTGCTGACATCTGACTTGGAGCTTTCAAGGATCCCTATGGGAGAGTCTACTCCTGAAGGTGAAATTCACAACCTCCAGGAAACAGTCACAAGAGTCATTGGAAGGGTAGAGAAAGGGCAGCAGACTATTGAACAGCTGGAAGAACAAGCCCAAGTTCTCACAAGTTTTATCAAGTCACTCTTGTCTAAGGACAAAGTTTTGGACCCTACCCCCTTGACTGCTCTACCGCCTCCTGTAATTCTAAGCCAAGATGAAGTGCAAAGTATTAAAGATATGCACAAGTATTCTGTCTATGGCAGAGCTATTGAAGCCATGGTGGATGACATGCTTGTTGCTGGGCTAAACTTCATCGATGAAGCTTTTAAACTACATGGAAAGGTAGACAATTTGCAACAGAAGCTATCCTCTACTATTGGGGTTATGGATAAAGAACTTAAACTCTGGAGCAGTTGCATTGTAGACCTTCGCCTCATGGGACAGACAGATGAGAACATCTTACTGGCGAACAAGATTTTCGATGATGCCAAAGACAATCTATCAAAATCCTGGGTCTACAGCGTAGAGTGGAAAATCAAAGTCCTGGAGGAAGCTGTGGGAGAAATGAAGAACAGTTGGCAGAAGGGAGAAGCTTTCAAGACACTGGCAGCTGCTGCTTTCAAAGATATGCATTGTCATCTTCAAGATGAAAACTCTGGTGCTTCCTTGTCCTTGCAAGAAATCAAAGCTCAGTTCAGAGCTTTTGTCAAAGATCATCTATTCAAGGAAAGCTCCATCTCTAAGGAAAAGATGAAGGAAATTTGTTCTCTTCAGTCTGCCATTGAAGAAGCAAACAAAGATTATCATACTCACGTCGAGTTTGATAAAGAGATGGAGAAATGTCTGGGATTTTGGACTCAGTCTGCAGCCAACACGTCAGTCCCTCGTGGCAGAGATATAGCTGAGTCATTGAAGAAATTCAGGCAGCGGATTCTGAAGACAGTGGGTCCCTCCCAGTAACCGGCCACCTGTCTCCTTCTCCTTTCTTTCCTCTTCTTCCCTTTCTTTTCGTATTCTTTGTAATCAGTTAAGGTATTGTAACCGGCGGTCCTTAACTATTCTTTAGTTAAAAGAAACGGTTACGAAGAGTAACTGACTTGTAAGCTATATAATGGCCTTTCCACGCCATTTTTGAAGGGGAGGAAGAACTTGGAATATTTGCTGAAAGTGTAAATAGCTCTTAAAGAAATCAATACAAAAGGGCTTTTCATTCTTTGTCTATCTAATTCTTGTTATCTCTGTGTTTTCCTTTAATATCGTGAAGATCATTTTGTTCCTAACTCGTTAGTCTCTCTGATTGCATACTGTTCAGTTTTGCAAATACAGTGATCTTGTACAACCAAGAAGGAACTTTGTGTCCTTGATTAATAAATCTGAAGAAGGTTATTTATGGAACTTTGTGTCTTTAAATTTAATCTCATTCAGCCAACGCAAATGATCTTGTCTTAAATTCTTTGAAGCTTCGCATACAGGAGGAATTATTCTGCTATCTATAATTCTGAATGTTGCTATTCTACTCATCTCCTTTTTCCCTTTCCTCAGTCCTTGCGTGATTGATGATCCTTGTGGAAAACACTTTCATAAAATCCAAGTTTGACCATAAAACAATGTTCTGTACATTTGTAAATAAGTTCGTTTCTGAATAAGGGAACCTCTCCCATTAAAGAGGAGGGACTTTGTCCCCGATTGTTGCTCTTCTAAAAAGTCCTATCGAGGACCAACGGACATAGAGTATGGGATCTCATTGAATATTTTGAAGCCTTCAATATCAAGGTTATTCCCCAAGACCAAAATATGAAGGCTAATAGGATGGCCTTAATCAGGTCACAATTCAACCCAATATGGGATTTGATAGCAAACAAGAGTACCATAAAATTGATCATCCACCCTTCTATGCCTAATAACATCGATCATTGGCAAGTTTTTAATAGTAGGATGAAACATTATACAGTTCATCTAGTAATCTGACTAGTTTGCAAACCAACTCCAACCCAAGATTGAAGAATCTTATGGAGATCAAATTATTCAGTTGAAGACGAACAAATTTTTGAAAGGGTTAATAGAACTAGAAATCCTTTTTTATTCTAATGATGCTAGTCTAGATCAAAAGAAGTTTGCGAGTAGTAAAGGAGGATTACGTCAAGATAGAAGGAACTAATGAGAGGAAGCTACAAGTTGGGAGATTAGTCACTCAAAGGGAAAGGGAAAGACTTGTGGATTTATTCCATAAGTATGACAAAGTGATGGCTTAGATGTACGATGACCTACATGGTTACAACAAGGATATCATCCAACACACCATTGACCTTAAAGAAGGAACCAAGCACTGTACGCTAGAAGTAATAACTGTGAACCAAAAATTGAATCCCTCATGGCCGGGGCGAGAAACCTCCTAGAGGCCAAAATAATCTTCCCTATTAGTCACACAACATGGGTCTCTAACCTAGTTCCAATAAGGAATAAAAATGACAACATTCAACTCAGTGTATATTTTAGTGACCTAAATAGAGTCTCCCTAAAAGATCATTACCATTTACCCTTAATGGAGTAGATATTACAAAAAATTGCAAGCTCAAAAGGTTCTCTCTCTGGATGGGTTTTAGGCTATAACCAAATATGGATCGCAGAAGGGGACCCACATAAGATCACTTTGTGAAAAAATCAGGAACCTTCGCATACGCAAAAATTCCATTTGGACTTATAAACGCTGGAGCTACCTTTGAAAGATCCATAGACTCGTATTTTGGAAAAGTGATCAATAAGGTAATTCTTATATACCTAGATGATCTCACGGTGTTTACCAAGATAGTGGAGGGTCATTTTGATGCCTTGGAAGCTATATTCAAGAAATGCCAAGAATTTAGGATCTCTTTGAACCCAAGGAAATGTTTTTAGAGTACCCCAGGGAAAACTCCTGGGACACATTTTTTCAAAGGAAGGAATCTCTATTGATCTAGAAAGAGTTGAATCCATTCTAGGACTACCCTTACCAATCAATAAGAAAATGGTCCAATCTTTCTTAGGAAAGATCAATTTTGTCAAGCAAGTTCATTTTCAGACTTTGTTGGGATGATCCGCCCAATCACGCTAATGCTCAAGAAGGACCTTAACTTCAAATGGACCACTAAAGGTTGTCAAGCCTTTGAGGTAATTAAAGGGGCTATCACATCCACCCTAGTACTACACAACCCTGACTTCTCAAAGGATTTCATTTTATATGTATACGGTGGTAAACATAGCATAGCATACGTGATGACACGGAAGAATGAGTCTCGGGGAGAAGAACATTCAGTCACCTTCTTTTAAACAACTCTCCATGACTATGTAACTAGGTATAACTTTGTAGAAAGAAAATCTTATGCTATAGTGAAGGTTTTAAATAAATTTAGGCACCTTTTCACTCATAGCGGGAACCAGGGTTATGGTGGGACACTAGCATTAAATAATATATAACGAGATAAATGAGATAACTAGATCACTAAGATCCTCGAGTACAACATTAAGGTAAAACCTAAAAATATAGTATGGGGAAGGGTCTATGTCAATATCTAAAACAAGACCCCATGCCCCTCACTAATGATGAGTCAAAGAGATACTCTATATCAAAGAAATCGACTTAAGTATCTAGGTATTTGATAGGATATGATTCATGTAGATAGGGAAATACCCAAGCCATATTCACCTAAAAAGAGGAGGTAGTATGGGTAATAGGGATCCAATTTTATCATGATTGGTGATTTCTTTTCAAAAGGAACTTCAATGAAGTCTGTTAAGGTGCACTAGAGAATGAAGAAGATGAAAGGGTCTTATGTGAGTTGTACTAGGGAAGCTTGGGAGGCCATTTTTCTACCTAAACCAAAACTATAAAAATCCTCCAAGCATGGTACTTTTGGCCAAACTTGTTAACTTATTGTCAAGTAGAAACAAATAGATGCAAGGTTTTTCAAGTTTATACGAGTTTTTGGAGGAATGTGACATTACCTCTTAACCCCATCCTAATTAAGGAACCATTTTCACAATGGGGTCTAGACTTCATCGGTATGGTCAACCCAACTTCGAGTGTCGGGCACAAATGTATCCTCATAGCAACCGATTACTTCACCTGATGGGCAGAGGAAGTTCCAATGAAAGAGGCCACCAATAATGTGATCTTGAGACTCTTACAAGATATCACTACCCACTTTGGATGACCTTGCACTATTATATCAGATAATGTTAGGCCTTTTTAGGTGACAAAGTATCGACTTTCTTTGTAAAATATGGGATCTATTTGAAAACATCCTCCAATTATTACCCACAAGGAAATGGTTTGGTAGAGTCCACTAACAAAAACTTGATCAACATCATAAATATAATGGGAAAGCGAGCATAATAGGCTATCGGATGAACATATAAAAATAACCTTATCGGTTGATAGAATCACACCTAAAAAGATCCTAAAAGTCTTGCCATATGAGATAGTCTATGGAAAAAGCATTGAGATGCCAATTTCCCTAGAAATTGCTACGTTATAACTATTAAAACAAATTGAGATAGAGGAAAATGAGGTGATGAAAGTGAGACTTTTTGAGCTAGTAGAGATCCAAGAGAAGCGGGAGGCCAATCATGAAGCGATGATCATTTGCCAATAGGTGGTGAAAACTTGGTTTGATCAAAATATGTCGAGAATGAGAATTATGAGTTGGTAACATGGTTTTCAAATGGGATGCGAGGATGCCAATCCTAGAAATCATGGAAAGTTTGAACCATTATGGATAGGACCCTTCAAAATCAGCACATGCAAGTAGTACAATGCTTTTGAACTTCAAACCATGAAAGACGACCCCTTGGCAATTCCAGTAAATGAGATTTATTTAAAACCTTTCCTTTGAGTATCTTCGTTTTAATATTGTATCATATGTATAGTTTTTCTTTTCCTCATTCTTTTTCTCTATTTAATTTTTTCTCGTTTCATAAGTGTCTCGGACATGTGTCCTCTTGCAGATCACCCTTGCCTCTTTTGAAGTTTTATAGGCAGTGAATCTTCCTAATTTTCCTTGAAACTAATGATCCAATGTCCTCCTAATATATTTGGGGAAAAATATTGAGAATTGATACAAAATCTCTCAGAAAATGTAAAGTTTGGCACATAGGATCATTAATTAAAAGGGCCATTATGTGATGTGACTCTATATACACATAATACATTACTTTAAAAGTTAAGGCGGTTATTTAAGATCATAGGGATGGTCCAACATATTCATTTCAAATGCTAGATTTCTCCAACCAGTCTTTGAGTTTTGAGTAAAAATAATTAGAGCCTTCTCCTAGTCCACGAAAACTACAATGATGATTCCTAGCTCTGCGTAATAAGAAAACTTATGTAGGGAAACCCACACCCCCATGACCTCTGACCAAGGTGAGGTTCCAATATGGGGGTCTCGGTCTAGTGACCCTTTCGTGGTTTCTAACTTTGTCGACGATTTCTTCAACCTTGTTCTCAATAAGAAGCCCAAAGCTCTAAGAGAGGCAGCCTACGCCAGGTTCTTTAACTTGGGAAATTCTAAGGCTTTTGGTTCAAGTATATAGAGCATGAAACTCACTAAATATATGGTGCCTCTTGTGCACCCATACCCAAATCTTATATAGATGTGTGATATTTGTTTCAACTCTGACACCAATGTCATCCAGGGAAGAAACATAAAGGTGGTAATCACACCTCAAGCTATCAGGGACATGATGGCTCTAGTCTATGACCTAGTGGCTAGTTTCTATAATATGGCCAAGCTCCAAAGTATCTAGGCTCAAGTCTAGAATAAATCTTCATTTCTCAATAGGGAGTTAAGGCAGAAAGATTCAAGAGGTTTGGGAACTGTAGGATTCCCCATTCCCCTGAAGTCACTTATGGTAGATTCTCAGGATGCCTATTCCATGATAACATTCATTTTTGGAAACAATTCGAGATAGGAACATTTAGGATTGGAAGATGGTGGCCCTGTTCAGAATGAGGTCCATAGAAAAAGAACAAACGTACTACTTTGACTTTTCCAAAGTCATGTTGGAGTCTTTTTGTGAGCTGGACATGTTTCTAGTAAACTCCACCTTTAGGTATTCCTTGTATTTATTCCACCTTATTCTGTATCAAAATTCCCGACTTACCTACCGGTCCATGTCTCTAACACTTTGGGATGTGGAGGTTGACCCCCAAAATATCATTCTAGTTTCCACTTGGACTCATGTGTTGTCCCTCTCCTTTGGACATATATGAATTTTTGATGTCTTTTTGGATTACCTTCACTTGAATTTGACAAAGAGGGGGTCAACAACGGAATGAATAGCTATGTTCGAGTCCATCCTTGCACATCGCTTACAACCTTGAGATTTTTTTTTGGGCAAGGCATTCGATGATTTGACTACATGGTTTTGGGATGAATCCTTTCTTCTCCCGAGGGTCCTCACGACATGGGTGGTGGGTCTTGAGATAACTAGGAAGATGGTTCTCTGGATATTGAATTCATCTCTAGTCAAAAAAGAAGGCACTTTTTTACCTCCCCTTGAGCAAGGAGTAATTATTGTGATTAAAAGAAAGGCGGAGCATAGCCTCAAACAAAACTTGGGCTTCTTATAGATTTTACCTAATTCAAGACTCGTGGGGGTATTACATGGACAAGACAATGGCCATGACTCTAGTTCAAAACAAGGTCTCAAAATCCTACAAGCATGAGCCCGGAAATGCTTTGAAGAAAGGTGGTCCCCTTAGGAAGAGTCACGAGATATACATCGAGCTCGAGTGACATTCCAATCCTAGACTAGGAGTCATTCCACCCAGTTAAGCATAGGTATGATCCCACCCTTACCATGAAAAAGGGATCGAGTGACCTTGTGAAAGAAAGATTGGAGCGTAGAAAAATTAAATCCTATTGGAAGTATAGGAAGGATATAAGACAAACCACCCTCAATTTTGAGGGCATATCTAGTGATGATCAATGGGAGGAGTTTTGGGATGCATATCATAAATCTGACATGGAGAGTGAGGACACAGTGACATTCACCTCGAGCATCCCGTGAGATCAACAACGAGTCCTCAAGCCATCCCAACAATAATGTCCAATACCTCCCCCCCTCCATTTCTCGGCAGAAGGTCCTTGATTCGAGACACCCACGCCACAACTCACATTAATTCCCTAGTGTGGGGAACCTATGGAGGAATCGATGCCAAGCCCCCTACGTGAAATGTTAAATTTGGCCATGACCCCTATGTCTCCTCACCCTATAATTCCTCCCAGGGGCTCCCTTTCAATCCTCCTCCACTACTTTTTTTCTCCTACAAGGGGTATCCCCTTATCAGTAACCCCATCTTAGACTCTCCCTCCACCCAGAGCCTCTCTTTTCCTCAACCTCCCTCCACCATCCCAAAGTTTCCCCCATGTGATGACAAGCCTTTCTTTGGCTCTGGTAACTTCAATACCTCAACTAGAATTTATGATTCCATATGTTCTACCACCCGTGTTCCCATTAGTGAGTGGGGTTGTCCCTTCTCCCTCAGATTTTTTGAGTCAAGATAAAACCACCAAGGCAACCCAAGATAGTAGAAGGAAAATCAAAAAGAAGAAGGAAATGTCAACATGAGTAACAAAGAAGATGCGGTCATTATATGACCATCAAAAATATCCTCGACCATCGTGTAACTAGTCCCCCAAGTATCCAAACCCACGAGAATAGATGCGGCTTGATGACTATTCTATCGGCACTATCACTATTGACCTCTTAGAGTTTTGACGTCAGGATAAGGTCAAGTTAATGAATGAAACAAAAGTTGTAGTCACAATGACTACCTTAAGCTCAAGAACCAAATGAGAAAGGTCAATCTATCCTCCACGGGGAAGAAGCTACTATGGCCAACCAATAAGATGAGAGTAAAGGAAAAGGTGGGGAGATTGAATAGCTTTGCAAGGAATTGAAGGAATATCCTTCATAAGAAGCCCTTGTGACTTCTCAGGTGGAAGCTAAAACTCTAGAAGCTTAACTTGCCACATCTAAGGCCTTGACCAATTATCTCTCATAGGAGAGAGGATCCCTCTAAAATGAGGTTGATTTAAGAAATGTAGAGGTGGCTACTATCTAGGAAATGTTGTATGTCATGGATGAAGAAAAGGAAAGCCTCTAGACAAGGTGGAAATCATCGAGGATGTGGTCGAGGACTTGACCCATAAATTGGAACAACAACCTTAGAAAGAGGGAATTGGAAAATTAGTGAAGGAGCTATATGCCTCTTTTCGTGGATGAATTTCCAGCACGATAATGAATCTAGCCCCTACATTTTGATCCTTTATGTTTTTTCCCTAATTCCTTTCACTTTGTACTTCTTGAAATGTTTTCTACATTTTTAATGGGTGAAATGAAGTTCTTTGCCTCTGCTCCCATGCCTTAATTCATTTGAAAAATCATTTTCCATGCCTCATTTGTGAAGAAACAACCATGCATTCCTTGTTTGTGCCTAATTTTTCCAAATATGCGATCTATGCCATGTTTTCCCTCTTGTCGATCGTGAAAAATCAAATTTGTTCATTTCATGCATATATGCATTCAAAACCCTTCCCATGGTTGAAACTTGTATAAAAGCAACTTCCCCTTATTTTTGAGCAAAAAATCCATCACCCACGAAGAGAAAATCAAATTTGGGAATCTCGCAGTAAATTGTACGTTTTGGGACGGTCATTATGAATGTCATTTGATTGTCAAAATTAGGCTCAAAATTATCCTCCTATGTGGTCACTTCTGATTGGACAAGGATCGAGCGGGTTTCTCTGAAAAACTTAGCCATTTTTGGCTTTGGGAAAAAATTCAAAATTCCCCCTGCAACTCTGCGAGGGGACACGTGTCATGTTCTTATGCGAAGGCAGAATGGGAAGCCGGCGGGGAACTTAGGCATTTTTGGCCATTTTTTGGTGAAGGGAAAAATGGTGTGGAAAGGCCCACGGGTCCGAATGGAGTAGGGGTGGACACGTGGTAGCATGGTGGCAGAGTGGGGAAATGTGGGTGGCAGAGGTTTTGAAGTTTTTGCCTTTGGAGGAAAAATAAGTTAAAGTGAAATTTTGAAGCGCGGCCCCATGGCCAATCACAGGTGGACACATGTCCATAAAAATTAAAAATGGAGGAGTGGGCGATGGAAAACTTAATGATTTTTTAGCTTTGTTTTCTAAAGTTAAAAAATGGGATGCATCTCCACTCCAATCGAGCAGAGACACATCACAAAGGCGGAAAGCGAGGTTGGCGAGAGGCAAAAGGGAATTTTTCCCCTTTTGTAAAAAGACTCAGTATGGAAATTTGAAGTGTTGGCCCATGAGTGAATCATCAAGTGACACGCGGCAAGGAGAATGGGAGGTGCGGACTGCGAAAGGAAAATTGAAAATTTTCCCTTGGCAAAAAAATGGGTCAAAACAAGAAATAAGCCCACGAAATTTCAACGATAGAAAGGATGACACGTGTCAAGGAAAAAGGTGGAGATGCGGCTCAGAGGGCAAAAGGTGAAAAATTTATAATTTTCCAAAAGGATCAAAATGCATAGAATTGAAGTGCGATCCCAATGGGACCCACCATGTACCACATGTTATCACCAAAATTCAAGGGTGGAGGGCGAGAGAATTTTTTTTTTTTTTTCATTTTTCCAAAAATGTCAAAAAGTCAAGAGGTGAGCCCAAATTGATTTCCAATCATATGTTGACATGTGGAGGGCCCAGATTGAAGGAGAAAGAGTAGATCAAGGGTAACTATACATCTTCATTTTTGGCTACCATTTTTTCTCTAGGAAACTTGGAATTACAAATTTTGCATCAAATTTCATCAATTTTTTGGTGATTCCATGTTGTTTTGGCCTTCTAGGATCATTGGAATTGGTTTCATAACTCAATTTGTAGATTTGAGGTGTTTTTGAAACAATGTTTTTCCTAATCCATCCAGACATGTGAAATGTCAAATTTGAAAGTTGTAGAGGTAGTTTTAAAAGGTGAAAAGGTGAAATGATGAGAGGAAAGGCATCTTCATGCCTTGATGATGAAAAATGTGCCTCTAGGAAAGATAATGATCTAAATATTTGTAATGATTCAGTCTTTTTAAAACACACAGCAACTCTCGTTGCAAATTTGTTAAATGTCATTTTCAGTGAATCATGAGAAATGGTTGTAACAAACTTGATCCCTTGGCATATGCTTTGCTTGGAAAAGAAGGCTCCAATGTGGCAAAATATATATAATGAATTTTGAGAAATTAAAAAGGGGAAGTTGAAAATCACGAGAAAATTCTTAGAGAAAGCTCATTTTCTAAGAAACCCACCAAAGAACCAAGTTAATTTCTTCTATGTTGGATCTTCATGTATGTGAGTTGGTTACAAGTGTATAACCATCACATAACTCTGAGATTATTCATGAAACTCTCCCATGCTAATGAATCTAACAAGCTTTTGAGTTAAATCTGTGCTTTTCTGGGCAACATGATGTTTGTTATCATTTTAAATACATGCAAATAGTTTTCATTGTTCTTGTTGCGATCTTGCATTGAAAGTCTGTAGAAATCACACGAGAATCTCATCCTTATTAATAGTTTAGTGGCACTTTCAGTTTTGTTTGTTGGAAGAGATTTCACTGGCATTGAAAATAAGAAGTTTAAAATCACTCAACATTCATTTGTTGATTGGGATTGCTTGTAAGCCTTTGGGGGTACCTTAGGCATGGTTGAATCAAGGATTTTTGTGTTTAATTGAGTTCTTTACTTCAATATTTTGTGGTGAGTCCTCAAAGATTGTGTGAAGAGTGTAACTTGGGATTCCATTTATGTATTTTCTAGTTGAAAGAACATCATGATTATTTAAAGCATTTTATTTGATAGTTGTAAAAGTATTATAGAGGTTGTCAAAGATTTCATATATCCAAGTTTTTCTTGTCAATACCCCACCAAAAATCATCGAATAACTAATCCTACCCATACTACCCCTACTGCACTTGCATTGTGTGTCAACAAAAGAATCTAACCCATCTACAAAAATGCAAAAATCAAATCGGGATCATATAATGTCTCCAATGACCTCAACCTTGTCTTGAAAGTATTTCCATCATTTAATAGTGGCAGCTCTGTTGAGTTTGAATAATTGAAAATTGATCATGTTTTCCCAAGGCCATCTCCATATAATATGCATAGTATAAGGATATCTCCACCTCCTTCACAAAACAGAGGCTGCAATATAGGTTCTCTTACCTTGGTTGAAAAGGCACAACCTAAAATAGTGAGGGTTAGATCAAATCCTTTCAAAGTGCTATCCATCTCTCCACAAATCTGAGTGCCAGTTAGATCACATCCCTAGCTACGAAACGAGATATATCAAGATCTATCTACCTTCAAGCTTCATGCCATATTTATGATCTTCTGCTCGGACTTAAATGGAGAACAAATTTGGGTACCAACACTTTCTAAAGCACCTTTACTAGGGACATTATTCAATATTTCAGTATTTCAAATCCCTAATAATGTTTTCTTGTGTGACGATCAAATTGAGTATCATCTTTTGATCAGATTATAAGATTGGAATGAAGAGTACGATTATGAGTTTGATATTCTCTTAGATCAATTTGATCTATGTGCACACATATTTGAGATATTTGAATGCATATTAAACACTTCGGTGATGTCCCTTGCAAGTTCTACATGCAAAGACATTGCTTTGAAGCATCATTTTATAATCAAATTTGTAAGGATTGAGTGAAGATATAAGTTTTTCCTACAAATTTTACTAGTTTCCAACAGTTGTTGCACTTCATTTACATTTGTGGTTGATAAATTCAAAGAAAGAAAGGTATGATCTATAAATTTTGGCAAGATTTTCAGTTTTGATAGATATTTGATAGAGTATTTTAGTTCATTTACACAACTAGGGTGAAAATCCTTAGTGGTGACTCCATGCGCTTCCCGATCTTGATAAAGTACTAGTGTCTTAACATTTCTGTCATTTACTTTTGTGTTGCTAATCTCTGCAAAACTAGAAGGAAGAAGATCTCTCTTCCTTAAATAATCTACTAAGAAGTTGTTTACAGATTTAAGAAAATTAGAGTTGGAAGGGAGAAGAGTTTGGAAAGTTGTTAAAGGTCAGACATCAGGAAAAGATATATCCATAGGTGAGAGAGATCAGCCTTTGGTAGAGGATTATCACTCTTCTTCAAGTGATTTTGATTCAAGAAATCCTCTCATAAACTTGTTTTCCTCAGCTAGTGAAGGTCCTTTCTAGCTGTACTTGGTAAGTTCCTTCTTCAATATGCACCTGTGTGTTTCAATCCTAATAAAACTTTCCAAGAAAATCAGCATTTAGAGAATACCAGTCTTGTGAATCACATTCTTGAGCCTCAAGGATCTTGCACTCCTCATCAGCTTGTTTCACCTCCAAGATCACCTCCACCAAACAATATGGCTCAGCCTAGACCTCCATTTGTTGTTAACACCTTTGATCCTACAAAATTTAGAGGAATGGATGGTTACCTAAATGTTGTCCCACAAGATGTCAAAAATAGATTGCCAAAATTCCAAGGTAATAATGTAATAAGCGGTGAGCAACATCTCAAATTGTTTGTTAACATTATGGAAGATTTAGAGATAGAGTTTGAAGATGTGTATATTAATTTGTTCATTCATCTTGTAGACACCAAATTTGTGTCTTACGACTCTTGTGACCCGCATCTCATTTCGCAACCTAACCTCATCACCTAAACCTTACACAATTATTTATTAATTATCTTATAATTAATAAATCCACATCACCTTACCTTCCACCTCATTTTACCACCTCATCATGACCTAGTCCTAACCCTAAACTAATCTAATTAAGACCTATAACTTGGTCTACATCCACACCCATGACTAATGACCCCTTTCTCGCACCCAAAACCGACCTTCTAGTCACTTGACCAAGCCCGCAACTAATCCCTCGGGAGAAAAGGAGGGAAAGTTGGCTATTTTACTAAAAATAGCCCACTTTGACCTGACCAATACCGGTTCTTACTCGACCGCCATCCGTTACGTTCATGCGCCATGGTTCCTATAAATGGGCTCCCCTAACCAGAAACAAAGGTCGAAGGATTTTTGGATCAATCAGGATCATCAGAAGCGATAAAAAGAATCCGGATTTGCTGAGCCAAGCAAGAGACAAGTGAAGAGACAAGAAGAGTTTGCAGCGAAGGAGACCAAGCCCAAGACTGCAACTGAATAATCAGAGCCCTGTGATACTCAGCTGATCATCGGGAGGGAGGTATCTCATCTCCTGAGTGCCAGGCCATCCTACCTGAGTTCTACCTTTGTCATTACACTTCTCGGACCTGCATCCTCGTCAATAACTAGTAAGCTGCATCTTGTGTGTTCTCTTTAATAATATTTCTTAGACTTTTGAATCACAGCCGTCATAAATCCATTCCTAGATCTACCACCCAGCAACACATTATATCTAACTATCATTCATTTACCTCTCATCACCCCATTACCTAATCCCGTTCATATACTAGCCTTACAAACAACACAACCACCCTACAACTGACCCTCACCAAAAGTCCCTAAAACATAGCCCTCACCGATATCGGTTAGCGATAACCAGATATCGGTTATTGTGACTCAAAACCAGAAACCAGCCTTTCCCCCTACTGTTTCAACAAAGCAATTAAATTGTTATTTTACAATCTTTCATGTTAATTCATATTAGCGAGGGGAACTGACCACCTTTGAAAGGAAGTTTTATATTTCTGCCCAAGCGAGTTCCTCATTTATTGTCTAATTAGAATCTTGTGGTCTTGTATTCTTATTTACAGTAGTCCTTCCAAGACAAAAGGAGTTCTTTGATCAACTTTGATCTTCTCTCTGATACGCGCACACCATCTCGGCATTCAACGGGTATTCCTCCTAGCCCTAACCCTTATCTGTTTCTAAAAGGAATGAAAGGATAGAAGCAACTCTATTCCCAAGTTGTTGAAACATTAGAAAGCGAAAAATTTTGGCACGCCAGTGGGACCCATTTTGGGTTTCTGTTTCTCTTGTTTTCTTTCATTTAGGGAGCATACTTGCTGTTACATTCTTTGTTTTTGTTTTATTTAGTAAAGGAATTTGTCTTGCTTTCCTAGTTTTGCATTAGATAAAGTAATCTTATTTTCTTCATCGAATATCATTTTCAATTTGGGTTTAAAACACGTGCATTACATTCTTGCTTGTTGTTTTCAATTCTAGTGAACATAGACTAAGTAATGTGTCGTACACATGGGGGTGATTTCCATGGTATTGAGAAATTAATCTTACTTTCACTGCACAACACATACCGAATCACTTCATAATTAACACAACAGCTCAAAACATCCCCCCTTTTCCACGGTATTCCTCCGCCCGATTGAGGTAACCTTATAAGCCAAAACAAACTTGACATTTCCTCTAAGTCTTCTTTTAGGATTCTGACATCATTTTACGTCTAAAGGCATAAGCCCACGATAATTTAAATTAACCCTAGGGTTAGTCTCTGGATTTGCGTGTGCATCTTGTTTGTTTTCAGTTTTGTTTTCTCTGTTATACATTGTCTTCTGTCATCACCTCAGAACAATTGATAAATGTACTAAGCTTTGTTAACAATCAAGTCAGTAGCTTCTTATATTTTCTTATACTAGTCTTATTACACCGATATCGGTTAACTGACCGACATCGGCTATAGTCTAACCGACATCGGTTATCAGACCGATATCGGTTACTGTCTTTTACAGTTTCTAACAAACCAGCAACCTACCAATTTCACCATTAAGTCTTTTACATTCTGATAGATTGAAACCCACTGGGTACTCTGTCCATGGTTGTTATGACTCGAAAGAAAGCGCTGCCATGGTTTCACATGCTTGCTCGTGCCTTTGCTGAATCAGCCCCTTCACATTCTATAGGGAACCCTATGGACACCGGTGAGATCCCAAAATTTCTGTAGGAGATAAGGAATTTGCAAATTTCTGGATGCTTAATCCTAGTGGCTTTGCACAATACTATTTGTCTCATGCCCCTAACCATACGCTGATGGTCAACTCCTTGTTGGCATGCCTATTAGTATAGCTGCTCATTTAGCTCCCACTCCACTGATAACACCGCCTTGCTTCCTGCATCTTTAGCCCCGTCTCCCAATCCGACGGCTTCAGAGGTTCATACGACACAGATTGGATTTCCTTTGGTTAATCTTGGACCCCACATATCATTACCGCTGCTCCTACCTCATCTCTCTTGCAGACTGCTCCGTTCATGACTTGCTCTCTGCCACCTATCCACATGAGCTTTCCTTCTCAAGCTCCGCCTACCTTTTCATTCCCATACACGTATCCTGTGACCTCAACATCTTATATGGGACATCCCTATTCGGTCACCTCAACATATTCATCCTCCATACCTTATCAGCACTTAACCTCACCGTTGTCTAGCGGAGGCCCTTGGCCCAATTTGCCTCCGTTTACCACAACCGCACCATCATCTCATCCAACCATGGATTTCATCAAACAAATGATGGACAAAATGCAAAATCTGGAGGCTTCTATTTCGGGAAGTCGTAGTGCCTTGACATACGAGCAAGTTTGTCGGGAGCCTATTCACCCTTCTGTCCCTCTTCATTCATATCCTCCTCAATGGGAATTGCCGAAATTTACTCGTTTTAATAGTAAAGAGGATCCTCAACAACACTTGCGATCATTTAGACATGCTTGTTATTTGATTGCTCATGATGATGCTTTGTTACTCCGCACCTTTCCCATGTCCCTATCAGGACCGCGCTTGGAGTGGTACGATTGCTTTAACCCAAAGACCTCAATCTTCTCTTTTAACCAACTAGCCCAATCTTTCTTGGATCATTTCTCCATTAACATTGCCAAGAAAGTATCTATCACCGACCTCTATGCCATCCGAAAATTTGAAGACGAATCTATCGCAGATTTCATTGGATGGTGGCGGGGCCTTATCAACCAACTTACATATGCCTTGCCTCAGGCTGAACTTATTGAACTTTTTACGCGGGCATGCGCTAAGCACATTTCTCCTACCCTTCAAATTCAAACTTTCCGCACATTTGACGAGGCCTTTACCATGGCTCGGAAACTAGAAATTCAAGCCTTAGAAGAAGAGAAATTGCGGTTGCGCAACAAAAACGCCAATTTCCGGACTCCAGATTCCACCAACAAACCTAACACCACCAATCCTCACCCATCAACTGCTTCGAAATCAAAAGGAGTCATGCACGCGGTGATGGTCAAATCCCAACCACTATCTAATACCCCGCCAAAAACCACCTATAAGTATAAAGCAGAGCCCATCAACTACACTCCCTTGGGAGAAACATATGGTGTAATATTGGAAAAATTGCTTAAAGCAGGAGCCATTACCTTACCTCCTGTTAAACCTCACTCCGGGTTTGATTCCACTCGCGCCATACCTTCTTGGTACAAAGAAAATGACTTCTGTAACTTCCACCGCGTAAAGGGACACAGTCATGAGAACTGCAAGATGTTGAAAAACATAGTGCAGGAAATGGTTGATGTGGGGGATATAGCCCTCGATAATCCTAACGCCCCTGCTAACCGAAATTTGAAAATATTCAACAAACCATTCCCGAATCATTCTTCTAACAGTAATCTAAACCAAGATATTTTAGCCGAGGAGAGTGTTCATGAGATCCATGCAGTCTTCGATTCCCAGCCAAAAGCCTCTATCGAGAAAATTTTGAATCAAGCCTCTTCACTGACCCAGGGGCCCGAACCTCCTTCACCACCATCAAGCCAAAGCGAAATCATTCCTTTACCCATAAAGGAGTTAACTGCCCAGAGTTCTCTTCTAATAGATGAGTCTTCTTACACCACATCCCTACAAGATTGCGAGTGGATGTTATCTAACCTATCTATTTCCCAAACGTCCCCTTTTACCGCTCTTGCTGCACAAGAGGAAGGCTCGCCACTCCTTTTGTCATCTTTAGACAAGAAACCTCTTGCACCAACATCGCCAACTTCTTTAACCATGACGGATCCTCTCAAACATGCCATCCTACCTATTAGTTCTTCATCGCCTAAATCTTTTCAGTGACCGGTTGACCTCTTAACACCTATTGATACAATGCCTCATCTACCCCTTACATCACACCCATAGTGGACCGGAATCACAACCCACCTTTCTTCCATACAAAAATTCCAATTCACACCTAAAGACTGTCATTCTCCAGAAGATAGACGAGTCCTATGGGAACGTTTGAGTACCCCCTATTCTACTCAAATGTAGATGACTGATCCAGACACCTCTACCATATACCCGAAGTGTTTACAGAAACTCAAAATGCCTATGTCCTCATCTTCACCCCCCGCATCTCTACCCAGTATCTCATCCACCTCTATCAGCCTAACCAAATCTTCCCCTACACTTGGGACCTCACCAATACCTAGTCTAACACACCCACCTAAGCGACTAGATTTATCCAAAAATAAAGCCACCCCTCCACTTAGGAGACAACCTCAATCCGTGCCTCTATCACAATTAAAACCATCATCGTCACACCTACCTTCCATATTGGGACCTCATCCCTCCACCTTGCATCAATATATCATACCTCCTGCGTTTTCTTTAAAATGACCTATGCCTTCGCACCCATACGAGAGATCTAAGGGTATATAAACATTGTCACCTCACGTATCCTGTCCACCCATCAACCCTAAAAAAATTTCATCATCAAAGGACTTGTTTGCCGTCACTCCTATTTTTTGTCGCCATTGTCTCTCTGGATACCACGTTATACGGAGCCTCATCATCTAACCTTGCTAAATGTAGCTCTACGCCAAAGAAACCACGTTTAGTTAAAACCACGTGTCAACACCCCTTGGCTAAACCACCACTGTATGAACCAACCATGCCCGAACATTACCGAAACCTGCTCAATCAATACCCTCATCCTCCTCCGATTTTGACCCACTCAAAGGATCTTACGCCAAAATCCTTGCTATGTTGGTGGAGAATGTGACCATTTCTCTACCCCCACTTAGACCTTATGACCCGTCTGAACCTCGACCTATAGGTTATGATGATTCTAAAATCTGCGCTTATCACCGCACACCAGGACATGATGTGGAGGGATGCAAAGCTTTAAAAGCCATCCTTCGTCAGTCACCTCTCTCAGATAGAAAGGTTAAGAAAGACAACTTACGAAGGGAGAGACCTTTAGCTTCAATTCCCTCTCCTATACCACCTATCCCCACCTCACCAATATCTATCATTATTACAACCCCACCTCTCGAAGACCATGATTTATCCCGACCATCTTCATCTCAGGTCCACGAGATTAATATGATTAGTGTTGCTACTCGAGCAGAAAAACAACGAGAAAGCGAAAGAAAGCACACCTGCGTCCTCTCTTTCTCCGTCCACCATCCCGATCGCACCACCACCTAAAGTGGTTATTCGTGGACCCGCTTACCCCGTCTCTAATGGAGTTTCCCACCGAGCCATGATCAAACTTGACTTCACTAATCACACCGTAAAAATGACCTTTGTATGATCTCATTCAGACTTCTGAATCTCATCGACAAGCTCTCGTTGAAATCCTTCAAGGGATCGAGGTCTTACCTAATGAAACCCTGCCTGTTACCTCCATTCTAACACCCAATCATGTTGCTTCCCTCACCAAACAACCCTCGCTGACCAACCACTTCTCGTCTTTATACAAGCAAGCTATCGTATCGGTTTCTCCGAAGATGAAATTGTTGACTTTGGTACAGAAGATCCTGACCCTGCTCTTTTCATCTCAGCTTACGTCGGGACATTCGGGTACGTCATGTTATGATCGACGGGGGTGCTAGCCTAAACATCATCTCTTCAAAATCCTTCCAACAAATGAATATCCCTTCTAGCTACATGTGTGCCAACCCCATCATGTTGTGGTTGTTGATGATGCTATTACCTCTACCTTAGGCACCATGATCCTTAACATTCGTGTAGGACCATGTACTTTACCCAAACTCTTCTATGTCCTTGAGGGAGAGTTCAATACAATATATTGCTAGGTCACCTTGGATCCAGGGCTATGGGATGCGTTCCCTCGACCTTACATAGATGCATAAAATTTGAGTACGAGGGAAGTCTTACACCGTAAAGCTGATCCTCCCCTTCAAAACTTGTAATATGTTATATCGCCCTAATGATGTGCTTGTACCAATCAAAACACCCATTCATCTAACCCAACCATCCACTTGACCACACCTCTACCATTCACTTGATAGCACCTACACCTTGACCCAAGAAATCACCATCGCAAAACCACTTCCTTCCCGCAGCTAACATCCCAACCGTAGACCCCTTAGTAGATATTTTTCAACACCTTACGCTACTGGGGAGTATCGCCTATATAACGTTAGTTCTTTCTATACCCCACAGGGAGTACGGACAGGTGCATGCACATCCTACTATGGACCGTCGTGTGGGGAAGTAATCCCCTACGGACCACCCTGCCGCACTAACCTAACATATGGGGGTGTCGACGCATCTTTTGTTGCCCCCGAGCCTCCTCTTGGTGTGGTTCCCTTCCAATCTGATTTCAATACTGAAAATCATCATTTCACCCTTATCTTCTTGACTCATTTGTCTTGGAAAGGCTTTGGTTTTGGTCTTTATGAACAAGGTGCCGACATACTGATCATTCTTGTAACTACTCATGAAGCACTGATGATCGTAGTGGTCTCAGATTTTCGAGAACACTTACAGAAGGAACCTCATGTCGGTTGTCTTACGGAAGATGATGACATCACCCCTACCGAACCATCATCACCCATTTTGCCTTCGTCACCCACAGAGTCGATAGATCCCGAATCTATCCCTCCTAACTTTTTTTTTTCATAAATGCTATCTTCCTAGGTCCTCTCACTTATCAACGCGATAATGAGGACCCCTCTTCTATCCCCTTACGTATCCATACATGATTAAAGAGGACTCACCTTGATTAACGTTGTTGAGTGCGGGATGATGACTCCATCCTCACTTACCTTGGTGCGGACGACTCTTATATTCAACGCACCTTACCATCTGAAACTCAAACCATGTTGAACGAGTCTACTATAGAAATCAACATCCACACGGAGGAGGATCCTCACATTGTGAAGATCGGACAATCCCTTAGCGCATCAGAACAGGTCACCTTTACTACCTTTCTCCGTACTCGCAACCAAGCTTTCGCTTGGTCCTACGCTGACATGCCAGGAATTGATCCTGACATTGCTGTCCATAACATTACCCTGAAACCTGATTCCAAACCAATTAAATAGAAATTGAGAAAAATGCATCCACGCATTGCCCTCTTGGTCAAAGAGGAGCTTCAACGACTCCTTTCTGTTTCCTTCATCCTACCTATTGACTATCCTCAATGGATTTCTAACATCATTACATATCACTAAAGCGACGGGAGGACTTTGGATATGCATGGATTTCTGGGATCTTAACCTCGCTTGCCCTAAGGATGACTTCCCCCTACCTAGTATTGACCAACTTGTTGATCTCACTGCGGGCCATGAGATGCTCTCTCTCATGGATGGCTTTTCAGGATACAACCAAATTTTGGTTGCCCCTGCCGATCAACATAAAACTGCCTTCATAACTCCTTGGGGAACCTTCTGTTATCGTGTAATGCCATTTGGCCTTAAGAATGCTGGTGCAACCTATCAGCGGGCTATGACCTACATTTTTCATGACATTATGCACACTATCCTTGAAGATTACATCGATGATCTTCTTGGAAAATCTAAACATCGTAGTGAACATCTCGATGTTTTAACCATTATTTTTGATCGCTGTTACAATATTCTATCCGTCTTCAACCAAAGAAATGTGTCTTTGGTGTCCTTTCGGGAAAACTTCTTGGCTTTATCGTCTCTTTGCATGGCATTGAGGTCGACCCATCTAAAGTCAAAGCTATCCTAGAAATGCCCCCACCTACTAACCTCAAACAATTGTGTAGTTTACAAGGTAAGCTCCAATCTATCCGGCATTTCATCTCCCGACTCTCGGATCGATGTCAACCTTTTCATCACCTCCTTAAAAAGACATTGACTTTCAATGGGCGAAGAGTGCCACCAAGCCTTTGAGGCTCTCAAAGCTTATCTCTTATAGCCACCCGTGCTTATCCCACCTCAGGATGACCGCCCTTTCTACCTTTACCTTTCCACCACCGACCACATTTGTAGGGGCCATGCTCGCACATCGTGACTCAGGAATCATGAACAAGCCGTTTATTACATAAGTCGTACTTTGGTGGACTATAAGACTAGGTATACACATGTAGAAAATTTATGCCTAGCCCTATCATTCGTGGCCACCAAACTCCGACACTACCTCCTGAATCACAAAACTTTCGTCATCACCAACACGGACCCCATCCATTATATGTATGCCAAACCCCATCTAAACCAACGCATCACCCGATGGCTCATGCTCCTCACCGACCTCAAACTTGAGTTTGTCCACGAGGAAATCAATCAAAGGACAAACCATCGCAGATGAATCAACTCGCGGAAGCCCCTTTACCCGGGGCACAATTTACCAATTTTAATTTCCCAAGCGAACTCATTGCCACTCTTTCACTCGGGGAGGAGTCTATCCAATGACCCTCTTCTTCGATGGATCCAAATGCCAATGCGGCGGAGGAGCCGGCGTTGTTCTCATTCCTCTCGATGCCGAGCCTATGCCTCTCTCTCATTCCGACTCGATTTCCCCGCACTAATAATTTGCGGAATACGAGGCCCTTGTTACAGGTCTCCGGGTTGCGTTACACTTGGGTGTCAAATCTATCAATATTTTGGCAACTCTCAATTGGTAGTCAATCAAGTTATGGGCATCTACCAATGTAAAATGAGGAACTTCAAAAGTACAAACACTACGTGGATTCACTTCTAGCCTTATTTACTCACTATTCTATCAAACCATTCCTCGCTCCACTAACAAATTTGCGGATACTATGGCTTGCTTAGCCTCGCAAATTCCATCTTCATCAACCCGACTCGACATTTTCGTCTTGGTCCAACAAATATTTGCCCCATCTTACTTAGCCCCGAGTTGTTTGTATGATAAATAATGTGGCTACTAATTCATGGGATACACAGTATCACCAATTTCACGACTACCTTACTGACCTCTGTTCTCCCATCGAACTTACTAGTACTTAGGAAAACACACTTTTCTTAAACGCTTTTCTCGTTATGTCGTTACGAGGGGACTCCTTTATAAACGTGGCTTTAATGGCATCCTCCTTCGATGTCTCACCAGGTGGAGGTCACCTATACCATCCAACAGGTCTATGACGGCATTTGTAGTGGACATTTTAGCGGCCTTGCCATGGCCAAATGAATCCTTCGCCTAGGTTATTATTGGCCTACTCTCAATAACGACTGCTACAAATATGTTAAGCGTTGTGTTATGTGTCAACAACATGCCAACCTTCAACATACTCCTAGCCATCCGCTACAGGTCACACGAGATCTTTGGCCCTTCTCACAATGGGGTTTAGACCTTATTGGTGAGATTCATCCGTCCTCTTCGCAACGTCACCGATGGATAATCACAGCAACCGAATATTACACAAAATGGGTGGAGGCTATTCCACTTATTTCAACTAAAAAAGAAAAAATTGTAGAGTTCATTAACCACCACATTATCTGTCGTTTTGGTGTTCCTCATCGCCTGATAACAGATAATGGAAAATCTTTCAAAAATAAGTTGTTGCAAGACCTTTGTGACAACTTTGGTATCAAACTTAGCTTCTCATCACCCTACTATCCACAAGCGAATGGACAAGCCGAATCTTCTAATAAAACACTAACCAAAATCCTTATGAAAGTTGTCAATGAGTCCGGAAGAAATTGGCACGATCACATCCCCTTTGCCCTCTGGGCTTATCATACTAGCATTCATACCTCCACTAATGCCACACCTTTTTCTTTGGTATATGGTACCGAGGTTGTCTTGCCTCTCGAAATACAAATAACCTCCTCGAATATCTCTTGAGGATATTCTCACCAACGATGATTTCCGCCAAGAGCGGTTATCCCAATTGGAGCTTCTTGACGAGCATCGTCTTACGGCTCTTGATCACCTTCAAATCTATCAAAACGCATCAAGTGTGCTTATGATAAGCGACTTCATGAGCGCACCTTTAAGGTTGGTGATCTTGTCCTCAAAGAGAATCAACATGTAACCAAACTAGAAAGAGAAAACATGGAAAATTTGCTCCCAATTGGATTGGGCCTTACATAATCACTCACACTTATGGATCGAGGCACTTATCGTTTAGCTTAAGCAATGGTAAACACGAGCACTGAACTCCTTAATGCCTTGCATCTTTGACCTTTCTACTATTGAATTTAGTGTTATATCACTTCTTATCTACCTACCGCTTTCGTCCTTGAGATCATTTAATTACATACACTTTGTTTCCTACATCTTCAATCAAATCAAGCTCACATAGTTTGATTCCCACCTCCCCTTAAAGATGCCTTCCCCTTTTTAGTCTAGTCCATGACTTCAAAGTATTAAAATGACACATTCTTAATTATATGCTTATGGGATTTTCTTGAGTCAAACTTCCTACCAAACTAGATGCTTTACGCCAAAAGGACATCTAGCTCTCTAAATTATATATAGATTTTGCTCCCTCGAAGGACTGGCTATATGCCAAACTATTGCTGCTTTATTATATATAGAGAGCGCTCCCTCGAAGGACAGACTATGCACTAAAATCACATCTGCTACTATAAATAGACTGCTCCCTTAAAGGACAGCTATACACAGTCAGCCTTTATCAGAAGCTTCTCACATTGATCAGCTTCGTGAAGACCTCAAGAATAATACAATCAATATCCCTTGTAGACTTCCCGCATCGATCAGTCTATATTCAGTAAAATAAAGCCACCTTCAAAAGAACTTTTGAGTCATGGACTTGTCTATTTAGGGTAGGTTCTCTTTCGTCAGAACACTCACTTTGTAACAAGTTCTCCGTACCTCAGCTATACCATCCACCTCACCTCACCATTTGTTTAAACTCAAGGGACGTAACGTACACCGATATATTGTGATCATACAACTCTTTTCACCTATTGACTTCTCGTCATGCATTGATTACCTAGGGGTTCAAGCTCATCCTGCATTAATATGTGGTTTGTTTATCTCTTTTCAACTTCTGAGTAAATTTTTCCTCTTTGACTCGAATCTTGGATTATGTGTTGATCTTAATTAGGACATGATTCCCTACTACTTGGGTAAGTGAACTTTCACTTCACCTATACCTACACCAACAATGTCAATCCCTTACCAACACCAACAACATTACCCTACCAATATCAATATTTTTACCAACCTACAAATTGCCTAACCATAACCAAATTGCACAGAATTCACCTCTCCACGGTCCTAAGGAGAACTACATCGGTCGAGGCCCCTCCTTGCTTTGTGCAATGGGCTATGTAGGCAGCACTTCGGAGACATGGGGTCTCCCAAGGTTAGCTCGACCATCTCCTACCATAACCTATCATGTGTGATAAATATAAATATTTTTTGTGTATTTCTATTTTAATCACATTCCTCTTTATCCTTTTTCAAAACATAGAAAGTCAAAACACAAACATTCTTATTATTATCGTAACTCAAATCAACATACATATTCGATTTTATTTAGATGTTAAACAAATACATTTTCTCTATCATCGACACGCGAGGTCGGCATCCTTATTTATTCTTATACCTCGATAACATTTACTTAGACCCTCACGCCTCATCCCGAACCAGGTGATGATGGTCGTAATCATCGACATCTCTCACCGGGCCTCTCTTTGTCCTCAAAGGTACCACATTATTGGTACCGCCCTTGTGATCTACCAATCTCTCCTGTAACATGTTAATACGCTCCCTCGCATGGAGGTATCTCGCCTCTAGTCCCTCCGCTCGTGACTCCGCAACCGCTAACAATCCTCTTGCCTCATTCACCTGCGTTTGGAGCTGATGAACTAATCTCTGCAGATGATCTCTCTCCACTGTAATCATAGCTATGTCAGGACGATCACGTACACCTCGCAGTTCTATTACCCACCATAATCTATAGGCCTCTGTCGTTCCTGCATCCATTACCCTGTGATCGGCTGCTATCTCCTCTGGCCCTTCTGGAGGTGTTGGCCGGGGAGGTGAGAATGCTCCCTTGGCATCGATCCTCATATATGGTCTATAAGCGAAGGTATATCACTTACGAATCCAAATTGTCGCCGCACATGATCTAGAGGAATCCTCTCATACTCACCTGGCCGTGCCCCACGATCCACCTCAATCACTCTACACCCCCTCAACTCCTCCGCTATATTCTCTATTATCATATAGTTCCCGTCTGACCTCAGCAGAGATATCCGCCATTGTCACCATCTCCCATACCGCCTATAATACTCAATGTCACCGTCACGGCACTGGGATCTTACCTCTTGTTACCCATCAGACCCATAAATCGAATCCCGACCTCTGCGCTCTCTGGTCTCTCTGTTTGGATGGGTTGGCCTATTGGTTCACACACAAACAATGTGCTCATAGGCCCAACAATGTAATAAAAATGAACAATCCGGTGTCCGTCAGCCTGATTTCATCTACATGCCCATAAACCCACTGTATCGCTCCGCGAATATCACAAGTGCCCATGCAAAATTCACGTTCCTTTCTATCATCTCCCAAATAACACACATCAATGCTTTTGGAAATCTTCCCCCATCCGCCCTCGGCAACGCATAATATCCTACCGCTATCATTAATATCACTGCTAACCTTGTTTCCTCAGGGTGTGCTGCATACATTATACCATACATGAATGTCAAACCTCGCTGTGTCAAATCTCTTGCATATGGACCAAATACTGTTGTTATTGCTCCCCATGCCATGCTAGGTAAAGCCTGATATACTAGTCTTCCTGTAATTGGGAGTCTCAAAATCTGAGAACACATCTTCCAATGTCACTGTCATCTCCCCTATTGGTAGATAAAAGGTATTCCTTTCTGGATTCCATCTCTCGATCAACGTCTAATAACATAGCATGGTTACGTGTGACTCGTGAATAATAGCGGATTCCACTTAACCCCAAATGATTTATCAATGCCCATTC